>OY998169.1:68667597-69267597 GCA_963921995.1 Oxystoma pomonae
ATTTTTTAAATCAGCATAAAATTCTCTTTTAAATGATGTAGCACACTTTAAGTTTTATTTTTTATATTTTTTTTTTATATTTTCGATATTTATTTATTTTTTTAAATATTATCTTTAAAACTTTTTTAACGTAATTTTTACTATAAAGTAAAATTAAAAAGATAAAATAAATTTAAATATTCGTAAAAACTAATAAAAATATTAAAAATACATAAAAATTAAAAAATACAAAAAATAAAACACAAAATGTGACACATCATTTTAAAGCAAATTTTATACCGATTTTTAAAATCAAATAAATAAAGGGTCATTCTATAAGAAAAATACCAACTTGGGGTTATATCTCAAAAACTTAAATGTCTTCAAAAAAGCTATTTACATGATTGACAACATTCCTATAAATAACGAAGTTATAGATCCCATCCCAATTTTGTTGTTTTATTCCTCTAAAAGTTCCTATTCAAAAAAACCCACATGGACACCCTCCAAGGATTAAGTGAAACCCCCTGAAACCATCGAATTAAGGCAATCCCTACATAGTAAATTATCGACTCACAGTTCTAAAGCCAATTATGAAATCATTGAGCCCCATAGTTAAATCTAAAGACCAGAGCTCTGACCATATACCTATGAGATACTAGAATGATATATAAATAATAATAATAAACAAAAAAAAAACAACTGATAAATCAGGGTTGGCACTGGGCAAGGCCAAAGACGAAACATCTACTGCGTATGCCTGAAGTATTCTGCTCGCGCGCCGAAGAGCTTTTGGCTCTGCATTTTTCGAGGCTAACTGGATTACGAGAGTTATCGATACGGCTTTTTTTCGAAAAATGCAAGGGCAGGGCCGTTAGAGTAACTTATAGTTATATGGCTTTGTCTAACTAAACTTTACGTAGTCTTGTTTGATTAGTTCAGGCGACTGCGAATTATCGTTATATGTCTGTTATTATTGAAAATCAAAGTCTGTTTGCCGAATGCATGGGCAAATTTCAACGGTGCAATGGCTCAGCCTAATTCGGAGCAAACATCTACAATAAGCTTCAGGCTACTGCGAACATAGGGGGAATCAAGTCCAATTTACTCTCCGTGCCGTACGACCGAGGTGGATTCGAAGCACGCTGCAGTATTATCTTTTGGAAACTTATTTTGTTTTTAATATTTTGTTTTATTTCTGCCTTGCTCGAGAAAAAGATTGATAAGTTCTTAAGTGAAATAATACATTTTTAAAACTAAAAATGAATGTCTACGAAGTTGCCGAATAAGTACAGATAGTCAAATGGTACTATCAAGGCAGACCATTGAGACTTATTCAAGAACTTTTTTTGGAGAATTTTGTAAATCGCCCAGAACCTAGTTATCAATGATTCATAGGTTTGTGCAAAATTTTGTAAAGTTTGGTTGTGTAGAACCAAGAAACCATAAAAAAACCACTGTTTTGAATGACGAGCAGGAAGTACGAGGTGTGATGATTTGCGCTGCAGTGGAGGAAAATCGAAAGTTAACTAGCCACCAAATTGCCGAAGCAGTTGATACGTCTTCAGCCACTGTCTTACGTGTTCTCAAAAAAAATGGTTATTCTTACAAAGCGTCAAAAACGCATCAAATTTTTCCCGAGGACAACTATCGTCGTATGGAATTTTGCGAAACAATGATGGAAAGTGCTAATCGTGATGAAAACTTTCTGAGATCTATTCTTTTCACAGATGAAAGCACTCAGCACACGTTCGATATTGGTCGAGGGAAAATTTGCATTTTTATTTTTTATTTTTTTTTTTAAATGTTTGGGGGAGTATTGTAGGGGAACACGTAATTGGGCAATTTTTTATTTACGACAATTTGAATGGTCCTAGATACTTGGATCTACTGCAACAGCATATTATGGTTTCAACAAGATGGTTGTCCCACTCACAGTGTAGGCCTTGTTAGGGAATATCTTGAGAATGAATTTTCTAATCGGGTTATAAGTACACGGGGAACTATTTTATGGCCAGCTCGATCACCCGATCTTGCTCCTAATGGCTTCTATCTGTGGAGTTATATCAAAAATAAAGTTTACGGGCATGAAAGGACTAATAATTTGGAAGAACTTCGGATTAAAATTGAAGAAGCTTTTCAAACTATCACCCCTAACATGCTCGGAAACGTTAGAAGGGGTTTTTATAATAAGCTCGGATATTGTCCAGCCAAGCAAAGAGGACTTTTCGAACATTTGCTCTAAATTTTTTTTGACTGGGAGAATCTTTTTGGTTTTTAAAATGTATTATTTTATATTGAGAACTTGCTTTTATTTTGTTTCTCCTTATTTTTTCATTGTAACACGTTGTTAGTGATAAATCTGAGCAGTTGAAAATAAAACGCTTTAATTTATCAGTGACAAAAAACAAGAAAATTACGTTATAAAAATTTGCGTATTTATTGACCAAATTCCTGTTTCTACACTCCACATAGCACCGTAGTTAGAGGCATACTAAACACAAGCAGCGAACGGCGGCGAACAGGGTAGGTGATCCGTGTCGCAAGCCTGAGTGTTGGTTGCTCCACTGATAGGTGTGCGGTGTCCCTGCATGTACGTACACTGGCAAATTGGACTTCTTCCGGCCTATGTTCGCAGTAGCATGAAGCGGTCTTTAGATAGTTAGTAAAACCAGGAATTTATGAAACCGTTTTTTAGCAAAATTTTTATCGTAAAAACAATTCAAATAAACTGAAATTCGTTAAACCAATTTTTGTTTCGAACTTTTGTTTTTTAAATCTTAGTACAGTAAAATTTTCATAAATAAGGGGCGTCCCTCGAAAAAAATCCGGGGAGGCTAAAACTTTTATATGTTATTTGGAGGGATCTAAAAGTAAGATGCCCCAAGTTTGTGTTTTCCCCACTTCTCGGGAACCATCCGCCATTTTGTAAAAACTTTGTAACCGACTTTACTCCATTTATATTGGTCGGAGGCAAAAAAGTCTGAGATAAAAAATATTCGGCATAAAATTTTCAATATTTTTGTCCGAGTGATAAACTTTCTGTAGTTAGTTTCCAAAAAGTTAGATGGCGCCGAGGTTACACCAAAAATCAGTTTTAAGGTATTTTGACAAACAAAATGTGTTTTTTTTAAACATTTAATGAAAAAGTTATAGATCTCGGAAAAATTCTATAAAAATATGTATATTGTTTATAATTAATTAAACAGTATTTGAGCTACAGCTACTGAAAGTCGGTAAAATTCTTTGAAAACCACTTTCTGGGCATGCATGAAGTCGCGTGTTGTAGATTGTATATTATTATTTATAGTAAGAGCAGTACAAATGAGGTATCAAATTAAAGCTTATGACGTGCGATACACAAATGACCCGGTCTGTCACCAAAAAAATTGCCAAAAGTGTCTGAGAGACTGTTATTTCGTAACTTCACTTCAACGCCCTTTATATTTTTAAAAAATAACTACAGAGAGTTAAATTTGTAACAAAAAATATTGAAAACTTTATGCCAAAGACTTTTGTTTCCACACTTTATCGCCTCCGACCACCAGAAATGGAGAGAATCGGTTCGAAAGTTTTTTCAAAATCGCGGATATTTCCCGAGGAGTGGGGGAAATACACACTTGGGAATTTTTCTTTCAGGCCTCTCAAAGAACATACATAACACTCAGCTTGTCCAATTTTTTTTCAAATTCGAATGACAATTTTCAAGTTGCAGTGTAGTGTTTTAGCATCTTCAGGGGCACACGATGCTGTAAAATCATGCCCACCTTCATCAGGTAATCGATTATAAAAATATGAAGTTTCAAAATTGGGCGAACTGGGTCTATGGAGATTCCTATACAAAAATGTCGAAAATGTACTTTTTTCGAATTTCAAAATACAATGAAATGTTTGCGCATCTTAAGGGGCCCACGATACTGTAAAAACAAGTCCACTTTCGCCAGGCAATCGGTTGTATAAATATGAATTTTAAAAGTTTGGCGAAATGGGTCTAGGAGATCCCCATTCAAAAATTTCGAAAATGCACCTTTTTCGAATTTTAAGTTGCAATGTAATGTTTTAGCATCTTGAGGGGCCCACAATACTGTAAAAACATGCCCACTTTCATCAGGCAATCGGTTGTAAAAATATAACTTTTCAAAATTTAGCGAAATGGGTCTACGGAAATCCCTATACAAAAATGTCGAAAATGCACTTTTTTCGAATTTCAAAGTACAATGCAATGTTTTCTTTTCTTGAGGGGCCCACGATACTGTAAAAACATGCCCAATATCCCCAGGCAATCGGTTGTAAAAATATGAAGTTTCAAAGTTTGTTGAAATGGGTATATTCCCATATAAAAATGTCGAAAATGCACTTTTTTCGAATTTTAAGTTGCAATGTAATGTTTTCGCATCTTGAGGGGCACACGATACTGTGAAAACATGCCCACTTTCCCCAGGCAATCGGTTGTTAAAATATTACATTTTTGTATAGGGATCTCCATAGACCCGTTTCGACAAACTTTGAAAATTAATATTTTTACAACCGATTGCTAAAACCTTACATTGCACTTTGAAATTCGAAAAAAGTGCGTTTTCGACATTTTTGTATAGAAGACTCCATAGACCCATTTCGCCAAATTTTGAAATCTAATATTTTTGCAACCGGTTGCCTGAGGAAAATGCACATGTTTTTACAGTATCGTGGGCCTCTCAATATGCGAAAATATTAAATTGCAACTTAAAGATCTCTCAAGATGCGAAAATATTACATTGCAATTTAAAATTCGAAAAAAGTGCAGTTTGGACATTTTTTTAAGATTTTCATAGACCCGTTTCGCTAAACTTTGAAAGTTCATATTTTTACAACCGATTGTCCGATGAAAGTAGGCACGTTTTTACAGTATCGTAGGCCCGTCAAGATACGATAACATTACATTTCACTTTGGAAGTAAAAAAAAGTGCATTTTCGACATTTTAGTAATGGAATTTCCATACACCCTTTTCGCCAAACTTGGAAAGTTCATATTTTTACAACCGATTGCTTGGGGAAAGTGGGCATGTTTTTACAGTATCGTAGGCCCTACAAGATCCGAAAACATTACATTGCACTTTAAAGTTCGAAAAAAGCGCATTTTCGACTATTTTGTATAGGAAATTCAAAAAAAGTGCATATTCGACATTTATGTATAGGAATCTCCATAGACCTATTTCGCCACACTCTGAAAGTTCATATTTTTACAATCGATTGCCTGGGAAAAGTGGGCATGTTTTTACTGTATCGTGGGCTCCGCAAGATGCAAAAACATTACATTGCAATTTAAAATTCAAGAAAAGTGCATTTTGGACATTTTTGTATAGGAATCTCTATAGATTCATTTCGCCAAACTTTTAAAATTCATATTTTTACAACAGATTGCCTGAGAAAATTGTGCATGTTTCTTCAGTGTTGTGGGCCCCTCAAGATGCGAAAACATTACATTGCTTTTTGAAACTCGAAAAAAGAGCATTTTCGACATTTTTGTAAGGAATCTCCAGAGACCCATTTTGCCAAACTTTAAAAATTCATATTTTTACAACCGATTGCCTGGAGAAAATGGGTATGTTTTTACATCATCGTGGGCTCCTCAAGATGCGGAAATATTACATTGCAACTTGAAATTCGAAAAAAGTGCATATCCGACATTTTTGTTAGGGATCTTCACAGACCATTTCGCCAAATTTTAAAAATTCATATTTTTACAACCGATTGCCTGGGAAAAGTGGCCATGTTTTTACAGTATCGTGGGATCCGCAAGATGCGAAAATATTACATTGCACTTTGAAAATAGGAATCTCCATAGACCCATTTCGCCATACTTTGAAAATTCATATTTTTACAAACAATTGCCTAGGGAAAGTGGGCATGTTTTTACAGTATTGTGGGCCCCTTAAGATGCAAAAACATTAAATTGTAACTAAAAATTCGAAAAATATTCCACATTTTTGTATAGATCCATTTCGCCAAACTTTGAAAATTCATATTTTTACAACCGATTGCCTGAATAAAGTGAGCATGTTTTTACAGTATCGTGGTCCCTCAAGATGCGAAAACATTACATTGCACTTTGAAATTCGAAAAAAGTGCATATACAATATTTTTGTGTAGGGATCTCCATATAGACCCATTTCGCCAAACTTTGAATATTCATATTTTTACAACGGATTACCTAAGAAAATTGTGCATGTTTTTACACTGTTAGTGTTGTGGGTCCCTCAAGATGCGAAAACATTACATTGCACTTTGAAATTCCTAAAAAGTGCATTTTCGACATTTTTGTAAAGGAATCTCCATACACCCATTTCGCCAAACTTTGAAAATTAATATTTTTACAACGTATTGCCTGAGGAAATTGTGCATGTTATATATGTGTTATATCGTGGGCACCTTAAGATGTGAAAACATCACATTTCACTTTAAAATTCAAAAAAATTGCATTTTGGACATTTTTGTATAGGGAACTCCATAGATTCATTTCACCAAACATTGAAAATTCATATTTTTACAACGGATTGCCTGAGGAAATTGTGCATATTTTTACAGTATCGTGGGCCCCTCAAGATGCGAAAACATTACATTACACTTTGAAATTCAAAAAAAGTTAATTTTCGACATTTTTGTATAGGAATCTCCATAGACCCATTTCGCCAAACTTTGAAAATTCATATTTTTACAACCGATGGCCTGGGGAAAATGGGCATGTTTTTACAATATTGTGAGCTCCTCAAGATGCGAAAACATTACATTGCACTTTGAAATTCGAAGAAAGTGCATTTTTGACATTTTTGTATAGGAATCTCCATAGACCCATTTCGCCAAACTTTGAAAGTTCATATTTTTACAACTGATTGCCTGGGGAAAGTGGGCATGTTTTTACAATATCATGGGCCCCTCAAGATGCGAAAACATTACATTAGGTTCTAATTTGGTCCATCTTTAGAAAATTGGGTGCTCTTTTCGCTTTGGAGAGAAATGTAAAAAATTCAAGATTATACTCATAAAATGGTTAAAATCTTTAAATACCAGAAGTACCATTTAGGTTGAAAGCCGTTGTTTTCGCGCATATTTTTTTTTAACTAAGGGGGTGTACCGCTAAGTTTATATAAAGACATTCAAGCCGTTAATCAAAAATTAATTTGGGATACGCGAGAATTAGGTTCTATTTAAGTGCTAATTTGTTCCATCTTTAGGAAATTAAGTGCTCTTTTAGTTTTGGAGAAAAATGGAAAAAATGGAATTTCCGTGGTATTTGAATTGCCGTGCTATTTCACACCACTTCAAGATCATACACATAAAATGATTAAAATAGAGGTGGGCTCGCCAGGAAAACATTACATACTTTTAGGGGTGGGGGATTGGTCTCAAACGTTAAAAAGGGTTGCACAAGGGAAGGGGACGGGTGTCAAAATTGGCCAAAAAAGCTTTAATTAATGTGTGCCCCGTAGCGTTATTTTATTAGGTGTGGGTAATATTTTTTCCATATTTCTCCAAAACGAAAAGAGCTCTCAATTTTGTAAAGATGTACCAAGTTATCAGCTAATTCTCGCGTATGCCAAATTAATTTTTGATCAAAGGTTCCAAAGTGAACCGCTGGATTTATATAAACTTACCAGGCCACCCCCTTACTTTAAAAAAATACGCGCGAAAACCACGGTTTTCTCATTTTTCTTTAGCACCTAAATGGTACGTATCGTCGTATTTGAAGATTTTAATCATTTTATGCATATGATCTTGAGGATTGGTATTTTTTGTCACAACGAAAAGCACTTACTATTCGAAAATTGGACCAAATTAGCACTTAAATTGCTCTTTATTTTAAAATAATTAAAATTTGGTGTATCTAAAGGGGTACCCATGGAACCGCTAGGTTTATGTTAAGTTATCGGTCCCTTCTTATTTTTTTGTCAAAAAATACAAAAAAAAATAGCGCCTAATTTAGAAATAGTAATACTAAATTTTTCTCCAAGAATTATGAATGCCGCTAGCTTAACGTTAACCTAGCGGTCCTACCGTTTTTTAAATTTTCTGCTTAAACCAGAGGAGCACTAATTTTTAGTTTGGGGACCAAATTACCACCTAAAGATTCGGGCATTTTTTTTATCAAAAATAATTTGAGAAAACTGTGAAACCCGTGAAATTTTTGAGAAATTTGTGAAATCTTTTAAGAAATGTGTAAAATCATATGTGAAATCTGTGAAATCCTAAGTGAAATCTTATGCTTTTGTAAAATCTGGGGCACCAATTTTGGCTGGTGATTCCCCCCCTGTGATTACATATCAAAATGGTTTTGTAACAGTGAGTATTAATCACAAAAATCAATAAACAAGGGTAAGTTTTGATAAGAGTGACATAAAACGTCCATTTTAATTTGCTCACAAGAGTCTTTAACACCTACTCCTAAATGTACCGTAGGCACTTAATCGTGATTGGTTATCTAATCCATTATTTTTCTCTCTTGATCCCACATAAATGGACAAAGAGGAAGCATGGATTAGCTAAACTAATCCGAATATTTTTACGGTGCATCTGGGGGTTAGAATCTCCCCTAGGTCTAGGGTTAAAAAAAACTTCCTTTAAATTGAAATTTTTTTCTTAAATCCACCAAAAGGTTGTATTTACATGATTCTTCACTAAAAAAAAATTAAAATTATTCTTATAAATCAAATTATGTCCAAAACTCAAGGACGTTGGTATAAAAACCCTTTTAGTAAATCCCATTGTAAGAGTTCATATTTTTCATTTCTCAAAATATCCAAACTATACAAGTTTCCGTTTTTCGAAAACTTCTAGATTTGCCACTGTGTCTATACAAAATATTCTTTCACCATTACCTATGCTTTATTTTCCATGTCGATTTCGAAAATCTCTCGAAGAATGCGCAGGAAAAGATTGTCCAGCTGCATAAAGCATAAAATCCTTGAATTAATGGATCAATTAAACTTTGAGACTACGAGAGATGAGTATTCTGGAGCATTTATTAAAATTTAACTGCTCAAGACAGGTTCTAGAAAAATGTTCATAGTATGTATTGTTTTTATTGAAAACTAACTACAAAGTCATTATTACTTTTAAAAATATGTTTTACTTTAGTTTAGGAAAAATTTTACAACACTATAGACACCCTGCCAAAAAAACTGCATTAAATCTCATAAAAAACGCACCGGATTTTTAACAGTTTTTATGAGGTTTAAGTATACGCTTTTGAGAGTTAAAATTTTAGGTTTATTAAAGTTTGTAATAATCCATGTGTCTTGTCCGTCAAAAATAAATAAAAAGAAAGGTTCGAATATTTTGTTTTTCAATTCATTATTACCTTCATGATCTAATGGATAGTCCAGAAACCTACAGGCCTGTTTCATTCTTGTTCGGAATCATCAGGGTAACATAGGACTGTACCTGGCGTACAAAGCATAATACAGGATTCCTAAGATTTTCCTTAGGGATAGGATTTCAATAAATCAAACAGAAATGGAATAGAAAGTTCTGCGCGTACAAAAGAAACAGGTATATTGAGCAATGGTGCCAGTTTGTTATTATCTCCGGACTGCTTTCATGAGAAAAAATTGTCGCCACTCTTTCATTGTGAGCATAAATCATAGTTGCAATAATAACCGTTGACAAGATGTCTGCAAATTCCGCTAGATGGCGGCCACACCATGAGATGATCGAGGAAAAACTGGGAAACTTGCTTAAAGGAGGCGGCAGGGTCCATTATTTACGATACTGAGCGATAAACTCGTGAGGTTGTTAACATTAGAAAGAAATATCTTCGCTTTTAATTAAATTTCTTTCCATTCTGTTCTACGAGTGACATCTATCCGGAAACGGCCAAACCATGCAGCTAGCACTAACAGCCAAAGAAATCAATAAACGGCGCTGTTTTTCCTGCAGAGCTTTTTGCTTGCGATATTATTGCTTTTAAATAAAGCTGGCCCTACACTACATTTGATATTTTCGAGGTGTTTTATGACATGATCCCGAAACATGTAGCGAACCAATTCTTCAAAACTAGCGGGAGGGAAAAAGCGAAAAATAAGGGGCTGCCAATATTTGTAACATCCAAAAAGGGGTGAAAAGATTTATTTTGCTCTGTTTCTTTACAAAAAACGTTTCTTTTACGAAAAACTTGAGCTCTGCCACTTTTTTAATTTTTTTCTTCAACTTTCTCGAAATTTCCGTCATACCGTAGAAAAAAATTATTTCCCCCATGGCCATACTCTACTTTTATTCGAAAAAATTTAGAAACAGAGACGGGATCAGTTTTCCTAAAACGGGGGATCTTGGTTTCGAGTGAGAAGATAAAGAGCGCCGCAGGCAAAAATTTTTCAATTAAATTAGCCGAACGCAAAAATGTTAGAAAAACAAAGCACGAAATAAAAATGGCGCCGCTTACAATTTTTTTCAAAAATTACGTAATTTCGGAAACGCAAAGAAATAGGTCAAAAGAGTATAATTTTTAAGAAAAAAATATCAATTTTCTCGCCCTCCTCCACTGGGACTACAGGGGCCGTGCGCAAATTACGTAATGGTCATAGGGGGGAGGGGGGTTACAAAACGTTACGTAGGGGGGAGGGGGGTTTTCGACAGCGTTTGCATTTGTGTGAAACTAAGAAAATTTGGAATGAAAATAAGTGAAAAGTTTTTTTTTGGGGGGAGGGGTGTGGGGTGTGTAGTGGTCTTGAAATCGTTACGTAATATTAGGGAAGTGGCGTGCCAAACCGTTACGTAATTTGTGCACGGCCGCACATCTGACTGTTCCTACTTTTTTATTTCGAATCAAAGTGCAAAACCCGGGTTGGACGTTCGAAGGCGTCAACCCGTCCTATTTGCTTGATAAAGTGTCTACGGAAATATCTCAGTCGATTTCTCCGGCCGTGTATGAACGCTTTAGGTTAGGCATTTGCATGTATCTCAGTCCCCAGCCTGTAAACAGTACGTAATGACAATGGTTACAAAATGAAAAGCCGAAAAATATTTTTTTTTACGATATCTTTCATCAGTGTGGTATTAAAGTCGAGCAAAAACAATTTTTATTCCAGTCCTAAAGGTATGAAAATGGAAAACATTAGAAAACAACAACCTGGAATGGATTTACTACGTGTAAGATGTAGTGACAACATCGCTCCATGTCCATCCTTTTCTGCCTAATGTGCTTTTCCGTTTGTCTGCGTCTTATACATGGCTGCTTGGCCCCCTAAGGATTTGCTTAAGAACTCTGTATAAGCAACCACACCCAGCGAATTTAAACAACTTTTGTCGTCAAACAACGCGGGATCATGGTCCGGCTATATGAGGCGCGCCCTCTGTCGGAATAAAGTGAAAAGCAAAATCGTAAAGGATGCAAATATCAGTAAATTTCATATTCATGTTCGCAGCAGCATATTTTGGCTTTTTAGTTCTGCGCAACAAGCCTCCTCCGGAGCGATTGCTTGCTGATGCCTTAAAATTAGGGCCACGTGCTGCTGTGAACGTTACCTCTTTTTAAGAGTCATGTTACAGTGACCTTATACTTTTACAGGTTTCTTCTTTATAACCTGCTGAAAGGTGAAAGATTCTGTATTTACGGTCTTCTGCACTTTTCAATTTTGATTTTTTTGTTTCTCGGTTTATTCGACAGGTGGTGCACACAGGTACTACGTCTCCACCGATTACAAACTTTTCGTTTTTAATTCGAGAGGTGTCCATGGTGCCTGTGCAGCTTCAACTGCTAGGTACAATCTTATGACTCCCTGATGATTCCTAATAAAGATGAAACAGGTATCTGGATTCTCCATTAAACGTTGGAGGCCTGGTCGTAATGAAGTGAGAAACAAAAATGCTTTTTCTGATAAGCCAAGAGCGTTACTTTAACTCTCTTTTTATGTCTTTAATTTTGGTGATAGAATCACGAAACAACCCTATTTTAAGAGATTTAACGACTAGTTCCCCGTTTTTTATAATCTATTATGGGTTTGTATATGCATATTTTTTATGAGACTTTTGGGAGATTTTATGATCAGTCAGTCTAATAAAATCTTAAAGATTTCTATAAACAACTTATTCTATTAATAGTTTGCTATGTGTTAGTAAAAACAAAAAATTTTGTGAGCCTCTATATTCAGACAAATTCACAAAATTTTACATTTCATTTGAAGTTTTTCATAAAAAGCTAGAGTTAGCGTACTTATTTAAATACTTTATAGAAAATATAAAAATATTTTTTTGACCCATTAAATCTTATAAAGTATTATAAACGAAGCCTCACAACGTCTCATAGAAAGTTACCAAAGTAGTAAGATCTTACCTCTCCTAACCTATGTGCTCTTTGAAACAAATATTAAGTCATAAACAATTTTTCGCACACCTGAATTTATAAAATTTTATAAAAAATCTATAATCACATCATCTGTCGTAAATATTTAAAAAAAAATATTTTTTGACTTATGAAATTCTATAGGCCTTTATTAACAATGCCTCAAAAATCTCATAGAAACTTATTAAAGTAACATCTCTCTCACAGCTTCTGGCGACAAATAAGTATTTATACAAGAACAATTTTTATTAGATATGTGGAGCTTATAAAAGCCCAAGGTGTGCCAAAGTGGGTTAAGTCGTCGTAGTTTATAGTTTAGCTTAGATCATAGTTTAGTTTGACTGTATTAATCCATTTTATACTACATCTACTATTTTTACTACTACTACCACTGCTAAAGTTATACAGTCATTTTTTACTTAAGAATATTGCAGTTAGATCTTATAGAATCTTTTCTTTTATGAGGAATTGTCATATTAAAAGTCATAAAATACTGTAAACTTTTATAAAGCAACTGACTCGTGAAATATGATTAAATCCTATGAGGGATTTCTGTTTGGCTTTCTCTAGTCAAAAATTATAAAATATGTGAGTATAAAATGTGTGTTATTTTTTATGATCTTTTATGAGGTTTTTTGGCAGGGAAAAACATGTGACACTTTTTTGGCGTACACAGAAATTGTTCTTGACCTACTTGAGTGAAAAATTCAACTTTTTGATGGGCGCGCTCTTGTGTACGCCCGCGGTCGCCGCTGTCATAAAGTTGTATAAAAGTTAAATAAACAGTAATCACGCCTATTACTTTTTAATATTAATACAATAATAAACCCATACTTTATAAAGCATTTTATTATACCTAAAACTATATTTTTTTCTGACAGAAAAGAAAGGTTTCTTTCAAATCACGGATTCTCACTGTATTTTTAGTTATGGCAGATATTTAGCAACCCCGACTGAATTTCAATCGCGTTTTGTGCCAATAAGCTTCCAACAGCCACCGGGAAAAGCGCAAACATTTTGGTTGAGGAATTTTAAACATCTAGTTGAAAAATCTTTCAACAAAATTTGTATTAGGATTACCCCATACTTTTTCTTTGATTTATAAAAAAAAGTCTTAAACAGGCATCTTTTTAATTGGGTTTTAAAATACCCATCAAAAATCGAACCTAGTTTGCGAGAGATCCTTTCATTAAAATCGGTCAAGTGATTTAACACTTTTACTTAAATAAATTTTTATTGAAAAAAAACTTTTAAATAACAAGCTTTTATTAAATGCACTTAAAAGTAAAAAATAATTTTTTATCTTTCTTATACCATAATAAAAGCGATGGGCGCAAAAATTTTAACTCTAGGTATCGTATATCGGTCACATCGACGATTCACCTAAGAAACTGTTACTCTATAACCTAAGAACATTTTGAAAGGCTTGGAAGCATAGCAATCTCACTCGTTCTCAGCTTCTTTAGATGAAAGCATAATGCTCATCATTTGAATAAAAGAAGAATTTAGTTCTTCTTTTGTAGTTCTCTCTTTGTCACCAAGTTAAAATTTTTAATTTGCGCCCATCGCTTTTATTATAGTATAATAAAGATAAAAAATTATTTTATACTTTTAAGTGCATTTATTAAAAGGTTTTCCTTTAAAAGTTTTTTTTGATAAAAAATAATTTTTAAATTTTTAGATTTGTACCCTAAGTCGTCCATTTTGAATCCACCATATTGACATTTTCAAATCGGATCAAAAATTCATAATTCCCCTCCTTAAAAACCCCTCTATGCCAATTTTTATTGAAATCGAACAAACTAAATCTCTTTCCCCCTCCACTTCTCTCGTTAGAGGGAGGGTGGTTGAGAATACCATATTATTGTATGCGCGTCGGAACTATAAACGCTTACCAGATTTGAACACAATCGGATGTGGATAAGTCAGTTAAAATTGGGTAGCAAAACATGACCAAAAATCGTCCATTTTAAATCCGTCATATTTAATTTTCAAAATCTGATAAAAAATTCGTATTCCTTATCCCCAAAAGCCCCCGTATACAAATTTTAGTTGAAATCGGACAAACTTAGGGGTTTTTCCCCCTGCACTCCGCTCGTAGGGGGAGGGGTGCCTAATAATGACATATTATTGTATTGTCACCGGAATTATATATATGCATGCCAAATTTGAAGGCAATCGGATGTGTATAAGTTAGTTAAAGTTGGTTAGCAAAACATGACCAAAAATCGTTCATCTTGAAGCCGCTATATTAAATTTTCAACATCTGATTAAAAATTCGTTATCTCCAGTCCCAAGTGCCCCAACTCACCAAATTTCAACGACATCGGGCGTATTTTAACTGAACCACCTTCCACCCCCTTCGAGTATGGGGGAGTATTCTTGTGTTGTCGCCGCAACTATATAAGCATGCCAAATTTGAAGCCGATCGGATGTCGGGAAGTTGGTCAAAATTAAGTTGCAAGATTCCACCCAAACAAACATATCTATTTACATACATATACATACATAGATAGGTAGATTGTAAAATAAAAGCTTGTAAAAATACTACACTGCCATGTTTTATGCAACATCAGCTAGTCAACAGAACGTCTCCATCAGGAGCTGCTCCTGAGAGAGTAGCCATGTTCTCTACTACTCGTCTAAACTAAGGCTGCCTTTAGAGCTCTGCAAAAAAAATATTGTAAACCATTTCTATGAACGTTCTTTTCTTTTATTGGTAAGTACCTACAGTTAACCACATAAGAAGTACATAGGAAATAGAGACATTTTGGAACGCTTAAAATTTTGATAATTTTGACAGCCGTTATGGTAGTGCTTAACAACCATTACCACTACCACTCGCCGATTTTACTCGAGTTTTTGGAACACATTAAAAACTTTCACTTGCAAAAAAATTTAGAGATGAGAGAAAACACAAAATTGGCCTTTGTTTTACAAAATAATTGTTTATATGTTTGAATCTGGCAATATTTTATAATTTTTAAAATTAATTTTGCCAAAATTGTCTAAAATTAACCAAAAAAATTACTACAACAACAACGAAATGGATTCGTAACTTACGGCAGTGGTAGTGGTTAATTACCACAAAGTGTCAAAAAGGCGTTCCAAAATATCTCTATTAATGATTTAATATAATTTATATAATTTTTCGTTAAGCGAAAAGAACCCCTTTTTAAGTTTTTGCTATATTTTTTTCAAAAGCTGTTGTACATGAAAACTTGGTTCATAAACCTGATACTTTTTGAACCATGTTGGAACAGCGCAATTCTTTTTTTTTTTGGGTTAAAAATGAGAATGATATATTCATGATAAAAACAAATAAATACATATAAAAACAATTGGATAACAAACAGTTCTTAAAAAAAGATAATGATATAATAAGTAAGTAAATACAGGGTGATTCAAAATTTCCCAGGCAGCCTTGACTGTACGTAGAATTAGTTGTTCTGAAACAGAAATTAGTAAAACATATTTTTGTAAACTCTTTCCTTTTAGCGATATTTGCATTTAAAAATTGTTAATATTTTCCGAGAAGCACCCTTTACCACGTGGTATAAACATCAATTCTTGAAAACAAAACTTTGACAACTTCAAAATGCTTGCAAAAACCCTCAAACATGTCATTATCAGCACACGTAGACTTGATTCGTAAATTATTTTAATGGCGATTCCCAAAAAAATACGAAAGTTTTACTCCTAAATACAGAGAAAAAATATGAAATTTAAACAAAGTAATCAATAAAATTTTCTTAGATTAGTGATGTATAACCACTGTTCAAACCTTTCTAGGAAATTTTGAATCACCCTGTATATTTAAAAAGGATTGTATATTCGGGTTGGAGACTTTAAATGGAATATTGGCCCTAGCGGGTTAAAAAATTTTTTTTTAGAAAAATCGAACATCACGTCAACTAAAATTTTTAGCAGCTAAAATTTTCGATAAAAAATGTTTATAAACGGACCCTCAGAAAGGGTCAATTCACATGCAACTTTTTTTTAAATAGGAAGACCCTGCTTGTGGCACCTTGTTTGAAAGCTTATGAAAAAAAAAAACGCTCGTTTATTTTTTTTTGACATTTGTCAATCTACGTCTCAAAAATTCTCAAAAAATTATTATGACGGACTTTAAATGGAACATTGCGTCTAGCGGGTTGAAAATTTTTTTAGAAAAACTCAACAACACATCAACTAATAAGGTGCCTTGAAAACAAAAATGTCTATTTCGTGCAAAGTTTAAATTTGTTATTATTAGATGGAAATCTTTTGCCAAAACTTTGGCATCCTCAGCATCTTCGTCAGGTTTAGTTGGGTCTAGGACTAGCCATAGTTTTCGACATCTGGTTCGTTTTGAGTTAAACTTATAGATAAGAAGGTAAAAGGGACATTCACAACCAGTTTAAAATTGTATTAGGACGGACAAAACACGTTAAAATATAAAATTAATTACTAAGGCTATAGTTTATATTTTTCTATAAAATACAACTGGCAACGCCTTGTTCTTTAATTTTTTGATCTTTTGCCGGAGTGCACAGGGAAAATTAAACATCAGAATTAGCTGAACGTTTGCAGGGGTGATCATTTTTAAATGCTTAACAAAAATATCTGAAGGATTTTTGAAAATTCTCAATTATTTTTCCTGCAAAATAAAAGCTCTGGTGATGTCATCTATCTCAAAAGCCTCAAAATAATTGCGGTTTAGAACAAACTCGATTTACAAAAAAGATAGAGAAATACTCACAATTTCCTCTGGATTACATTTTTCTTTTTTATATTTCCTTGCTTTAGCGAAAATAAAAACTAAGTTTCCTTTTTTCTAAAAGCCTGTGCACTCCGGAAAAGAAAACTGGTCAACCAATCATAAACGTTTACACAAACGACACACGCAGTTCAAGTGTTGGCCGATAGATCGCAGATGTTTTGTCAACAAACTTTAAATCGGGCCGCAGTGGGACAGAAAAGTATTTTTACGTTTTCTGACAGAAAACCATTCAAGGTTATGTTTATCTTTCAAAAATGTGTTTTCAAAAACATTGTTCTAAAAGAAATATGAAACCACTCCGCGTGTGAGGTCGCCCACCGAAAAAGGCCTAACGCTGCGCGGGCATTACCCCGAGTCTATCAAAGAACCAAGAGAACTTTACTGGCACGCTGGGATTACTAGGCGCCCATAACTCTACATAATTTTGTTTTTATTTTGATTTAAGCATTTTTTTAATTTGAATTATTGCGGCATAGTTATGTGCAAGTGTACTAGTGAATTCTTGTAGTGTAGATTTTAGATCCCAACTTCAGTTTCATTTAGAGATTGGAAAAACTCTTGCTTGTCGTTGACCATCCTGTTTAAAATAGAATACGATTATTTCGTCTAGCTTCAGTAGCCGATTTTTAAATCCGCATGCTTTTAAGTTAACATGTTGTCGGTATCAGCTAGCGGGAGTATTTCCAATTCAATTATAAATGCAAGCTTAAACATTACACCCAGTTACTTTAATACGTAGTTGGGTCGCGTTGTTTTAGCAGGTAATTCTGAAATAAATGGTTTTCTTTTATTTTAGTAATCCTTGTGTTTTTAGGAAAAAAATCTTGTAGGTATGTAGGCACATACCATCAGGGTCCCTAAAAAAAGTGCTGAGTTTGTTTGAGTTCAAGGTTTCGGGGTTGTTTAGTTCCCGCTTTAGTTAAAAAAAAAATGAAAAAAAGCTTCTGCACATAATTATATGCATGTTTTAAGGCTAAACGGTATTAGTGTAGTAAACAATTTTCTTTAGGTACCTATTTTTAGCACTTACCTGAGCCCCTACGAAGTTCTAATTCACTTCGTAGGGACTCGGTTGGCTATTTTTTGCAACCAACCAGATTTATTTCTGTGCAAAAGCTGGTAGGTGATAACTCGTTTTTTTGTTTACTTGTGTTTTTACTTTTTTTGTAAAAGTAAACTTGCAAAAAGAGGAATTGTTGTTTTCTTTTCTATTCTATTTACATTGGTAATTTGTATGTTTGCAAAAGAATGCGATAATAACTCTCATAATCACGTCTCCTGGAAAAAATGAACAGTCAGAAACTCTTCTTGGCGCGAGCCTTACCTAATTCTTACATTATTTTCTATGTTTTTCAAAGTTATTAATGTTACACCTTTTTCGATCCATAGGTCATTATATTATCTCATAAATACGTTTCTTTATCATTTCAGATACTTTTTTGTCTTCTAGTTAATTTTTGTTAATTTTATTTTAACAAAAATTCAACACTATATCCAAAAAGAGAGCTACCACCTCTAGGGATTACTATAAAATTATTCGTTACAATAGCAATTACTGATTTTAAAATTCCATCCACCTTTACCTACCACCGAATTTTCTATCTAAGCCATTTCAAACCAAATTAGGCACGCGGTAAAAAACCACAAAGAATAAATTTTTCATCCAATTTTCGAGCCATCATCATTGGATTTTCTAAGAAAACTTCCGCTGCAGGCGGTAAATTTTTCTTTCTTGTTTTTCCTTAATCCTTTTAGTCATTTTAATATGCTACGTCGCAGTTTCTTAAACGAAAGAACGTACACTGAAAAAAATCTCATCTGATCCAAGAGTAGTAGTGGTAGATGAGCGGGCGTAGGCCTGACAATTAGGCTGCATAATGGACCCTTTCTGCCATACTCCCCGCGCACTCCCGACTGATGCACGTGCCCCTTAGGATGCAAGTTCTCTTCCTCTAAAGGCGTAATTACACAGACGAACATGCTCAAACCAAAGCTCGTGCAAAAGATCTAAAATTTTTTGCGTGAACATTTTTGTGAGCTTTTCTTTGAACATTTTGTTCGGATAAATTTTTGAGCAAATTATTGTTATCTGTTTTGGAAACATATTTTTAAAGATGAGAATAAATAAAATTTCACATCAGTGATCAGTGATCTCAATTCTTTAAAAAAATGGAACACCAACTTTTATTTTAAATTTTTGTGAAAAAAAGCCGACGGCAAGCGAAACATTATTCTTGGCTATCAGTTTTATCACATGGATTAGGATTACTTATAATATTTTTTTCTTAGGGCTTTTCCCGGATTTTTTTACCCGGGGGTTTTTTTGGGATTTTCTTGTGAGTTTTTTTTATTTACAAGGGTCTTTTCCTAAATTCAAAAAATAACCCAGGAAAATTTTTCTTTTCTAAAAAAATTTTGAGTTTTTCAAATATTGGCAAAAAACTCAAAAGTTGAACTTTTAAGCGGTAATCCGCGCCTCACGACTATGAGGAGTGGCGGGGAGGGGATTTTTTTTAACATATTTTTGTAACTTTACTTTACCCTTAGCTTTGATTGTTTTTTTTTCATTCCTCACACCAGATTTACCTAGTTAGTTTAAGGCCCCAACGGTTGCTTAAAAAAGAAAAAGGTTCATGAAAATGCTGAAGATAGATATTTACTGTCAATTTAATGTAATAATCAAGGTCGATTACTGACACTGAACAAACAATATGCAAAGGAGCAACATTCCGATTCAGAAGTCTAGTCTATTACTGCTAAATTATATTTTTTTAGACAATGGTCGGGATCGTAGGGTTGTAAAAGTGGGTAATAAATGGGTATTAGTTAGACCGAACGTACTTTTGTTCATATATTTGAGATTTAATAAAATGTATATAGGTTTTTTAATTTGACTTAATTATTATTGTATTGTGTTTTAAACTAGGAATAAATAAATAAATAAAATTTTAAACGTAAATTTTTATCATAACATTTTACAGGCAGCAGCAGTAAATAAGTGCCAATTATTATTTTTTGATTCTCGTTTTTTTACAACCCCAAAAAAGTTACAAGTATACTGGCATATCCCCTATAAAAATCAGATCAATCGAAGTTGCTTATGAGGTAAAACGTGAATTTCGACATCAAATCGTTTTTCCGTCGGAAAGCACTTAAGTAAAAATACCTTGTTTTAAAACTTAGTCTTTTTATTTTTAGTTAAATTCAATGAATTCCCATAAAGCTATAAAATTTAAATTTGTAAGAAATTTCTATACCAACATTTCTTCAAACAAACTTTGCTTAACATTCTTCCAAAATTTCCGTGAGTCTTTTTGTACGAGATTTTGCTCGAACTTTTCTTTGAACATTTTGCTCAAGAGGCTCGTGTAAATGTTTGTCGGCATTTCAACATCAAAGGAAAGTTTGTCTGTGTAAATGCTCCTTAAGAGGACTTAATTTTTGCCTGACACCTCTTCCCGAGGGCAGAGATCTTTAGACTGCGTAGCAAGTATACACAGTGGACCGCCGGCTCTACACCCCTTCCGAAGGGTGGTCCTGCTACATGTTAGACTTGCACACTTACGTCTTTCTGTTATTTTTTAAAAGCAAATAAAACGATAAAAAATATATGTTATGTTTTTTAGCCTATACGCTAATTATTATTATGTTTTGCAAATCCCAAAACTGATAGAAGAATGTGTTTTTTAGATTGTTATTAAAAAACATTAGCTGCGTTCAAAAAAAGTATCGCACTTTTATCTAGCGTGTTTCTGTAATTTTTTAAAAGCAAAAAACCGATAAAAATATGTGATTTTTAGACTATTCGCTTATTATTATTATTATTTTTTGCAAATCCTAAAACTTATAGAAGAATGTGTTTTTTAGATTGTTATTTAAAAACATTAGCTGCGTTCAAAAAATGTATCGCATTTTTATCTAGCGTGTTTCTGTAATTTTTTAAAAGCAAAAAACCCATAAAAATATGTGATTTTTAGACTATTCGCTTATTATTATTATTATTTTTTGCAAATCCTAAAACTTATAGAAGAATGTGGTTTTTAGATTATTATCAAAGAACGTTAGCTGCATTTCAAAAAGGTATCGCATTTTGTGTTACGTCTTTCTGTAATTTTTTAAAAGCAACAAACCGATAAAAATATGTGATTTTTAGCCTATTTGCTAATTATTATTACTTTTTGCAAATCCCAAAACTGATAAAAGAATGTGGTTTTTAGATAATTATCAAAAAACGTAAGCTGCGTTCAAAAATTATTGAATTCTGTCTATCGAGTTTCTGTAATTTTTTAAAAGCAAAAACCGATAAAACTATATGGTTTTTAGCCTATTCGCTACTTATTATTATTTTTTGCATATCCCAAAACTGATAAATGAATTTCGTTTTTAGAATATCATCAAAGAACGTTAGCTGCGTTCAAAGAAAAAATCGCCTTTTATCTAACATTGTTCTGCAATTTTTTAAAAGCAAAAAACCGTTAAAAATATGTGCATTTTTTGCAAATCCCAAAACTGATAGAAGAATGTGGTTTTTATATTATTACCAAAGAACGATAGCAGCGTTCAAAAAAATTATGGCCTTTTGTCTTACGTCTTTTTGTAATTTTTTAAAAGCAAAAAACTGTTAAAAATATGTGATTTTTAGCCTATTCGCTAACTATTATTATTTTTTGCAAATCCCAAAACTGATAGAACTGCGTTCAAAAAAATTATCGTCTTTTTTCTTACAACTTTCTGTAATTTATTAAAAGCAAAAAACTGATAGCAAAATGTGGCTTTAAGATTATTATCAAAAACGTTAGCTGCGTTCCAAAAAAGTATCGCCTTTTGTCTTACGCCTTTCTGTAACTTTTAAAAGCAAAAAACCGATACAACTGGTAGCAAAATGTGGTTTTTAGATTATTATCGAAAACTTTAGCTGCGTTTCAAAAAAGGATCGACTTTTGTCTTACGTCTTTCTGTAATTTTTTAAAAGCAAAAAAACCGATAAAAATATATGGTTGTTTTGCTTATTCGCCAATTATTATTAGTTTTTGCAAATTCCAAAACTGAGAGAAGAATGTGGTTTTTAGATTATTATCAAAAAACGTTAGCTGCGTTTCAAAAAGATATCGCCTTTTGTCTTACGTTTTTTTGTAATTTTTTAAAAGAAGAAAACCGATAAAACGATGTGGTTTTTAGCCTAATCGCTAATTATTATTAGTTTTTGCAAATTCCAAAACTGAGGGAATAATGTGGTTTTTAGATTATTATCAAGAAACGTTAGCTGTGTTTAAAAAGGTATCGCTTTTTGTCTTCCGTCTTTCTGTAATTTTTTTAAATTATTTTTTGTAAATCTCAAAACTGATAGACCTGCGTTCAAAAAAAGTGTCGTCTTTTGTCTTACAACTTTCCGTAATTTATAAAAAGCAAGAAAACCGATAAAAATATATGGTTTTTAGCCTATTCGCTAATTATTATTATTTTTTGCAAATCCCAAAACTGATAAAGGAATGTGGTTTTTAGATTATTATCAAAAAACGTTGGCTGCATTTAAAAAAGGTAACGCCTTTTCTATTACGTCTTTCTATAATTTTTTAAAAGCAAAAAAATCCATTAAAATATGTGGTTTTTAGCCTATTCGCTAATTATTATTATTTTTTGCAAATCCCAAAACTGATAGAAGAATATGGTTTTTAGAGACTATTATCAAAAAACGTTAGCTGCGTTTAAAAAATATTGCCTTTTTATCTAACTGATAGAAGAATGTGGGTTTAAGATTATTATCAAAAAACTTTAGCTGCGTTTCATAAAAAGTATGGCCTTTTGTCTTTCGTCTTTCTATAATTTTTTAAAAGCAAGAAACCGATAAAAATATGTGGTTTTTAGCCTATTCGCTAATTATTTTTATGTTTCGCAAATCCCAAAACTGAGAGAAGAATGTGGTTTGATTATCATCAAAAAACTTTAGGTGCGTTCAAAAAAAGTAACGCCTTTTGTCTAGCGTATTTTTGTAATTTTTTAAAAGCAAAAAACCGAGAAAAATATGTGGTTTTTAGCCTATTCGCTAATTATTATTCTGTTTTGCAAATCCCAAAACTGACAGAAGAATGTGGTTTTTAGATTATTATCAAAAAACGTTAGCTGCGTTCAAGAAAAATATCGCCTTTTGTCTAGCGTATTTTTGTCAATTTTAAAAGCAATAAACCGATAAATATATTTGGTTTTTAGCTTATTCGCTAATTATTATAATTTTTGTAAATCCCAAAACTGATAGAAGAATTTGATTTTTATATTATTATCAAAAAACGTTAGCTGCATTTAAAAAAAGTATCGCTTTTTGTCTAGCATGTTTTTGTAATTTTTTAAAAGCAAAAAACCCATAAAAATATTTGGTTTTTAGCTTCTTTGCTAATTATTATTATTTTTTGCAAGTCCCAAAACTGATAAAAGAATGTGGTTTTAAGATTATTATCAAAAAACCTTAGCTGCGTTTCAAAAAGATATCGCCTTTTGTCTTACGTTTTTCTGTAATTTTTTAAAAGCAAAACACCGATAAAACTATGTGGTTATTAATCTAGTCGCTAATTATTATTAGCTTTTGCAAATCTCAAAACTAATAGAAGAATGTGGTTTTTAGATTATTATCAAGAAACGTTAGATGCGTTCAAAAAGGTATCACCTTTTGTCTTACGTCTTTCTGTAATTTTTTAAAAGCAAAAAACCGGTAAAAATATGTGGTTTGAGCCTATTCGCTAATTTTTATTATTATTTTTTGCAAATCGCAAAACTGATAGAAGAATGGGGATTTTAGGTTATTGTTAAAAAACACTAGCTGCGTTCAAAAAAACTATCGCCTTTTGTCTAGCGTGTTTCCGTAATTTTTTAAAAACAAAAAACCGATAAAAATATGTGATTTTTTGCCTATTCGCTTATTATTATTATTTTTTGCAAATCCCAAAACTGATAAAAGAATATGGTTTTTAGATTGTTATTAAAAAAAGATAGCTGCGTTCAAAAAAAAGATCGTCTTTTGTCTTACATCTATCTGTAATTTCTTAAAAGCCAAAAACCGATAAAAATATGTGGATTTTAGCCTATTCGCTAATTATTATTATTTTTTGCATATCCCAAAACTGATAACAAAATTTGGTTTTTAGATTAATACTACAAACGTTAGCTGCGTTTCAGAAAAGTACCGCCTTTTGTCTTACGTCTTTCTGTAATTTTTTAAAAGCAAAAAACCGATAACACTATGTGGTTATTAACCTAGTCGCTAATTATTATTAGTTATTGCAAATCTCAAAACTGATAGAAGAATGTGGTTTTTAGATTATTATAAAGAAGCGTTAGATGCGTTCAAAAAGGTATCGCCTTTTGTCTTACGTCTTTCTGTAATTTTTTAAAAGCAAAAAACCGATAAAAATATGGGATTTTTAGCCTATTCGCTTATTAGTATTATTTAATGCAAATCCCAAAACTGATAAAAGAATATGGTTTTTAGATTGTTAATAAAAAAAGATAGCTTTTGTCTTACGTCTATCTGTAATTTTTTAAAAGCGAAAAAGCCGATAAAAATATATAGTTTTTGGCCTATTCGCTAACTATTATTATTTCTAACAAATCCCAAAACTGATAAAGGAATGAGTTTTTAGATTATTATCAAAAAACGTTAGCTGCGTTTAAAAAACGTATCGCCTTTTGTCTTACTTCTTTCTGTCATTTTTTAAAAGCAAAAAACCATCAAAAATATGTCGTTTTTAGCCTATTCGTTAATTATTATTATTTTTTGCAAATCCCAACACTGATAGAAGAATGTGCTTATAAGATTATTATCAAAGAACGTTAACTGCGTTTCAAAAAAGTATCGCCTTTTGCCTTACGTCTCTCTGTAATTTTTTAGAAGCAAAAAAATCGGTAAAAATTGGAGTTTTTAGCCTCTTCGCTAATTATCATTATTTTTTGCAAATCCCAAAACTGATAAAAGATTATGGTTTTTAGATAATTATCAAAGTAGGTTAGCTGCGTTCAAAAAAAGTATCGTCTTTTGTCTTACGTCTTTCTGTAATTTTTTAAAAGCAAAAAAACCGATAAAAACTTTAGCTGCGTTCAAAAAAAGTATCGCCTTTTATCTTACGTCTTTCTGTAATTTTTTAAAAGCAAAAAAACCGATAAAAACGTTAGCTGCGTTTAAAAAAAGTATTGCCTTTTATCTAGCGTGTTCCTGTAATTTTTTAAAAGCAAAAATCCGATAAAAATATGTGGTTACTTATTATTATTTTTTGCAAATCCCAAAACTGACAAAAAACTGTGGTTTTCACATTATTATTAAAACTTTGAATTTTAGGTCCATTTCCACTACACTAAAATTTTGTTTTTTAATGAATGAATTAAGAAGTTTTTAAAAATTGTACGAATTTACAAAAATCAGTTTGCGGTTTTCACGCCGGGTGCTCCCAAACATAGCTATTTTTGAAGAATTGACAGAATGCATTAAAAATATATCATTATCTCAAATAAACTCCTAGATGCAACTTGTTATGTATGAAATAATTATTATAAGTAATATATTTATGATTTTAAGAAAATAATTAGTATGGGTGCTAGCGACTCATAATAAAAGTTTAATTTTATTTAATTTGTTCTCTAACGACTTGATTCGAGTTACTATTACTAAAAACGGCAACGCTTAAGGAGTTGAACGGGCAGGCAGTTTCCTCCTCCACCACATTCTATAACGGTATTTTAAACTTTCTGAAATAAAACAAAGTTACAATTGTTTTCCACAAACCAAAACTACACTTTTTTGCACTCGACGCGCCTTTCGCTAACAACGTTAGCATCATCAGGAGACGATAAAAAATCCCAACATAGTTTCTGAAATGAATTATTATAATACTCTCGAATCTTTCATCAAAAGAAAATTACAAAATTTTCGTAAAAATCAGGACATGTACCAATGTATAACAAAAAAATATCTTTTAGCTGCGTTTCAAAAAGATATCGCCTTTTGTCTTACGTTTTTCTGTAATTTTTTAAAAGCAAAACACCGATAAAACTATGTGGTTATTAACCTAGTCGCTAATTATTATTAGCTTTTGCAAATCTCAAAACTAATTGAAGAATGTGGTTTTTAGATTATTATCAAGAAACGTTAGATGCGTTCAAAAAGGTATCACCTTTTGTCTTACGTCTTTCTGTAATTTTTTAAAAGCAAAAAACCGGTAAAAATATGTGGTTTGAGCCTATTCGCTAATTTTTATTATTTTTTTTTGCAAATCGCAAAACTGATAGAAGAATGGGGAATTTAGGTTATTGTTAAAAAACACTAGCTGCGTTCAAAAAAACTATCGCCTTTTGTCTAGCGTGTTTCCGTAATTTTTTAAAAACAAAAAACCGATAAAAATATGTGTTTTTTAGTCTATTCGCTTATTATTATTATTATTTGCAAATCCCAAAACTGATAAAAGAATATGGTTTTTAGATTGTTATTAAAAAAAGATAGCTGCGTTCAAAAAAAAGATCGTCTTTTGTCTTACGTCTATCTGTAATTTCTTAAAAGCCAAAAACCGATAAAAATATGTGGATTTTAGCCTATTCGCTAATTATTATTATTTTTTGCATATCCCAAAACTGATAACAAAATTTGGTTTTTAGATTAATACTACAAACGTTAGCTGCGTTTCAGAAAAGTACCGCCTTTTGTCTTACGTCTTTCTGTAATTTTTTAAAATCAAAAAACCGATAACACGATGTGGTTATTAACCTAGTCGCTAATTATTATTAGTTATTGCAAATCTCAAAACTGATAGAAGAATGTGGTTTTTAGATTATTATAAAGAAACGTTAGATGCGTTCAAAAAGGTATTGCCTTTTGTCTTACGTCTTTCTGTAATTTTTTAAAAGCAAAAAACCGATAAAAATATGGGATTTTTAGCCTATTCGCTTATTAGTATTATTTTATGCAAATCCCAAAACTGATAAAAGAATATGGTTTTTAGATTGTTATTAAAAAAAGATAGCTTTTGTCTTACGTCTATCTGTAATTTTTTAAAAGCGAAAAAGCCGATAAAAATATATAGTTTTTAGCCTATTCGCTAACTATTATTATTTCTAACAAATCCCAAAACTGATAAAGGAATGAGTTTTTAGATTATTATCAAAAAAAGTTAGCTGCGTTTAAAAAACGTATCGCCTTTTGTCTTACTTCTTTCTGTAATTTTTTAAAAGCAAAAAACCATCAAAGATATGTCGTTTTTAGCCTATTCGCTAATTATTATTATTTTTTGCAAATCCCAACACTGATAGAAGAATGTGCTTATAAGATTATTATCAAAGAACGTTAACTGCGTTTCAAAAAAGTATCGCCTTTTGCCTTACGTCTCTCTGTAATTTTTTAGAAGCAAAAAAATCAGTAAAAATTGGAGTTTTTAGCCTCTTCGCTAATTATCATTATTTTTTGCAAATCCCAAAACTGATAAAAGATTATGGTTTTTAGATAATTATCAAAGTAGGTTAGCTGCGTTCAAAAAAAGTATCGTCTTTTGTCTTACGTCTTTCTGTAATTTTTTAAAAGCAAAAAAACCGATAAAAACTTTAGCTGCGTTCAAAAAAAGTATCGCCTTTTATCTTACGTCTCTCTGTAATTTTTTAAAAGCAAAAAAACCGATAAAAACGTTAGCTGCGTTCAAAAAAAGTATTGCCTTTTATCTAGCGTGTTCCTGTAATTTTTTAAAAGCAAAAATCCGATAAAAATATGTGGTTACTTATTATTATTTTTTGGAAATCCCAAAACTGACAAAAAACTGTGGTTTTCACATTATTATTAAAACTTTGAATTTTAGGTCCATTTCCACTACACTAAAATTTTGTTTTTTAATGAATGAATTAAGAAGTTTTTAAAAATTGTACGAATTTACAAAAATCAGTTTGCGGTTTTCACGCCGGGTGCTCCCAAACATAGCTATTTTTGAAGAATTGACAGAATGCATTAAAAATATAATTATCTCAAATAAACTCCTAGATGCAACTTGTTATGTATGAAATAATTATTATAAGTAATATATTTATGATTTTAAGAAAATAATTAGTATGGGTGCTAGCGACTCATAATAAAAGTTTAATTTTATTTAATTTGTCCTCTAACGACTTGATTCGAGTTACTATTACTAAAAACGGCAACGCTTAAGGAGTTGAACGGGCAGGCAGTTTCCTCCTCCACCACATTCTATAACGGTATTTTAAACTTTCTGAAATAAAACAAAGTTACAATTGTTTTCCACAAACCAAAACTACACTTTTTTGCACTCGACGCGCCTTTCGCTAACAACGTTAGCATCATCAGGAGACGATAAAAAATCCCAACATAGTTTCTGAAATGAATTATTATAATACTCTCGAATCTTGCATCAAAAGAAAATTACAAAATTTTCGTAAAAATCAGGACATCTACCAATGTATAACAAGAAAATATCTTTTGAGATAATATTTTGTTTTAGAAATCGATAGTTAATTTCTTGCAGAATTTCCGCACTTGTTTGCGCCACAGTCGCACTCGTTGTTAATTAATCCATGAATTTCGTTGTTACTGGCTACTTAAGCTAAGGGGGGGGGGGTTCAAACCCCCCCATCACATACGCCAGAGTGTTAAGAGCTGGGTTTTTACAGATAAAAAGCATAAAATAAGACATAACATAAAATGAAATAAGAGTTGAGCTTATATGACAAGCCCTGGTCTTTATACAGAAAAATAACATGACATATAACTTATCATGAGACATAAAAATATGCCCAAATTTTATCTTTTTATGTCACGTTCTGTGACCACGATGCCATTTTGACGATCTTTCATTTTTTTATTTTTTTTTACTGTTTTAAAAGAACAACGTCGGATATTAATATTTATATATGATAGGCTGCCGGGGCTCAGCCCTGATACACACTATCTTATGTCATGTTATTTCTTATATAAACCGGCATTTTTCTTATGAAATGTCTGCCTACGGTTAGGTTACCTAGGAGACAGGTGCAGATTTTATTTTCTAGCCATCTTTGTACATTACTACTCTAGGTACATCTGGTTTTACTTGAAAATGTACCTATCTACAATTACATACTTAAAATACATTAAGGTATTTTAAAAATTCCTTGTATGTATAAAATATAAGGCGGTTGCTACAACTACCTAATATTACATTTAACTGCAAATTTATTTCTTTAAACTATCTAGGTATATGCAAAATAGTTGCAAAACAAAAAACCGTTGTACTTGTGAGCCCTCCAAAAGACGAAGTTAGCAGATATATCATATATTTGGGACACAGTTTTAGTCTGTTTTTATTCTATAGTTTCCTTTATTAATTCAAACCCTTCCAGTTCGCCTATGGACAATAGTCCTTCACATTATCCCAAGTTCAATTATCTATATGGTTTTATCATTATGAGGTATTACGTCATACTAAAAAAAAATTATATACATCAGGTACTTAATTCTTTGTAGTCAGCTCCCCTACTATATAATAGAAATTAAACTTTTTTTTACATCGCGTATAAAAATAAAAGTTTACTATAAATTTACAATAAAATTAAGATATCTATGAATTTAGGTCCTAGTAAAATAACATTTTTATAACGATTTTTACGATAATTTTGTAAATTTGAAAGTTTTTCAAAAACTGTTATGTTGAGAGCTAAACGGTACATTTTTTAAAAGCTTGTTTATTACTATAATTAATTCTAGTAGAGAATTAAAGTATCTCAAAAAATATAGAAGTTTCAAATTCGCAAAAGAAGAGAGACAAATTGCACCTTAAATTCAATTTTTTCTACATAACATTTCTTGCGTTTAAATTAATTAATTAGATAACCCTCGACTCTTTTGATTAACTGCAATATATATATTTGATATTCGTGTTTAGTTCCTAATAATAACTTGGCAAAAAATGGAAATGAAAAGATAGTAGTTGGGTTCAAAAACTTATTTTAATTTAACTTAACATTTTTGTTGTATTTTGTTAAAAATGCGATATCACCAACTTTACTATTTTATTTCATGTTTCCACGTAAAAATATAATAGTAGTTTTAATATACCATGGTAGTCCAACTCAAAAAAAACAATAATTCTCAAACTCAAAATCATCCCTAAAGTGTTTTATGGGGAGCAGAAAAAAACAAATTTTAATAATTTTCTCACTTTTATATTTGAGCAAAATTCTCGTTTGTACAATTCGTAAAAAAAACCTACATATTTTGAATAAGGTTGTGATACATTTGTAAGAAGGGATATATACCAGCTGCCTAAAAGTGAAAACAAATTTTTTCTACTTATTTTTGTTTTTGAGATATTTGACCAAAACAAGTCTGAGGCGCCGTGACGCCATTTATAAAGCGACGCCGATCAGAACAATATATATATATGTTTCCAACATAATGTCGTGACCTTAAACACCGTGCCAAGTAATATGAAAATCACCTAAAAATTAAAAAAATTAAAATTGACTCCCCGACTAAGTTAGATACATTGGAAGTTAAATAAAAGCTTGTAAATAGGCATAAATAAATCAAAAATGCATTACCATTTTGCTTTGTTTATTACGTTAGGTATAAGTTTACGGATGCGTTTAAAAATTGAACTATCAAAAAGGATTTTCTTTATTAATTACGACAGATTATTTGAGATTAAAATTTTAATGAGCTTCTTCGAAATGCACTAGGATCACAAATTAAATATTTGCGCACAAATACACGTAAGCTCTCAATTAAGTAGTATGTGCATTTCTATTTTATTAAACATACCTTCAATATAGAGCAGATATTTATGTAGGAATTTAATTTTGAATTTCCCTGTGTGGAGTCGTACAAAATATAAATATGTAATATTAAACCTAAAGGTCCGGAAAACGTGAACTGCTGTAGGACCTCATATGGTTTACATTTTATTATATAACTGCTCGTGCCCAAATATACCCATGCGGCTATTCTTGAAATTGAAAGACATGATCCAGCTAACAGTTTTTTACTGGGATTGTAAAAAAAATCGCTGTACAACCAAGGTATAGATGATTGAGTCACGACATTGTACAATATTTGCACGACTCAAATATGATTTGATTTTACTCTTTGCCTGTCAAAAGTTGTTTGTCCCAAAAACAATAAAATCCAAAACCGAATAGTTTTGTCATTGTTTTTTAGCCGATACCTCGACAAATTTTAATTTTAAGCCACTCTAGATTTTTTTTTAATACGTAAATGACAGTTTTTATTTAAAGACGTACACTTCATTTAAAAAAAACGCATACATGAAGTCACAAAATTGAGCTTTCTAAAAGTGTATAATATATACGGACTACCAGCTAAAATGCCTAAAAACTTCAAAAGTACGACAATTTGTCATATTGTTTAAAAAGGTCTCTAAAACTGAAAATATTTTTTTACTTAAATTAAAGGCAACCTTATTTTTATATTAAATTTTGCATAATACTAAAAAATCAGCAAAAATAATGTTTTAGTAAAGTCTTTACTCGAGTAACGGACGAAGGCTGTTCTATAAAGAGGGCGGTAACCCATTTTGGAGTTGATAAAATAACAATAATACGATGAATAGGAAACTTGGATTAGGACAAAAACGATGGTAAACTTAATACTAATTATTTTATCTTAAAAAAAAACTAAAATAAATTTTTCTCTATTACAAGATGCAAACGTCTGGGCATTGAAAAGGTTAAATGTTGAAACTACTGATGGTCTTCTGAGAGCTGATCCAATGCGCGATAAATAGCATTGCTTAAATCTTCAGCATTTCGTGGTCTCCAATTCCTTTGGTATATTATTTTAACGATTCGACCCCATATATTTTCCATTGGGTTAAGATCAGGGCTGTTGGCTGGCCAAGGAAATGTTTCTATATTATTATTCTAAAAACATTGGAGGACAACATTAGCCGTGTGTACTGGACAGTTGTCCTGCTGATAAACGAAGTCATTATTTTCATGTAAAGCCTGTACAGATGACAGCATAACGTTTTCAAGAATTTCAATATATCGTTCACTATTGAATCTTCCTTCGATTCTTCAAAAAAAAACCCAAACCTCCAGCACTAAACCAGCCCCACATGTTTGCAGAAAAATGTCCAGCTTTTTTAATTTGGTTTGTATATTCGGGTTCAAATCTAGAATTTGGTGGACGATAAACTAAAATTCTCCTGCTGCTTGGAGATGATTGAAAATTTTTTTCCACCCTCTCCCAGAAGTCATTATCACGAAGAACGTTGTTCAGTGCAAAAATCACTCTGGTCTGTTTTTGTTCTTCTGTTAGAAAAGGCTTCTTTGCAGTAACTCGACAAGAGACTTCTGATTTCGTTACTCTTCTAGTTACTGTTGCTAAATAACCCGGAAATAATGTTACATTAGCTGCTTCAACCGACGTTGAAAAAATATTTTGTCTAAGATGGTCAATAAGTCTCTCATCTTGCACTTCATAACTTACTTTTGGTCGTCCTGATCTATCTTTCCTATCCCTAGAATTATTTTCAATCCAGCGCTTATTCCATCGCATTATCGTCATTTTATCAACTCCAAAATGGGTGGCCGCTCTTCTTATAGACCAGCCGTCTCCTATAACTCAAGTGATAATTTGAACTTTTGTAAATGTTGATATCTGTGGCATTTTTAAGAATGTCACACTGAATTTTAAGCTGTCAGACATACTAAGCTGGTGGTGCCTTATAATAGTATAAACTAATGGAAATGATAAGAATAATGAGTTTTTCCCTATGTATCAAACTTTGACTTTTTATTAGTATATAGTCAAACAAACCACCAGCTTGTAATGTCTGACACCATTAAATTCGATATTACGATGACTTTATGTCATATTGATAAAATCAAAATTAAAAATACCCTTATTACCCGACTACGCAATTCGAAGGAGGGTTTTAAGTTTAGTTTCTTGTTTATACAATCATGTTTTAATCTCGGATGTAATTATTTAATGATACCAAAAATCGCCTTTTAAGCGGCACTTAAATATATTTAAAAAGTAAAAAGAATAATTATCACTTGAGTTACAGAAGACGGCTGGTCTATAAGGAGAGCGACCACTCATTTTAAGGTTGACAAAATGACGATAATAAAATTAAAAAAACGATGTATTCAAAATCACACAGCGGAATGGAAACAACTAAATATTAAATATTACTTAAAACAACAACGAAAATTAGTATTTAGTGGGCGCACCATTCTTTTCAATAACACACAAAGTTAAATTTCGAAAATATTCACGGTCTTCTGAGAGCACCTCCAATACGCGATGAATTGCATCGCTTAAGGCTATAGTTTCTCCCCAGATTTTAAGTAAAATAAAGTACAACTGGGAACGCCTTGTTTTTTAATTTTTTAATCTTTGGCCAGAGTGCACAGGGAAAACTAAACATCAGAATTATCTGAAATTTTGCAGGAGTGATCATTTAAAATATCTGAAGGACTTTTCAAAATTGTCAATTATTTTTTCTTTAAAATAAAAGCTCTGGTGCTGGCATCTATCCCAAAAGCCTCAAAATAATTGCGGTTTAAAATAAACCCGATTTTAAAAAAAGAGAAATACTCACAATTTCCTCTGGATTACACTTTTCCTTTTTATGTTTCCTTGCTTTAGCGAAAATAAAAATATGTTTCCTTAAACGTTTACACAAACGACATTGACCGACAGATCGCAGGATTTATACGATTTCATGATAACTGCAGATGTTTTGTCAACAAACTTTAAATCGGGCCGCAGTGGGACAGAAGAGTATTTTTACGTTTTCTGACAGAAAACCAGTCGAGCTTATGTTTATCTTTCAAAAATGTGTTTTCAAAAACATTGTTCTTAAACAAATATGAAACCACTACGCGTGTGCGGTCGTCCGCCGAAAAAGGCCTAGCACTGCGCGGGCATTACCCCGAGTCTATCAAAGAACCAAGAGAACTTTACTGGCTCGCTGGGATTACTAGGAATTCGCATAGAAACATTCGACGCCCATAACCCGCATAATTTTGTTTTTATTTTGATTGAACCATTTTTTTTTAAATTTAAATTATTGCGGCATAGTTATGTGCAAGTGTACTAGTCAAATCTTGGAGTGCAAAGGATAGATTTTAGAACCTCAGTTTTAAAAACACACGGATACTTGAGTACTTACAAAACAGGTCAGTAAAGCTCCATTTAGAGGTTGGAAAAACTCTTGCTAGTCGTTGACGCTCCTGTTTAAAATAGAATACGATTATTTCGTCTAGCGCCAGTAGCCGATTTTTAAATCTGCATGCTTTTAAGTTAACCTGTTGGCGGTATCAGCTAGAGGGAGTGTTTACAATCCAATTATAAATGCACCTGTAAATGCAACCTTAAAGATTACACCCAGTTACGTTTTTTAAACAGGTAATTCTGCATTGAATGGTTTTCTTTTATTTTACTATTTTACTTGGTTTATTAGCGGCGCAGAAAGGAAAAGTCAAAATAAGTAACCTAACCCCAAATTTTTGACCCGATGCTAAAAAATCTCTGGTGTCCCACTGTGGATAAACATAAATAAAGTCTCCGCGTTGCCGTGGAAAATGAATTCAATGACGTAAAATTTTGCAAAAAAATCAGGTCGACATAGTTAAAATAATTTTCCGTACAGTGTTGCTAAAAACAATTCCCTTTCCCTGATAAATAATTTTGACAGGTTGGCCCCATATATTTTCTATTGGTTTGAGATCGGGGCTCTTGGAGGGCCAAAGAAGAGTTTCAATATTATTGTTTTTAAACCACTGGCGAACAACATTAGCCGTGTGCACGGGACAGTTGTCCTGCTGGTAAACGAAGTGCACAGATGGCAACATAACAACCTAAAGAATTTCAATACATGCCCAAACCTCTAGCGCTAAACCAGCCCCACAAAATAGACACTTAAAGTAAATATTTCAATGCTTCCGTATCGCTAAACGTAACGCGTTCGAAACAAAGTCAAAATACACTACATTTTTTACTTGCTCATGCCATGTTTCGAACGATGCCTGCTTCTTTGACGGGTGTGATGACAGAATCTCGTTGCGGACATCGTTCGAAACATCGCAAAAACATGTCAAAATGTAGCGCATTTTGACTTTGTTCCGAACGCGTTAAGTATACCGATACGGATGCGTTGAAATATTTACTTTAAGTGTAATGTGTGTAATGTATTTTGGATCAAACCTAGAATTTGGTGAACGATACAATAAAATTCTTCTGCTGCTCGAAGATGACTGAAATATCTTTTCATCTGTGAAGACCTCCCACTCCCAGAAGTAATCCAGAAGAACATTATTTAATGCAAAAATAAACCTGGCCTATTTGAACCAGAACCGGAATCGGTCCTATCGACTTAAAACAATGACGTCACAGTTGCAACTCTGTTATAAAATTTTTTGAATCAGCCTGTAGGAGGTTGGTTCGGCACTTTGGTTGTAAACATAACTTACATACAAACAAACATAACCCCTAAAATTTTGCAAAATTATAGGAATTCTATTTTTGAGTAAAATCAAAGACATCTTTACAAGATTATATATGACGTTATTTTTGTTAGAACCGCTGTCAAAATTTTTGTCAAAATAATGTCAATCAGAACCAGGACCAATACTAAATCAAAAATCCTTTAAGGGCGCAAGAACAATCCAGAGATAATATAAACTTGTCAATCGATTTCAATACGTCATCTACCACTCATTATCTATCTCTGGTTTCTTTACTGTATTCTCCTGTTCACAGATTGCGCCGCGAATCATTGGGGATTAGGGTCACTGGATCCTAAAACCTGCGGCTGGGACCGCAGGTCTCACGATCCAGTGACCCTATGGGGGATTGTTTATTTATCACCTAGGTGATCGAATTGAGAGCAGTGACAACTAGTCAAATGGCCAGTTTCTCAACTTCCACTTAAGTTCTAAGTGCTAGTTATGGTGTGTCTCTTTTTCACTTTTTAAAAATGTATTTGGCAGATTGTAGGGGAAATTAGGGGCAAGGGCCCTATAAAGAAAAATCATGTCACATCAAAGGAGATTCACAAAAAATCTTTAATAAATTTATCCTGAAGGCAGCGCCTAAGTTAGTTGCCTCATTACCACATCATACAGCACACTTCATCCCAGGGACGTACATTTTACGTCGGTACGTTCCGGGACCAATTACGAACGTAATATATATGTTCGTACAAACGAGTAAGTAGTACGTACAAACATGTACATAAATACACGTATGTTATAAGAGCGAGATGTAGTTTCCTACGTATAGGCGTTGGTCTAGTGGTAGAGCATCTGGGTCTCAGCCGGGAGACTCGGGTTCAATTCTCGGAATCTTTTTTTTTTTAATTATCGGTGAAATATCCTTGCCTGACCCAAGCCCACGTACACGTTCGGTTTTGATCCCACGTAGGACCTAAATTATATATACCTGAAATGTACGTACATAGGACGTATATAGTACGTACTGTACCACATCCAAGGTACATACTGGGGACATACAAAGCGTTGGAAAATGTATGTCCCCGATACGTACATAGTACGTCCTTGTGCGTACTAGGGACGTGACGTATGTCCCAGCAATTATCTACTACTTGAGAAATCAGCCACCAAAATCACTGGGTAAGTTGCCAAAACTGTATCACTAATTTACCTATGCCACAAATTTACCTTAGCTCACCCTACTAGTTTTGCATTTTTGTTTTAGGAAAAAGTTTAAAAAGCAAGTTCCTGTAAGGAATTTTCCGGGAACACATAGAATATAAGAAAATGTCAAGAATAAATATAGTATTTGATTACCTATCCTATATTTCCATTATTTTATGAAATAAAAAATGTTTAAGCCTTACGTAAAATGTGTTTTGTCTAAAAGACAGTTTTTTGTTTGACTATGTTTATAGAAAAACAATTCAATAGCAAAAAGAAAATTAATAAAGCCTGGATAAGGTACTTCGTTGGTTGGTAATTATTTACTAGCATACTATAGTTACATGCAAGTAAAAACAGAGCAATAAATAATAACACCAACATAAGCTTTAATAATAATTATTACATAAATCAATCAAGATACAAACTTTTTTTCCTCCTGAATTTGTTTGAACCTTTTTTGTCCAGTGAGGCAGCCTTTTGTGAAAAAAGGACACTGCTGTTCTATAAGTGTTGGCTCTTATGATGACTGATTATCCAGCAGTATTTCAGTTGTCATTAATTTTTTTGGACGGCAACTACTCGTGAGCTTTTTAAATTGTTGCAGGAATACACCTAAAAAAGAAAAAATATAGTTCACAGGAAAAACTTAGGGACCTTTCTCCACTTGGTATTATCCAACGATATGTATTGGGGCCATAAAACATACCAGGGGGTTCGCAGATGTTTATTTTTGAGGACGGGCTCCCCAGTCTCCCTCATTCAAGAAAAAGTTACTTACTTAGGTGCTAAGGCTATATTTTTTGTTTTAAATTTTAGATTTATATTTGATTATTGAATTTGTATTTCTGTGATTATTTTTTATATTATGTACAACCACCGGCCTTCATGGCCAATGTTTGTAATTTTGAATAAGTAAAGTCCAGTAAAAAATATCAGTCAGAGCTCAGGTATATATTTTATCTCGAAACTTATTTGTGCCGGCCCCCCAGGGAGAATTTCGACTATTGGTAATATATTTAAAAAGGGCCATACAACTTTTTTGCTATAACTTTACCCCCCCCCCTCCTTGAGAAGAAAATAAAAAAAATACATGCAATAGCAAATATAATATACCTCATAGCAGCAAAGCTAGAGTGGTGGGCCTCTTGTCTAACCATAATCTGAACATGTTTACTAACCAACTGCGTCAAGATTTCGTTTCTTAAAATTTCGTTCATGATAACCCTAAAAAAATGGCAAAAAAGTTAAATTTGAATTTGCCTGAATGTCAAAAGGTCACCGTCGCTCATTCCACACTAGAGAACTTAATGTTTCATTGATATGTACACAAAAGATTTAATTAAATTAAATTAATAATTAAATCATTACCATTTATTAAACAAGTATATGTGTTATTCCACCAAAAGTGTGCATTGTTATTGTTAAAAAACCGAAAAGTAATCTAAAGTCATTATATTTGAAGGTGCACTAGAAAAACCTATTAATAATCACATATTTATGGAGATTTTTAGATTTTTTTAAAACGACTCCACACGGGAATGAAGCTTAACATGGCAATGACACGGGAATTATTTTTTTTACATGATAATGATGCACAATTCGGTTTTTAAGTTTTATTTACACAAAAATAAGTTGACTGAACATGGACTAAACTGAACAACTACTTATTGTTAACTTATTTATTTTAATAACTCAAATTATAAAAAATACTGGCTATTTAGGCTTTTTTGTCAAACTTATAGTAAATCCTGTTTCCTTTTGAAATTATATTTGTTTCATTAAGTTTAAAAAGTTGAATATCACTATCTGCATTATCGGAATTTTCACAAACCCTTAGAAATGTGACTTTTACATCTCAATCAATCAAGTCAATGTAATTTTGGCATATTGCTACATATAGATAAGTTGCTGTTTTCTTTGTGAATTTTGTGTTCATATTTGACCAAAACATAAGCATCTCTCGGCTCTTGTTTCTAGAGTTAACATAAAGCAAGCTTGGTGGTGTCTGTGGTATGCTTAGACACGAATAAACGCGCTCAAGCCAAGCTCTTCTGCAGTGGTCAACGTTATCAAGGAACCTTCCCACCACTTTTTTTCAAGGATAAACGCCGCGTGAGCTTGAGTGCGTAAATACCCAGGGACAGAATTTAAGGAGGGACAGAAACAAAATTATTTTATATAATTAATTTTTTTTTAGTCAGGATAAAAAGTTAAAGTATTTTATTACTATTGGTTTACTGAAAAATAACTTTTCAAACCACTATTAAATTTTGCTAAGGTGCATTTTCTATTACAATTTTGCGTTGGGGACATGACATGGGAATGACGTTTGCGGGATAAAAATAACAAATTCCTATACTTTTTGTAAAAGCTTTAAGAAATAACATTGTTCTCAATAAAATTTTAAATTAAAAACCGTATTTTTATTTATTTTTTGGCTTTTGACCCTTAGGGACTAATGCACATTTTTGGTGGAATCACCCATATACAACTGTGCTAAAAAAAAGGTTCACAATGACAAAAAAGTAAAATCATGATAATTCTTAACATAAGAGTAAACTAGAGTTTTAAACTTCCATTGTTTTTTACTTTTTCACTATGTTTTGATAGGTTATGTATGTATCTGCAATTATCATCACGTAATGACAATTGCAGAGACATAAGCAGTCGGGATATTGAAAAACAGAGTAAAAAAAAATTTTCAATGGAAGTTACATTCACCTTGGAATAACAATTCTTAACATGACATGTATATTACTTTTTTTGAGCACAAGTGTAAACCAAGGTGTAAACATAGTTCCTATGTTTCTCTTGACAGTTATTAAAATTTGTGGAATGTTACAGCAATGTTAGATAAAAGTGGACACATCTATAAGAGCAAAGAATACCTACCTATGTCCATGATATTATTAACGAAAAATGGGGACTTTACCAAACTAAAAACTTTGGTATAAATTATAAAATTATGAAAACCAACCTTTTTATATCAAAATATTACGAGATGATCGATAAGCTTCACCGCTCTTGGTATGTTGATTTTTTCGTTATTTCTTCCTCGCTTTTTGTGTATCTAAAAAATTAACAAAAAAAAAACAAAATTAACAAAAAATATAATATTTTGAATAAATAAAATTAGGGGCATCTGTATTGATACCAGTAGGGTGATTTTTGTTGGTTGTTTGGCTACTCTGTTATGTTCAGCTTTATTCTGCCTGCTGTAGTAAGGCCCTGTCATGTTGTTAACTTTAATAATGATGCAAGGGCACTTTTGTTTTGTTGCATCTCTGTTATAGTTATGTTTATTCTGTGCAGAGCCATTTTTTGTTTTGCTGTTAACTTAAAAGATAACCACACACACTAATTACAGCCACAAGACAAAAACAAACCAAAACCACTTTAAACTAATGGTATGACTTATGTAAGTATTGCTTAAGGGTGCCTACACAGAATAAAAATAAAGGTAACAAAATGACAAAAAATCAACCAAAAGCATCCTGGTACACCTTTGCTTAATAATGTAGTTCCGGTTAGCGTTTGCAGTTTGGTTTTGAGAATCAAGATTCAGATGAAATTTTTTCTTTTTTATTACATTTTTGTTCTTTACTAATTTCCATTCATTTTTATGTAAACTAGATTAAAAATTTAAATAGGTTGCAAAATATTCTTTACTCTGTCAATTTATCTACTTGAAAACTTGCAAATATCATCTCAAATATCAAATTATGACATTAACTTTTATATTTTAAATGAAATACTCCCATTTTTTTTTTAAATTAAGGTGATTTTTTTTCTTAATTCCAAAAAATACAAATAATAGATCAGGTTTGTGGTTTACCTTTGTTGGTTTTCTAGTAACTTATAAATACTGTCCCATTATCATCTTTGGCTTTATCAAAAATGTAAGTTTCAGAATAAATATGACAGTGCAGCATACTAACCTGTAACTGTGAATGGTTTTAATAAATGCCAGCTTCTTCCTCTTGGTATCACTGCTGCTGGTTGATGTATAGCTGCTTTGAATTTCTTGATTTAATCTGAAAAAAGTTTAAAGCAAAATAAAGCAGAATATTGCAGTTGAAAAATCAAACATTTTGAACAGGAAACTCTTGACAGGAAAAAACTAAAGTAAATAAATAAAAACTGAATTTTAAGAAAGGTAGTAGTAACATAAAAATTAGGTAAAAATACTAAAAGTAAAATTAGTTAAAAAATGTGGTTTTCTATATCATAACAAATATCAGAGAGCAAAAATTACTTTCTTTTTCTTACAATTTTTTTCAATGTCTTTTCCTTAGAAATGCTCCCTGATGAAGACGCAGATGAAACAGCTATAGGTGCATTTTGTGAAACTTGACTTATTCTTGCATCTGAACTCATCAAAGTTGAGTTTTGTGATATATCACTGATGCTGGTACTATGCAGACTTAAATATTGAATTTCTATGTACAAAAGTAAGGATGGCACAGCATTAAATTTAGGCATCTTTCTCTTCTATTTATCTGATAAGAAGTCTTCAACTTTAAAATGCGTGGAGCACACTAATTTGTTCCTGTTCCTTTGCTACTCTTCAGGATTCACTTGAAGTGCCTGACGCCATATTTTGGATATCGGACCTTAGTTTGGAATCCTAAAAAAATGTGAAACCTTTTGTTATTGAATTATTCACAAGATATTTTGTAATTGTTTAATTACAAAACCAATGTTACATTTTTTGGTGGAAAGGACATTATTTTTCATGATAAATGCAAACATACTAAAAATTGATAAAAAAAAACAAATTAATGTATCAGTTTCTCGCTGTGTATTAGCTAGGTAGGTACCTACACATATATTTTATTTAAAATATTTCCTCTAATTACTTAATTTGCAGTGCCTGTATGGAAACATTTACTTGTCAAATATCAGTCTGACACTAGATATACAAAAAAAAACTACTAAAACTAACTGGGTATGCATGCTTTAAAAAAAATGTTTTTCTTGTATTTATTATATTTTTTTATAAGTATGTTTTCCTAAACCAGAAAATTCAAATTGTCCAGCATTTTCTTGTGCACCTAAACTATTAATGTAAAAGTAAATGAAATGTCCTTGCTTCTAGTTGCACTTTGTTGCCAAAAAATAATGTTGCTGAGCACAAAGTATGGTTAAGTGAACCCACAACATTTAGAGCACAAATAAAAAAAAATTACTTATTGTATCAGGCAACCGAGGGAGATTTCACTTTTTTTTGTAGAGTTCGCATGTTTTTAGAAAATGTGAAACAAAGGAAAAAAAAAATAAGGATTTTTTTTGAAACTAGAATGAAAACTAAGAGAAAAAACAGAAAAATATTTAAAATAATGTAAAAAAAAATCAAATTAATGTGCACCAAAATGTACATATATACCTGCCAGTGAAATTACCCTTGTAGGCAGGCAACTTTACACTCATTTTCTTCACCAATTTTTACATTTTTTGCAAAAATAAAATAATTTTGAGGGTATTGGCATTGCCTACCTATTTCATACATGACAACTTACCACCATTTCTAAAAATAATGTTATTGTTCCTGTCACCATGAACAGCAACATCGAGTTTGTAATGGTGATACAAAAGACCTTGTATTTAGGCACATCACATATTTATGAATTAGGTACTCTACTTGGTACTCGATGGGATTAACACATTAAAACTTAAGGTAATGGGGCCTTAAAGGTCCAGTCATGGTTCCATAAAGTACCTAAGAAGTAAGATATAAAAATTATTAATTTCTTACTGTAAGCTAAGCTGTGAACTATTAACAAATGCATGTATAGTATGTAGTTTATTTTTCTTTGCATCTTACTTCTTCTGCTTAATTTACGGAACAATGAATCCAGCTTTAAGGTCAATTTATGCTTGTATCTTAGATCAACAAGCATTACAAAGTTTGCAGGTTGTTTAATTACCGTGTAAAAAATAAGCAAAGAATGTCTTAGCTTGATCTAAGTAGCGAGCATAAACTGACCCTTACACTTACTTGTGAAAAGAAATGTTGACGTCCTCCGTCAGCCTCCTTATCGATTTACAATTTTTCAGTGCACAAGTCATATTCTACAAATACACACAGACCACTTAAGGGTTCTAAAAAGTAGCTTTACACCAAAGGAAAAATTATTAAATAAAACACAAAAACCAGGTCGACGAACTCCAAAACAAAACGACAAAACTAAGGCTATGAAGAATGTCAGGCAGACACACTGACATTGGTTAGTTGCAAATACAGTGAGTCGACCAATTTCGATGTTTGCATGGCATAAACTTTTTTCTTGGTAAGGGGTGTTACCTAGGTATATATGCTGGATCTCTCTTAGCCGAATACATTTAGGAAAGGAGAACACCAGAAACTATGCCTAGGGTAAGCTCACAAAAAAAAGACGTGGGTGGTTAATTTTGATGGTGGCGGTATCTATAATATAACCATTTAGGTACTTTTTGATGCTAGGCATATAGCTTATATTATAGGTAACCAGTATAGTCCATGTTTTTACATTTCCGCATGTTTTAGCTTTAGAGGAAAATAATACTCAATTTGTTTTTTATTAGAGGAAGAGGATTACAAAGCTTATTAATACAATCTAGAGGGTTTTTGAAATTAGGTGTCCATTATTTGGAAAATTACAAATATTTCCAATTTAGTTTTACAGGTCTCTATAAAGGGTATTTCTGACTGTTTCTGACGTAATATGGGCGCGCCAATTTTGAAACACCACAAAAGTTAAAACAGTTTTTTTCAAAAAATAAACAAAATTTTAAAAAAGTACCAAGATTTGATGGAAAAACATAGTCCAATAAACAATTTAGGCAAAATTTCAGGCCATTTGGAAATCCCGTTTCCGAGAAACATGCGGAAAAAGAATTGCCTAATAAATGGACCCAACAGCGTTGCCGGTTTAACGATGTAATTGGCCCGTTAAGCGCAAATAAGGTCATCGGCGCGCTTCAGGGTAGTCACGCTCTTTTTGGTCAAGGACACAATCCTCTTAAGTGAAGTAGACCTTTACATATAAATTAAAGTAATTTAAGTAAAAAATAAAGAATTTCTTACATTTTCTTAATTTGCATTGCACCAGCCCAGTCAACACAAATTGTCCATCGGACAGACATTTTTTGTCCAAAACCGCTCGCATTGTCCATGGACCATTTATGGACATCCATTGGACAAAAGTTTTTCCTGATACAGTGGATGACAAAAAAACTTCCAATTTTGATTCATAAAAAACTGCTTTTTTCATTTAGTTTTTGGATATCCAATGGATAACGATTTTTTTGGTCCATCGGACCAAAAATAGACTCTGTCCGGCGGACGTTGATTTTGTGTTCAGCAAAAGTGATGTACTTTATATACATTGACTCAACATTGAATATTTATCAAAAAATCTGTGTCAATTGAGCTTGGCCTAGTTGGAACATTAATAAATATAATCATTTATCCGAACTATTTTGGATATCCAATGGATCATGTTTTCTCTTATTCATTACTAACAATAACATTTATCTCATATCTAGCCGAATCATTTAAGTAAGTATTTTTCATTATTTTGGATTAATTGGTATTTTAGTATTTTAATACTCATCCTTTGCCAGGAACTCCATCCGAAAAGATCGACAATCAGACTTATGATGTTGGAGTGGTTAAAATATATAGGTACCTATATTTATATATTGAAAATATCGCCGCTTTTGACAAAACTGTTCACTGGATATCTATTGGAACAAATAAGTATATCCAGTTTACTAAAAAAAATATACCAACGGATATACATTGCAATTAATAATTTTTTCCAACAGTGAACCATAAAGATACTTTTTGGATAGCCAATGGATAACTTTTGGACAGAATTTCGTTCCACTGGATAACCAATGGATTTAGTATAGTGGTGCAATAGTCAAAATAATGAAACTTTTGGATTTTTTGGGATATCCAAAAGCCCTCTAACGTTTTGACAATTGTATTATCCGATGGAAATGCCTTGGACAAAATTTCCTACAGATTTGGTTCTCCAATGGACTGATGCATTATCCAGAAATCTCTCTCCACTGAACATCTTTGGGACACAGTTGTGCTGAGAGAAAAACCATTATTTTGATCGCGGTCATAAACGCCGTATGTCTGTGACATGCAGTAGACGACCGTCTTTGATCAACCTTTGATTACTTCCGCCTGTTCCCCGCAACTGCCCCTATCTAACTTTTGAAGTTTTATAACACCGGTTTCCTACCAGTTATTAAACTATCGTTTAAAGATCGCGAATATTCGGTCTCTTCCGTGCGGCTTTTTCTATAAAGCTTAGACCCCCGTCTCACTCAATGCGTGCCGCTTCTGTTGCTGTCTCTCACCCTTTTGTTGCTAGTTGCACCTCGGCTCGAACGCGGCTCCGGTGAAAATTTTCGCTGACGCCCGCCGTTCGCGCGGTATGAAAAGTAACAGATTACATAAGATCACTAACCTACTTTTTTTCTGTTTTAACTTCTTTTTGTGAAAAGTTTCAAAGTAAGACAACAGACGACAACATCTAGTCCTTTTTTTGATATTTTTTGTAAACCTTACCCCTTCTGAGGAGTGAGAATCAAGCCAAAGTTTAAATACAGAACATAAGTCATGTGGCATTTTGTTTTGAAGGTATTTGGATCACCCTTCCATCCACATAATTTTTTTAATAACCCATCAGTTTAAAACAATTTTTTGACCCAATCGTGTTTTCGTATAGTCGACGGGCCCCTCAATATTTGTTGTTATTACCCAATCAGTTTGCCTGAAGTGCTTTTTGTCAGTAATGTCCTGACACTATCATTTATGAGCCACCCCCTTCCCGGACAATAATATAGATACCAGGTACCTAAAAATATTCACTTACCACTTATCCTACAAACTAGGACACACTTTCCATCATCATCCAAAAATACACTTCCATTTGGATTATTATATACAATATGGTGGCTTTCCCTACTAAACATTGTAGAAAAACCACAAAAAAGAACCGTCACCCACTCTAAAAAAGGAGGGTTTTTTCTCGGTGGAAAAACAATAAAACCACCTTTTGATTCGAACACAACAAAACAATAAAGTTTAGTTATGTTCACTTCAAACGACTGTGACGGGTCACGTGACAGTTTAAAGTTTTACCCACTCAAGAGTTGGTTAAAAAGTTGTTGCTTGAGTCGTTTTTTGGCATAGAACATGGTGCTTACGTGAATACGAAACGTGACGTCACCGGGTTAACCACAACGACATCGGTTCTTGCTATCCTAACCTAACTTATTGCTATAAAATATTTGTTGGCGTTTTGTTTTTTCCTTTCCCCTGCTTATAAATCCGGGGTTATTTTGTTATTTTGATGTATAAACCCACCATTAAATAACTTATATGGCGAAAGGTGCTTGACAGTGTCCGAATATACCTCTAAGAGGAATTATCCCAATTGAACTAGACTAGCAGCAGTCATTCCAGAGATCAGTGAGTCAAAAAAACCTGACAGGACTGCCAGGATCGAAGGAGGTGGAAAGTAGGCGTCGGACAATGTAGAAAAACATTCTAAACCGGTATAGTAGTAGTACAAACTCGTACGTGGGTAAAATATAATGGAGTGGTTAAACTAGAATCAAAAGGTGCACAATAAGCCAGTAATGGCTGCAGTGCAGTGACTCTGGCCAGCCATCAGGCTTGTCGGAGCCACTATCGGGGGGTTTTAGTCGGTAGGAATCCGACACTATTCTGGCTGTCCTGACAGAGGGATGAGATTCTGTCGGGAAGTGGATTGGACAGTCTTATGCAAGATTTCCCCTTGAGACCCTTGAGAAAAAACGATTTGACAGTTTCGCTGTGTGTCGTGTTCCCCGCAACAACCAGATTGTGAACGGGAAAAATTTTGCCGTGCGCCTTTCATTCTAAATCGTGAACAAATATCCAAGGCACGCCCGGCGTACATCTGTGGTTAACTGTGAACGCACCCCAGAGCATGATGGCCGAACTGACAGGGCTGCGTTCGGAATGCCTATGCTACTGTAAAAAACGAACCGGTACGTGGTGTGTCGTCGTTCAGGAATATTAAAATGACATTCAGGAAAGGTGGTGTGTCTACTAGTCCGTTTATAGCGTCATTAGCAAGGCCACTAATATGCGGGAATAAGAGACAAAATTGCACATAATTAGGGAGATTTTGGTCGGGCAGTTTAACGCAAAACTTCGTTAATCTAATGGTTACCGTTACCGTAAATAAAGGTAACTTCAAGAGGTTAAAAATAGAGTTTTTGAACGTAGTCAACCCAATCATATCAAGTTTGGTTGGATGTCTTTTTAACGGTAAAGGTCTATTCGACGCTAATTAGCACCAGGGGTTACCTTTAATGAATGTAACAGCCTGACAGATCGCTACTGCGCCTGCCCAGAATAAAGGTAAGGATAACAGACTGAGAAAAAACCTTACCAAAATCTCCCTATTATGTCTGTTTTAGTGAGCTTATCACGCCACACCGTCACACCAGTCTCGACTTGGGCGATGGTTGGTGTACTATGGTGAAATTTGGATAATTTTTAACGACAAGGCTGTTTAAAAATTTAATTTTATTTAATTTTTTTAACTAACTCTGTATATTTTTCATGATTTTTTTTCTACAATACACCTAATAAAAGAAGTGAAAAAAACGCGATTTTTATTTTTCTTTCTATTTTTAAATGTGATGTCTTATTACTCTAGTTATTTATTTAGCGGAGGTCTCAAAAAACACAAAATTTTGGGAGTTTTATGTTTCAATGACCTCATATCCGTTAGGAAATAAAAAAGTGGTGGTACGGTTTTCAAAACTATCCAACATTTTTCTGCTCACTGGTGGCCTAAAAACATGCCATTTTTGAGTAATTTCATAGTGTTGGACAACGTCACAAAAGAAAAGCAACTCCGGAAACCAACCCAAAACCCAGCATTCGAAAATAACAAAAGACAAAATTTTACATGGTTCTACCCACTTGTACTCGAAAAAAAAATGTTTTTGGGTCATTTTCTTATTAGATAATGTCATACAAGAAAAACAACCCCCGAAACCAACCCAAAAGTCGAAAATAACAGGATAAAAAAAGCCTATTTATCATTTAGCTCAACATTTTTTTTTTGTTGTAAAAAAAATTGTACTTGGCGCCCGTGACTACCAAAAAATGAGAAGCATCCCTTTGTTTTGTTTTTCTAAATCAGTTGATATTTGACAAGAATGACAGATTATAGGTGGTGTGTCCACTTACAGACACACCGAGTGCGCGCACCCTCACCATGGTGTGTGTGGCTTTCTGAACGCAGCCCTGGACCGGTATTCTCGTAAAACGTAATGTTTTGAAGTCGCTAAGCGAAACGAATAGCGAACAGCGCGCTCAGCAGCACGCTGACCGACGACTTTTCGTATTCGCTCTGCCGAACGCGCTGCCCTGCGAGCAGATAGAATCAAATTCGCTTAGCACATCTTGGCATCACCGAATTTTGCATTTTTATTTCTTGTTAGACTTGTCGCTCCTTTTCTTTTTCTATGTGTAAGAAAGAGACCATTACGTGATCGATTTCGATCCGTAGTTCAGAAAGGGTAAATCAAATGGTGACTAGCACAAGTGCATGTTGATCCTTTAAAAAATTACTTGATGCTTTGGTTTAGCTCAGATAAACCCGCCCTTTGACCCTGTAATATAAACTAGTAGCACGTTCCCGCACAGTGTGCGGGAAAGTTTAAATTTATTCCGGCACTCAGTCAGGGAAAGTGGTGTTTCCGGCACGGTCGTATATTGATATTGATACTTTATTATGTAGCATTTATGGTTAAAATGGTTTCACAATAGTTACTCTATCTAGTAAGTTATACCTTTTAATTATAGTGAACATGCGTATTCTACATTTTAAGAAACAGAAAATAAAACTCTAAGGTATTTGTTACCCAAAAAATAACCTAACCAATTCAACAACAAACATAGAATTCCTACATCCACAAGAGAAACCTCGCGCGTGGAAAAATGTATGTTTTCATGGAACTGTTGAATTAAAAAAAGAAAATAGTAATTTTTAGTACATTTATGAATAAATAAAATGACAAAAGATAAAAAATATAAAAATGGTAATTAGTGAGACAAATGTGATATTTCAGAAAAGTAAAGAAAATATAGACGAAAACACAGAAATAAAGGTAGTTACCTATATTGTTTACTAATTATTTTTTATATCATTTAAGCTATTTATTTCATGTTTGCTAATTTCATATTTCATGAAAGCTTTTAGTTTATTTTTGAAAGAAAACAATTAATGTGGGCAGGAGCCTAACAAAACCAGATATTTTTTGGTACACATCTGATGAAAGATACAAAAATTAAGCACCGCTGACCAATGGCTTTTTTTACCCTTGGTTTTACAGAATTTTGATTGCTTCTATTTCTAGTATTATATGCGTGCTTAATTATTTCGATGTCGATTTTGATAAGAAAAGTTTTTGTTGCAATTTTTTGGAAAAAAAGTTGTCTTTCATCGAGCATCAAATAGTAAGGTTGATGTGTACGTGTTTGTCACTGTAACAAAACAACTACTACATTTTTACCTATTTAATTTTTCTTTCATGTTTCCTAAATATTTTATAAAATACTACGATTTAAATTTGCCGCTCCTTAGTTCTTTCCTATTGGTACGGGGTATTTTTGTCTCTCTTTATTCTCTTGCCAACTTTTATTTTAGCAATTGCGCGCCATAAAGTTCGGGGCATTGGTACCATAGAGGGTCAATCGGTCACCCACGTTTTAAAGTTCTCAAATACTGTTTAAAAAAAAACGAACCCTTCGGTTTTAATTAGTGGATTTAGCTGTACGCTAAATCACCTGAAGTGCCTGGTTGTTTCTTTATAGGTAAGAATATATATATATTTTTGAAATTGTCTAAGATAAAATTAACATTTTTTATGAATCTAATTTTCCCTTCCTACCTTTAAGATATTGTTTTTTGTTGTTTCTTTATAGTATTTGAGAATACACGCATCAAGAGTAGTCTTGTGAATCTATTTTTACCGGCCACCAACCCCCTACCCTTCGCAAGTCACGGCGTTTCGTGGCAACTTGGCGCCCGAGCAGGGACCTGGATAGAATATCAAGACACCATGCCAATGACACACACACCATCATCAGCTCAAGGCCGAGGGCGAAGAAGCCTTGACAACAATGACCCAAACGTCACATCATCCCCTTTTCGTGGATTCCCCAGACAGGTTCCACCAAATTTTTACCAAGGTAATAATTTTCCATTAATTAACGTTAACCATCAAAATGGTGCCTCCAGAGTTGAACATTCACCACCGAACCTTAACAGCATCACCCAGAACCAGGGTGGATCCCCAACAAATACCAGTGGCAGCACTAGGGTGTCGCAGCAACAACAACCCCGCACAGTAAACACGGGGGTCTATAATCCAGGGGGATCATCACAGAACCTGTGTTTCAGTGGTTCTCAACAAGTACCGGTATACCCAGTTGGTATGCCACAAGTACCCCCGCAGCCATTTTACCCGCTTTACACCGAGCAAGATGTCTCAAGAATTTTGAATCGAGCGTTTTCACAATTTTCTAATTTAAATTTACAAAATAATATAGCTCAAAATTCACAAAATTTTGTAACAGGCACTTCTAGTGGTTCGAACTTACAGTTTAAAAGCAATTTTTTTATCGATGCAATCAAAATTTTACCCGCTTTTGAAAATGACGGTATTTTACACCCTATTGAATTCTTACACTCAATTGAAAATGTTATTGACGTCAGTTCTGTCCCCTATCAAAAAATTGTTTTTATCTTAAATAGTTTACTAAAAAAGTCAGTAAAAACCTGGTGGGACGCTTTTTATGACCAATTTTTCACATATAACGAGTTTAAAAAAGCATTTATTGAAAACTACTGGAATGTCGAGAAACAAATCAAAATTAAGCTAAAGCTGGAGTCGGACAGGTACTATGAAAATCAGGGTCTTTTAGTTGACCATTTTAACAAATATGTTGCTCTTGCGAAATATTTAGAGCCACCCTATTCTACCCAAGAATTAATTTGTATAATAGCGAGGCATTTTCCCCCTAACATTTCTGCTATTTTAATAGGGATAAACACTTTAAATGAGGCTCTTGAACGATTAAGACAGGCCGATAGCTATTTTAGTAGAAGTTATAAAAAAGCTCCCCAATTTGAACAAAAAAATAATTATTTTTCCCAACAATCTAACCCACAAAAAACGCAATTTTCTAAAACTCCTAGACCACATAACATTTCCTGTTTAGAGGTAAATTTGGAAAACTCGGAAAACGAGGACAGCCTTCAGAACTAACCCCCAATTTTGGAGAGGCTGCTCCTTCGGGGGGTCGTATTTTGTCAAATAATCCGCGAGAGGAGCTACTGGAAGAATGCGACTTTAATCACTCGAAAATAGACAATAGTACTCCTAGGATAATCGTAAGAATGTTTGATTTTTGTTTTACAGCATTAATAGATAGCGGTAGTCCGGTCTCTGCAATTTCTGAGGAAACCTGGTTACAGCTCTCCCCTTTTCACCCTCAAATACCGCACATGAAATGTACAAGTATAAGGGTGGTAGGTGCTTTTAAAGCTAAATATAAAAAAGTCCTATTACAAACAGAAATACCTATTATTATAGAAAATCAAGAATTTTTGACAGAGTTGTTAGTAATTCCTAGTCTTTCTTATTCAGTGATTCTAGGGTGTGATTTTTTGCGCTTTTTTAATGTTTCTATAAATTTACCTCAAAAACTTTTAACTATTAAATCAGATAACCGCATTTTAGTTATACACGAAAAAGAATTTTCACATGAGGAAAGCAATTTATCTTCATGCAGCATTAGTACTATGGTCAATAAATCGAATAATTGGTTAAGTTTTTTTTCGCAATTTTATTCTCAATCCGAAGTAAAAGAAAAGCAAAAATTCAAGTTTTCTTATCAAAATATAAATACGTTGAACACCGTTAAAAATGCTAATTTTGAAATAAATAGCATTGAAGGTCAAAATCTTTTATTCAAGCAGAAGCAGTCTTTTTCAGATTTATTGGAAAAGTATAAAAATATATTTTCTAATATACCGGGACGCACAACTTTGTACGTTCATAGAATAAAACTTAAGGACACTTCGCCATTTTTTATAAAGCCGTACCCGATACCGGTAGCACACCGGCAAGCCGTCCAAGATACTTTGGAACAAATGTTGGAGTGGGGCGTTATTGAACGCGCGCCATCACAATACATATCACCCCTTATGACCACCCTTAAACGAGATGGTACGGTACGGGTTTGTTTAGATGCGCGGAGAACTAATTCGGTAATGGAACCGGATTTTGAACTACCCAAACCGGTTGAACAAATTGTCCGAATGATGTCTGGTAAAAAGTTTCTGAGTAGTATTGACATCACACATGCGTACTGGCAAATTCCATTGCACCCGGACGATCGCCAATACACAGGATTTATGGTGGGTACGCAAACATACCGTTTTTGTGTTTTGCCTTTTGGTATTAAGACGGCCGTGTCCGCGTTTAGCCGCGCAATGGATGTAATATTTGGCGCGGAATTTGGCGACTTTTTAATAAATTATTTGGATGATCTACTTATAATGAGTGATTCATTTGAGGATCATTTATGTCACTTAGGGCGTGTTTTTAGCCGCTTACAATCTGCTGGTATGACAATAAAACTTTCAAAATGTTCGTTTTTTCAAAAAGAACTGAAATTTTTAGGTTACGTCATTACTGGTGAGTCTATTCGCCCGGACCCCGAAAGAATACAAGCGTTGAAAGACTATCAACAACCAAAAAATGTTAAACAATTACAGTCATTCCTCGGTCTTTGTCAGTATGACCGGATGTTTTCGCCAAAATTTTCAGAACTTTCGCAATCCTTAACCGTTTTATTAAAAAAGAAAACGCCGTGGGCGTGGTCGGAAAAGCAGGAAAAGGCTTTTCAAAATTTAAAATCTTTACTACAGGATGAAACTTTATTGTTCCACCCTGTACTGACTGAACCGTTCCAAATTGAAACGGACAGCAGCGACACCGCGGTAGCTGGCGTTCTGTTCCAAAGTATCTCTGGCGAACGTCGAGTAGTCGCCTATGCATCAAGGTCTCTATTGGATCGAGAAAAACGATATTTTGCGACTGAAAAGGAATTACTGGCGGTAATTTTTGCGTTTTCAAAATGGCGTGTCTATCTTTTGGGTCGCAAATTTCATTTATATACGGACAATAAAGCCATAACCTACCTTAACCGTTGTCGCTTACTATCTGAGAGAATAGCACGATGGGCTCTTGTTATTCAGGAATACGATTTTGATATCCATTTCATCCCGGGTCGTACAAATTTGGCCGCTGACGCATTAAGCCGTTATACGGGGGCGCGTTTTCCCGTACCGGACGATAAATGTTTTCAAATAATGTCGTTTTTTAAAATGCCATCAGATGTTTGCGAAATACTAAAAAATATGTCAAATTTCCAAAGTCAAGATGACAAGTTACGGGCGATAAAAGAAAAATTACCCCTTGACTTAAATGTTCAGGGTAAGTTTGTGGTACGTAACGAAATTTTGTACAAAACGGGTAATACTGACGGCCGATATTTTCTCTGTGTTCCTCGTAGTTTAATACCTAAATTTATCGATGTTTATCATGACATTTTCGGTCATTTTGGAATATACAAGACATGGCAGCTTTTAAAAAACGAAGTTTGGTTTAATAACATGCACCGCGAGATTAAAAAAAGGGTTAAACAATGCGACATTTGTCAAAAAGCCAAAATAAGTGTTTTACCAAAACCTCCTCAGATGCAAATAATTCCGACTGGCAAAAATGACATTGTGGCGACTGACATTTTGGGTCCGTTAATACGAAGTCGTGGCGCAGCTATGTACTTATTTGTGGTGGTCAACCTTTTTACAAAACACGTTAAATTATTTCCGTTAAAAAAAGCCACCTCGCGATCCATGTTGAATCGTCTCCTTAATGACTATTTTCCTACTAACGGGAAGCCTCTACGTATGCTTAGTGATCAAGGTACCCAATATACCTCAAAAATTTGGAAAAAAACATTACAAGAAGAAAATAATATAAAATTGGTATATTCCTCGGTCCGTCATCCCGCTAGCAACCCCGCAGAACGAACGATACGCGAGTTGGGTCGTCTTTTAAGAACGTATTGTTCAGAAAAACACTCTCGTTGGGCTTGGGAAGTAGCTCGTTTTGAACTGTTTTTAAATACGGTTGTACATGAATCAACTGGATTTTCGTCAAACGAGTTACAGTTTGGGGAAAGTCCGCCCACACTTTTGCCTGCGGAATATATAGGAGAAAACCGAAGCGCCGGGACGTACGGCGAAAAGTTGATTTTAGCCGACGCAACTTTGCGCGGGAAAGCACAACGTCGCGCCGTTTTGTTTCCGGGTCGCCCCTTTTTGGAGTTTTTACCGGGTGATTTCGTTTTATTGAAAGCAAACAATACATCTTCGGCTATAAAAGCGGAAACAAAAAAAATGCTACTTTTGTTTGAAGGACCTTACAGAATTAAAAAAAAGATAAGCGATGCCACTTTCGTGCTTACTGGTTTGAATAATAATATTGAGCGTGGTACTTTTCATGCTTCCCATTTAAAGAAATATTGTATGCCAACTTAACAACGACATCTTAAACAGGTTTACAGCTGTTTAGAGTCTATTTAAAGGGGGGGAAAAGATGTAACAAAACAACTACTACATTTTTACCTATTTAATTTTTCTTTCATGTTTCCTAAATATTTTATAAAATACTACGATTTAAATTTGCCGCTCCTTAGTTCTTTCCTATTGGTACGGGGTATTTTTGTCTCTCTTTATTCTCTTGCCAACTTTTATTTTAGCAATTGCGCGCCATAAAGTTCGGGGCATTGGTACCATAGAGGGTCAATCGGTCACCCACGTTTTAAAGTTCTCAAATACTGTTTAAAAAAAAACGAACCCTTCGGTTTTAATTAGTGGATTTAGCTGTACGCTAAATCACCTGAAGTGCCTGGTTGTTTCTTTATAGGTAAGAATATATATATATTTTTGAAATTGTCTAAGATAAAATTAACATTTTTTATGAATCTAATTTTCCCTTCCTACCTTTAAGATATTGTTTTTTGTTGTTTCTTTATAGTATTTGAGAATACACGCATCAAGAGTAGTCTTGTGAATCTATTTTTACCGGCCACCAACCCCCTACCCTTCGCAAGTCACGGCGTTTCGTGGCATCACCTGTCCCCAAGCTACTAATAAGAGATTTTTATTTTTCTTATTATTAATAAAAACGCAAACTGAAAAAACTACTATATTTTCTGCAGCACTCTACAAAGTATTGTAAGGTAGGAAAATCGTACGCTGGCAAATGGTAGGTGTTTCTCAAACGGTTGCCATGCGCTGAGCGCACTTCGTCGACGCCTTGCGTTCAATATACGTGAATACCATTTTTTTTTTACTTTGGTCACGTGGTATGCGAATATTACGTTATCATACGGTCAGCAAGTACGAAACGCCGAGCGTATTTAGTTACGAGAATACCGGTCCAGTTTTTCAAGAGGGTCAAATTTAAACGCGCTTTCGCTACGGTGTTAGTTTATGTAAAGAAAGAATAGGAAAGATAGGGGTCAAATATTTTTTTACTTAGTTTATAAATACCCAGACAGCACAACTCCGTCTCAAGGGTGTCCAGTAGAGATAGTTTTCTGGACAATGCGGCAGTCCATTGGACAACCAAATCTGTAGAAAGTTTGTCCAAGGCATATTCATCGGATAACACAATTGTCAGAACGTTGGATGGCTCTTGGACATCTCAAAAAAGTCCAAAAGTTTTCCAATCCAATGTTTATTCAGTGGAACGAAATTCTGTCCAAAAGTTAACCATTGGCTATCCAAAAATATCTTTATGGTTCACTATTGGAAAAAATTAATAATTTTATTACAATGTATATCCGTTGGTCTACTTAGTATACTGGATATTTTTTGGACAGTTTTGTCAAAAGCGGCGATATTTTCAATATTTAAGGTACATACCACTCCAACATCATAAGTCAGGGGTCGTATTTTCGAAACCATACGAAATTATTCGCGTGCGACTACTTCCGTCTCTTCCTATACCGTATAGAAAAGGAGGCAAGAGATATGCCGATATGCTGATTCATGGGTAGTACGTGCAAGAATAACCGGTTTTTCATGCGAAACAACACGAATGCCTCCACCCACTCGTGCAATATTGCGTTAAACCAGTCGAATTCAACGCGGTCCACACATACCGGCTTATCTTTCGCTTCTCATTTCACACGGTACGAGACTGACATAAAAATTGTTGATTATTCAGTATACGTATGCGGATATTTTCGTATGGATTCGAAAATCAGACCCCTGATGTCGATCCCCGTGAATGAAGTTCCTAGCAAAGGATGGGTAGTAAAATACTAAAATACCAATTAGTTAAAATAATGAAAAATACTTACCTATACAAATGATTTGGCTAGATATGAGAGAAATCTAATTGCTGGTAATGACTAAGAAAAAACATGGTCCATTGGATAAAAGACATATTTATTAATCTGCCAAGCCCGATTGACCTAAATTTTTTGATAAATATATATATTCAATGTTCAGTCAATCACTTTTGCAGGAAAAAAATGGACGTCCGCCGGATATAGTTTATTTTTAATCGGATAGACCAAGTAAAATTGTTATCCACTGGATATCCAAAAACTAAGTGAAACAAGCAGTTTTTTATGGATCAAAATTGGATGTCCTTTGGACTCAGTCTCTTTGTCATCCACTATATCAGGAAAAACCTTTGTCTAATGGATGCTAATGCTAATGCTCCATGGACAATGCGGGCGTATCTGGACAAAAAATGGCTGTCCAATGGACAAATTTTGCTGTCTGGGTATGCGGTAATTAAAAAATGTGCAAGAACCCCATTTTCTCAAAATTAAAGGATTAGGCCCCAGCTAAATTCGTTATTTTATATGGTGCATATAAACCGGAATTTTTCCACTCGATTCATAGTCTTTGGTTAAGAAAGAATAAATTTCTTTTAGTTGCTGTGAATGTTTTATTTTATGCACTCACATAGATAATATACTTTTACGATTCTAAACGTATAGAGTTTACAAACATAATGGCTTTAAATACATTGTAGAAGGCACTGCAACAATACAGTGTTATCTCTGCATTCTTCCTCTCCCTAAATAAGTGTGGTTTAATAGTATGTACACCAGGAATGCACCGTGAGGAGTGCGTAAAATAATATGCTAGAATAGCAACCCACATATAACTATGAGATACTATAACGGCCCTGACATTGCATTTTCGGAACGACAATAACTCTCCTAATCAAGTTAGCTTGAAAAAAATGCTAAGCCAAAAACTCTTCTGATCGCGAGCAGACTGCGTTAGGCATCGGCAGTAGATTTTTCGCTTTTAGCATGTAACTATTAGATATATAAAGGACGATGCGAGAAAATCATCGCGGCAACGGTCAAAATCTAGATTGCCAATGAGCTAAAGACGGCTCGATCTGAGCCTGCGTGAGTTTGTAACGTTGAATCACCTCATTTCTCATTCAACGCACTTGCAGCTGATGCATGCGCATTGGAGTCCGTCTTTAATCCATTGGCAACGGCCAACTAACTATCATAGGTTAATACACGGGCAGGGCCTTTATAATATCTCATAGTTATATGGTTTTAGCTTTGCCCAGGGCCAACTATGGTTTTTACATTATTTCCTTTGTTTTTCAAAGTTATTATTGTTACGCGATCCTTGGGCCACTACAGTATCTCTTAGTTATATATCGACACAGCATCTCTACACGCAGTGTAAATATCTTGTCTAAACCAGAGATAAAAGAAAAATATCGAGTTTAAAGATAGAGAAAAACGCCCAGATTATTACGGAATTGATATCCATTAAACATAAACGGAAAATATATATATTCTAAGAATATTATTTAAGTTTATGCGAAGTTTATTTACTACATAATATTGTAAGAATATTTGTATATATTCTTGTCACATTCTTGTATCATTCTTGAAATTTTGAATGTTCCAATATCATTCCAAATATATTTGGGTAAATCAATATTTTTAGTTATCAGGATATTCACCAAATCCAGTGCTTTATCTAGAGAATTTTCTTCACAATCTGTTGAAATTGACTTTATTAAAGTCAGGCTATGACGACTTTATATACAGATAAGTCCCTATTATTATATTAATAATAAACACATAAAATATGAGTTTTTTTTAAATTTTGTGGGAATAGAAAAAATTAAATATTCTCTTGAGGTAGAAAGCTGCATATTCATGTAACATACATTCCAGATGCTCTTAGAATATATTCTTTGGAATATTTTATGAATGCTCTGTAAAAGTCTTTAAAGTATTGAACGGTTTGTGTTTGTTAAGTTGAATCGTTAGAGTCGAGATGGCGCCTCGCTCAGAACACTTTCAATACTATCCGTTATAAAAAAGATCAAAAGATCTTGGGTGGAAATAACGAAAATTCAAACTTGGGTGAGCATCCCACAAGGAACACAGCGAAAAGAGAAATGATTAAACGATGTTTCGTTCTGGGTAATCAGAGTGAGCCATCAGTGGTTTAACTGGTCAGCTTCCCCATACATCATTAAACACCATCATAAATTAATTTCCAACATTGAATCAGTCTCAAATAGGCATCGTTCTACACTGGTACTTATCGAAGTTACCTGATACGGATTCGTCTTGGCGTGTTAATATTTCCAATAGAATTATGCTCCTAAGGCAATTAAAACAAAAAGAAGTTAAAAAACCTCCAACATACATTTTTTCAACGGTGAAAACCTGTAATGTAACATACCTTGCTTAGTAGGAATAGTCCTTTGTCTTTTAAACCAACTGTTTATATATTGTTAGAACAAACCAAATGCCACCACCTGGCTTGACGACTTAGGATATTTCACTGATGATGGCTCATACCTGAGACGAAACCAGTCTGAAACAATTAAAACATTGCGCACAATACACATTTGGTCTCCATTTATTATAATGTCTACTTTTTCTTTTTAGATTGACACACGGTACAGTCTTTTTGATTTTACTTGACAACTTAAAAGCAAACAACAGTTCATGTATCTTTGATAAAGGTAACAAGTTGGATATTGTTGGAATCAGAAAGAAAAGCTCTATCAAATGGTTCGGTAATATAGACAGGTTGTCCCACTCAAAAATCTCAAGTTGGTCACATTTAGGACAAAACCATAAAGGTTGGAAACTGGTGCACAGAAAAATTAATAAATTCAATATAAAATAAGTCACCAATTTTGGGTTTTCTATGTTGAGAAATAAAGATGTCATAGGGAGGGTTAAATACTTTTGGGAAATTCTTTATAAATAAATTATTTATGTAATAATAGTAGTTTAAATAAAGTTGTGTATTTTTTTTACCAAAAAAGACTAGTTATTTATTGTGGTAAATACTGTAAAAACTAAAAACCAAACCAATTTTAAACTAAGCCAATTTTATTTGCTAAATTGTATATACCTTTATCTTCATAACTAAAATAATTAAAATTTTAAAACGCCCGGCATAAAAAACGACTTTTGTTTCTCTACGCTCTCCATGGAGATTTCAGCATCGAAGGACGCCAAACTTGTTGCCAACTTCCCACCATTTCAAGGGTATCGAGGAAAAATCTTGCATAAGAATGGTCCAGACAGAGTTTCATCCCTCTGTCCCGGGTAGTATCAGATTCATACCGACTAAAATCCTCCGATTGTGGCTCCGACCATATTGGCTTATTGTGCACTCTTAGATTCCAGTTTAACCACTCCATTAGATTTATCCCCTGTACGAATTTGTATAGGTCCTTAATGGAGCAGTTTCTAGTGGTTATTGGGTCTACTTCAACCTCCCCATAGGGTTATACGGCCAATATTCGGTCGCCAGAGCCTCGTCTGTTTTAAACAGAGAGCACCACGAGAAGGTGAGACATTTGGATATGAGAGGCTAGATTTATTCGCATCATATTGATCGAAAACCTTCGGTTCCACGCTTGATGCAAGCACTGTCTCCAAATTTTTTGAGCAGATATGAAGGCTACGTTATATGCGTATCACTATCCCTTACTCCCCCTTCTTTGTATCGAACCATCTCTTCTTATTGTTTTCTCTATGCTCTAAACTTTTGTTTAATTTGACAAACAAAATTAATTATTAGCCTAGCCACTTAGAGTGAAGGGGAGAGATGCTTTCTCACCACTTTCAAGAATACAGGCGATGGGTCAGTATTCTTGAACTCTCAGCTAGAGCATACTACTCGAAATTTGAGTAAAAGTAAGAAGAGTACGCATGCGTTCTCATGCATTTCAGATAACTCGATTGGTCCGGACAGGTGGGATGTGAGTACTCCTATCTCACACTTTCAGGAAATTTCGCGATGGTCTGTAAAAAACTTAAATATTTTTCCTGAAGGAAAAACTCTTATCTACAAATATAATAAATCTATAGAAGTCCAATTCCACTAGTCAAAACAAAAAAAAGCTGCTCAGTCCCATAGATTTTGACCTGCTCGAGGTTTATTTTCCGAGGGCAGTATTTGTACCTTCCTACAAACCATACAAAGAAAATTTTTCAAAAAACATTTTGGTTCTATTTCAGTCATGAACAATCGAGAAACTCTATTTTTATCCACGACGCGCGACCTTTAAAAAAAAAATTTGTTGTCTAGTGTTCTTTGCATTGAATATTTTTTTTTGATTATTGGTCTTGGCTTTGGAACGATATAAATAAAACGGCTATGGTTTTTAATAAAAATTTTCAGCGTAAGAAAGATTCACCATAAAAACTGCAATGCTTTAAACCAATTTTTTGTCCAGACCTTATTTCTTCAAACCCATTCAATAATAAATCCGAAATTTAGAAGACTCGTTTTTAATTGAACCATTGTTCATCAAACTCATTTAATTTAAAACTAGTAATTTGTAAAACCCGTTGTTGATTGCGCATTCGCCAATAATACATGAATAGGACGCGTACACACAGGTAGTGTTCAATACTTTGTGTAGGGTAAAACAGGGTGAGACGGCCCACTTTTTCTAAAAACCTTGTAGAATCAAAACTGAAAAACACAGTTTTTTGCAAAAAAATATTTGGACAGAGTAAATGATAAAGAATACAAAAACACTTATAAAAAAACTAAAATCAAAACAGATTTCAGGAAAAAAAACAAAATCATTTTTATCCAGATGGGCCATCTCTACCTATGTACGCGGGTGAGTTGGCCCAGTCATAATAGTAAAGATGGCTCGGTCAAAGAGTATTTCTATAATCCTAAGGTTACCTTAGATACTCACAGTAAAAGCGTAAAAGTAATTAAAACCTAATTCTAACTTAATTATAACCTAATTACAACCTTATTCTTTTTTTTTGGATAGAATTTTACCGCAAACATCGCACGCGAGTTAACAAATTTAGAGCAGCCTTCGTGGAACAATTTTTGGCAATCCAGTCATCATTTTTTTTGGTAACAGCGTATTGTTCGCCGCATCGTCTTCTTCAAAAATTTCTTACTATTGAAAGTCAATATCACTTTCATCCGTAGATGTTTTTATTAGTTTTTACAATCTTGTTTTTTTCTGTAAGTTTTTGTTTAGTTTTTGTTTTATCGGCGTTAGAATTTAACCAACTCTTTTTCTTTATCAAATTTATGTTTTATTTTTAACTTTTCTGCCAACTGATATGCCTTTGACCAGCCATGCCAAAGCCATATTTTTGTAATTTTTCTATGTGGACTTTTAATTTTATTTTATTTTCAACACCAAGAAGTGGGGGCGGTCCTAATGATTTTTCATTGAAATCGCTTTTTTTAAGTCGTCTTCTTAATGTTGGTGGAGGCACATTAAAGTTTTGGCTGGGCCCTCGTTGGGGTACTTTTCTTTTGTAATGAGTAGGTATAACTGTAAAAATAAAACCCATATTAGTTTATTATTGTTTTATACTAAACATGAGCCATCCATCCCGGGATGCGACTGGGCCATCTTTCCCAAAAACGCGGGAGAGATGGCCCACCCGTTTATTTTGAAACACATGTAAATTTGGTAACCACTTTGTAACCAACATAACCTCAAAATCACAAACAATAACAAAGCAGCTAAAAATTAGCAATATCTTGCAAAACTATGCAAAAAACTTTTAGTTAAATAATGAGTGTATAAAAAAATATTATTAAATATAACTTACCTTTAATTAGTTTTAAAAAAAAAACACAAAAATCGGGACAAGTGCATAAATGTACATGTAAAATGATGAGCCGTCTCACCCGGTAGGCCATCTAGCCCCGTTTTACCCTATACCCTACTACACTCTATTGTTCTTAACTGTAGGGTCACTGGATCCTGAAACCTGCGGTCCCAGTGGTAGCGACACGAAACATAACGTAATTCGCGCAAAACTCAAATTTTACAGGCGGCAGGTCACAGGCGGCGATTTCAAAAAGAAATAAAAATTAATTTTGACCACATTTGACTGATGCAAACAACACATTTGTCAAAACTGACACGAAATTTTTGTAAACAATTCCATACACTTTTTCGCGCGCGTTTTCATACCTATACGTTCAAAAATCCTCAAACATTAAAAAATACTAAGTATCGCCATTCGAGTGTGTCCATTCAAACCACCTAAGTGCCTATTTATATATTTTTGCGTCAATGCATGACAATGCCGCTAGTATTACACAAGAATAATTGGAATCATTTCGGTATAAGGATCCTTTTACGTAGAGTTTGGACAGGTAATATAATCTTACAAGCAAGTTAACAGAACCAAGTACCTACTACTGAAGATTTAATGAATACGCACCGAAAGAACTAGCGCATGCTGGGTTAGGAATGGACATCTACTATAATGTAAGAATATATTGTTACGTCGCGTAGCTATACCTACTAAAGGTAACTAACTAAAAAGTTCAAGTTTTGAAAGTCAAACATTCTGCAAGCAATAAAAATCCTGTAATTTAATTACGATTTAGTTTGATTATTTTTTTTCTACTTTTTGCAATAAATATACTGGAGGTGACCATTAAGAGAGTGATAATTAAATACCTAACTCATCGCCACGCCCGGTATAGAACTGACTTATATTACCGGGGCCTGTAACCACAGTAACCTAGCTGTAATAATAATTTTTAATAAAATTGTCAGAAAATTTTAAAAATTTTAATACTATGGTTTTTAAAACAAAGAAGAAGTTAAATAAAAAACCTCCAAATTAGTTACTTCAACCGAAAAAAAACTAAAAAACAAAAGATCAAAAGATCTTGGGTGGAAATAACGAAAATTCAAACTAGGATGAGCATCCCACAAGGAGCACACAAAAGATCAAAGCGAAAAGAGAAATGATTAAACGATGTTTCGCCCTGAGTAACCAGCGTGGGCTCATCAGTAGTTTCACTGGTCACCCTCCACAATACATCATAAAACACCATCATACACATTGATTTCCAACCTTGAACCACTCACAAATAGGCATCGTTCCGCACTGGTACTTACTTATCCAAGTTACCTGATACGAATTCGTCCTGGCGTGTTAATATTTCCAGTAGGATTATGCTCCTAAGGCAATTAAAACAAAGAAGAAGTTAAAAAAAACCCTCCAAATCAGTAACTTCAACCGAAAAGAAACTAAAAAACAAAAGATCAAAAGATGCCTATTTGTGAGTGGTTCAAGGTTGGAAATCAATGTGTATGATGGTGTTTAATGATGTATAGTGGAGGGTGACCAGTGAAACTACTGATGAGCCCACGCTGGTTACCCAGGGCAAAACATCGTTTAATCATTTCTCTTTTCGCTTTGATCTTTTGTGTGTTCCTTGTGGGATGCTCATCCAAGTTTGAATTTTCGTTATTTCCACCCAAGATCTTTTGATCTTTTGTTTACTATGGTTTTTACTTGATGTGTTTCCTCCTGTTCCAGCGCTAGTAATAGTGGATTTAGGCTTTTCCAAGTGCCAGAAGGTAAATTACTACACATTATATTATAAGTAGAATATGTATAATATGTACAGGGTGTTCCAATAAATTGGACTCTTCCAGGCGAGATAGATGTAAACGGGAGTCAGGTTTTTCTATCTCGCCGGAAAGTACCTTAAAGTCACACCCTGTATATCCATACTATGCATAGCAACTCGGGAATGAAGTACATCAACCCCTTTTTCTTACGAAAAAATACAAAAAAATAGCAAAAAATGATTTAAAAAAAAACAGAAAAATTCATCTACGGCGCATTTTTTGCGAAAAACAACTGAAAATGACACAGACTTTTTAAAATTTTCACCGTCGCATTTTCTGCGAAAAACAACTTAATGAAAATGGCACAAATTGATAAATGTTTCCAAAGAATTTTCCTAAAAGCCCAAATCCCCCTCTGTTTATGTTTACGCTAAATTTAGATACCTTTCTTGTTTTTAGGAAAACAAAAATCTGGGAGACGCAAACTTTGGTTGATAAACCTAAAAGTCGAGGAAAATCCTTCAAAGAAGCTGAGAGTGTGCGAGGTTTCTAAACTATTTGATTGAAAAGAATCCTACGCTTTTTTTTTTGTTCTTTTTTGATTTTCAATTAAGAGTAGAAAGTAAATGGACATTTATAGAAATTTCATTTTTTATAAAAATATCCAGTGACAATGTGTTTATACATATACTCTGCCGCTGTCTAACAAAACAAAACTAATATATTTTTTTTAATTTTGGTACAAAAATTGCCTAATTTTCGAAAAATGTTCGCCTGTTCAGAACCTATGTATTAAAAAAAAAATTCCGCTTTTTGCCCTTTCCCCCGGCAATCTTCGATCCGCTACTAAGTATACAGGGTTCCTAAGCAAATCCTTAGGGGCCAAGCAGCCGTGTATAAGACGCAGACAAACGGAAAAGCACATTAGGCAGAAAAGGATGGGCATGGGGCGATGTTGTCACTACACCTTACACGTAGTAAATCCATTCCAGGTCGTTGTTTTCTAATGTTTTCCATTTTCATACCTTTAGGACTGGAATAAAAATTGTTTTTGCTCGACTTTAATACCAAACTGATGAAAGATATCGTAAAACAAAATATTTTTCGGCTTTTCATTTTGTAACCATTGTCCTTACGCACTGTTTACAGGCTGGGGACTGAGATACATGCAAATGCCTAACCTAAAGCGTTCATACACGGCCGGAGAAATCGACTGAGATATTTCCGTAGAAACTTTATCAAGCAAATAGGACAGGTTGACGCCTTCGAACGTCCAACCCGGGTTTTGCACTTTGATTCTAAATCAAAAAGGAGGAACAGTCAGATGTGGGGCCGTGCACAAATTACGTAACGGTGATTTTACCAATTTTTGACCCCCTTCCTATGTAATGTTTTGTAACGGTTTGGCACGCCACTCCCCTAATATTACGTAACGATTTCAAGACCACTACCTCCCCCAAAAAAAAAACTTTTCACTTATTTTCATTCCAAATTTTCTTAGTTTCACACAAATGCAAACGCTGTCGAAAACACCCCTCCCCCCTACGTAACGTTTTGTAACCTCCCTCCCCCCTATGACCATTACGTAACTTGTGCACGGCCCCTGTAGTCCCAGTGGAGGAGGGCGAGAAAATTGATATTTTTTTCTTAAAAATTATACTTTTTAGACCTATTTCTTTGCGTTCCCGAAATTACGTAATTTTTGAAAAAACGTACGTAATTGTAAGCGGCGCCATTTTTATTTCGTGATTTGTTTTGCGTTTGGCTAATTTAATTGAAAAATTTTTGCCTTCGGCGCCCTTTATCTTCTCACTCGAAACCAAGATTTAGGAAAACTGATCCCGTCTCTGTTTCTAAATTTTTTCGAATAAAAGTAGAGTATGACCATGGGGGAAATAATTTTTTTCTACGGTATGACGAAAATTTCGAGAAAGTTGAAGAAAAAAATAAAAAAAGTGGCAGAGCTCAAGTTTTTCGTAAAAAAAACGTTTTTTGTAAAGAAACAGAGCAAAATAAATCTTTTCACCCCTTTTTGGGTGTTACAAATATTGGCAGCCCCTTATTTTTCGCTTTTACCCTCCCGCTAGTTTTGAAGAATTGGTTCGCTACATGTTTCGAGATCATGTCATAAAACACCTCGAAAATATCAAATGTAGTGTAGGCCCAGCTTTATTTAAAATCAATAATATCGCAAGCAAAAAGCTCTGCAGGAAAAACAGCGCCGTTTATTGATTTCTTTGGCTGCTAGTGCTAGCTGCATGGTTTGGCCGTTTCCAGATATATGTCACTAGTAGAACAGAATGGAAATAAATTTAATTAAAAGCGAAGATAATTCTTTCTAATGGACCCTGCCGCCTCCTTTAAGCAAGAAAAAGCTGTGGTTTGGACCTGAAAACATCTAATTTTTTTCCTCGATCATCTCATTGTGTGGCCGCCATCTAGCGGAATTTTCAGATATCTTGTCAACGGTTATTATTGCAACTATGATTTATGCTCACAATGAAAGTGTGGCGACAATTTTTTCTCATGAAAGCAGTCCGGAGATAATAACAAACTGGCACCATTGCTCAATTTACCTGTTTCTTTTGTGCGCGCAGAACTTTCTATGCCATTTCTGTTTGATTTATTGAAATCCTATCCCTAAGGAAAATCTTAGGAACCCTGTATATGCTCACAAACCTAAAATATAGTATTTTTATTTCCAGATGATGATTAGATATTTTTGACCAACCAAATTACCAACAAAATCTGCATGAAAGAAAGCGCCATACCTAATCACCAGAGCAAAGAATCGATAGATGCTGCAAACGATGAAGATAATGAATTTCTGTCGTTTTTTAAATTTACCTTTGCAGTTGTTAGGTATTTCCATGTAATTACCTAATTCTATTTTTTTCTGTATGTATGTAGGTATACCTATATAGAATCAATACGTAGAGTATGATTCATTATATTTTAACAAGTTCATATATCTGCTAATTTTGCAGTTAGAGTTAAACCGTAAATTTGTATTTACACTTTCCATCTTTTACATTAACAGAAATATTCTCGTAAAAATTGATTTTATCGACCAATGCATCTCTGATCCTATAGAACATCCTATACAGTTTTTGTAAAGCTATTTTTTAAGAAATTTATATATCCAAAAAAATACAGGTTGTCCTATTTATAAAAATTGACCTTATTGCCACACCTTATACGGAGAGCAACAAAAATATTCCAGACCTAGCAATTAATTTCGTTGTAATAACTAAATTAATCAATTTTTTAATACCCTGTATAAAAAAAAACGATGGTGTCAAAGATTATAAGAAACTATGACATCTATTCTACTTTAAAAAAAATAAAGTATTGTACCGAACTATATTTTTAAAATAAGAAAAATCAGAAAAAACAATTACTTTAGATTAGATTTCTTCTCTACTTGTGGAGACGTGAAAATTGTCAACCCTGTCCACGCAATCGAGCCCGCACGAGAGTTTCACGAAAGGTACCTACTTAAACGTAATGCAGGGTGGTTCAAAAGTTATTTGACTGTATAAAATTTTCCGACATGTAAGGTTTTTTTTTATATATACACCAGAAAAGTGGCTTTAGCAAATTGGTATTAGACCCCACAAAGCCAATGTAACTTTAAGGCTCCTGAGAAATTTATTACTATTGAATAATTTCAGTAAACTTTTATATTCCCTGCTAATCACTTTCGTCTAAAGTTTCAAAAAGATATCTCAACACAAACAATCCCAGAACACTCGACCATAAAAAGACGGCCATACAAAATCAAATGCTACTTTTTGACATCCGCCACGAAAATGGCAATCATACTCAATAGCTAATGAAAGACTTTAAGCAGCATTGGTGACTTTTGGCCCACCCTGTATGTAAAACTTCTGTTTGTTTGACCTCCCTATTTGGTAAACTACCACCTGTAGATATATAGGTTTTTTTAAAGTAAAGGTTGTCTTTTTTTAACATAAAATTTTTTTTTTCAGATTCTATGAACACAATCAGAATAAAAGAAATGGAATTGAAGATTTCAAAACTGCGTAGAGAAAATGAACAGATAAAAAGCAACTTTCAAAATTTAAAACCTAATATACATACATTTGTAGGCGAAGATCAGTTAAAATTTTTAGTGACTAAAACGGTACCAGCATGTTGGTCGTACATAGCAAAAATGTTGGTAGATTGCATGAATATTCTAGGAAAACACGAGAATATCCAAAACACGTCCAATGACTAATTTTAGGACATCTCATAATTATCAAAAATGGATGTAATCTGAACATTATGTTTTTTTCCAAAAAATAGTCTTTGGACATTCAAAGGATGTGCTTTCGACATTCCCGTATGTTCTTAGAATATTTACGCAATATATCAACATTTTTGCTATATATGTGGGGTTGTTCGTTAGGGCTTTGTGAAATTATTTTAAGTACATGAATAAAGTATCACAATCACAACCAAAAAAGCTTTGTATTGTCTCACACCACACGTCACAGCAAGCCTTATCCCAAAACAAATCCATTATTATTATCCCATTACGAACTTCCAACCTACATTTTAGGTTTTTCAATATTTTTCTATGGAGTTTTGATCTTACAGAAGTTCGACTGTATAATAAAATTGACGACTGAAAAACGTGCAGTATTGAATATTGTTAATACAGTATTAGGTTAGAGTAAATTATACTTAATTATTAATAAAGTTTCAACGTGTGTCTCTTTTAATTGTTTATTTTTAGTACACATTATTTTTCTATAAAGCAAAGAAATAATAATTAAAAGAAAATTATTTTTAGCAGTTTTTAAAAAATTCTCCAAATATCTCCTAAATTATATTACACCTTACAATTTTTCACAACAAAAAAAACCTAGTGACTTTTTTTTTAAGCTGTATAAAACTGAGTTTTATTAAAACAGTTTTTCTATCTTAGACTGTATAAAAACGAGTTTTTTTTCACGAACGTTCATGGAAAAACGAGTGCGGTCACGTGACTTGTGTCGCTCCCCCTGGGACCGCAGGTTTCAGGATCCAGTGACCCTACTTAATTGGAATGCAAGTGACATCTATACACGAACTATTGAACACTACCAGTACAATCAATTTACCAAATATTTTGTGATAAACAACAGGTTTTACGAATTCCGGTTTTAAAGAATAATGGTTTGACAAATTCCGGATTTTATTAAAAATGGGTTTTACAAATTATTGATGAACAATGGTTCGATTAAAAACGGGTCTTATAAATTTCGGATTTGTTATTGAATGGGTTTAAATAAGGTTCGGATAAAAAATTGGTTTAATGCTCGTGCTCGAGGGGGGGGGGGTAATTTTTTGACAATAATTATTTTTACATATAATTTTTTACAATAATAATTTTCACAAATAATTTTTTGACAATAAAAATTTTCACAAATAATTTTTTTTATAATATATTATATTTGAAACAATATATATATAGGGTGGATTCTTTAAACGGAACGGTGCTTCTAGCGGGTTAGAATTTGGTTGAATAAAAAACACAGGGTGTCTATATACAAAAATATATCGTATACAAAACGACATAAAAAAATCCAAGATAGTACGATTAAAGAAAATTAAAAATCTCAGTTGACGTGTTTTTGGATTTTTTTATAAAACCAAATTCCAACCCGCTAGAAGCACCATTCATTTTTACACAGCAACTTAATTAAACTGTCATTGTCAGTGTCAAAAAGTTCGTCTGGATGAATTTGGAATAAAGTAGTATATCTCAAAGTAAACAAGAGCATTTTGTAATATTTATTTGTTCCTCGCGCCCTTACAGCGCTCTTGTCCGCCTAACTAACTCAAAAAAATAACTAAGTATACACTATATGGCTAGGTAGGTACTTACTGCTGGATTAATTTCTCTTTACAATCACACATTTCTATAGATATTCTAAGAAAGAAAACACAATCACTTTCTTATGTAATTTAGTTGGTTAGAATTGAATATAATTTAAAAACTCTTCTTGTTATCACTCCAAACCCGCGCGGAGAACCACGATCTTCACGCGTATAGGGGAAGATTCCAGGAAGTGCAGAGGAGCTACCTTATAAAGGCGAAGCAAGCTGCCGCCAACAACACTCATAGACAAAGTACTTCTGCCAGCCAGACCAAACCAAATTTTTTTTCTATGATAACTCTCCGTTAAAATCTTCGAGTCTCAACAACTCTGAGGAGTCGGTACGTCTCCAGACTACGAAGCAATGTCCAAGCATTTTAAAAAATGTATTTTTTCATCTAAAACGGAGAGACGCTATCGTTTATGGACGGTCATGGTCAACCTTAAAATACTTTAGTTAAATACTTATTAAATTATTTATTTTTAGAGGTGTTAAAATATTTTAAGGCATGGTCACATTCTTTGCTAATTTTAAAGGCTTTAAGAACTTGATACTTCAAAAAAAGAAGTTAATATTATAGTATATTTTTTAAATGTGTGCGGCCAAATTTTAAAGCGTTTGTAAAAGTCAAATGACAGAAGTAACGATTGTTGAAGTATAATGACGGATTACTTGGCCGAAAACATGTTCACAATTTAAAATTAAAATTTAATAAATTTGTAAAAAATACAAAACTTCTTTCGATTTTTAGTGTGTGTGCCCGCAACCACTCAACAAAAAGATAGAAAAAATTGCTTAAATACACGCTTAAATTACGCTTAATCATTTTAGGCCTCTGATTTAAATTTACAGTGTATTTGCTTTAACAAAGAAATAAAGTTCTTTCAATGTTTTATATAAATGTTTTGTTTTATTGGAGAAAAAAGGACAAAATACCAGTTCAATCCAAAAACTTTACGGAAAGAAAATAACACTTACAATGCAATTTTTGACTTAAAATTAAACTCAAATTTGTTTGTAAAAATGCTAAAATACGCCGCAGGCGAAACTTTTTGCGAAAATGACACTGAAGATGCAATTTTTTACTTAAAATTAAACTAAAATTGTAATCCTAAATATTGATTTTTGACAACAAATTGCAGGCAAAATGCTTTGATAAAATTACATTAAAAAGACCATTTTGAAGGTGATAAATTGAAAAAAAAATGAAAAAATCAAACATTTTTATAGCGGTCACGAACGAATAAAATCATAAAAATGGAAGGTGTTTAGGCGCAATTACACAGACGAACATGCTCAAATAAAAGCTGCACGAGCTTTTATTAAGATCTGAAATTTTTTGCGCGAACATTTTGTTCGGGTAAATTTTTGAGCAAGTTATTGCTATCTATTTTGGAAAAATATTTTTAATGATGAGAATAAATATAATTTTACAACATTGATCAGTGATCTCAATTCTTTAAAAAAATGGAACAGCAACTTTTATTTTAAACTTTTGTGAAAAAAAGGCGATGGCAAGAGAAACATTATTATTGGCTATCAGTTTTGTCATATGCAATGTTAAAATATTTAATGATGGAGGTAATAACATTTAATTCTTTTCTTTAACTTTTTTGGTTTTCTTTCATTATAAAAAGAAAACGGAAATGTCTTCGAACTAATTACTTTTTAAAATGCAGGTGGATATTTTTAGAGAACTGTTCTGGAGAGTAGTTAGTTGTTCCCTGGGGGGGATAGGGAGGTTTAGACAGTCGGAACGCAGCGCTGTCAAACACTGCTGTAATTTTGTGTGTCAATGTTCATTTGACCAAAACTCCCTCTCACTAGTCTACGGTTTTTACCTTCTCCTAACCCAGCAACAGCAATAAATAAGTGCCAATTTTTATTTTTTTTGATTCTCGTTTTTTTTACAACCCCAAAAAAGTTACAAGTATACTGGCATATCCCCTATAAAAATCAGATCAATCGAAGTTGCTTATGAGGTAAAACGTGAATTTCGACATCAAATCGTTTTTCCTTCGGAAAGCACTTAATTAAAAATACCTTGTTTTAAAACTTAGTCTTTCTATTTTCAGTTAAGTTCAATGAATTCCCATAAAACTATAAAATTTAAATTTGTAAGAAATTTTTATTACCAACATTTCTTCAAACAAATTTTGCTCAACATTCTCTCCAAAATTTACGTGTGTTTTTTTGTACGCGATTTTGGTCGAACATTTCTTTGAACATTTTGCTCAAGAGGCTCGTGTAAATGTTTGTCGGCATTTCAACATCAAAGGAAAGTTTGTCTGTGTAAATGCGCCTTATAGCGCCAAATTTATGATTTTTTTAAAGATTTTTTTTGTATTTTATTCCCTATATATTTTATCTCTGCTGATATTTGATTGTACCAATTGTATAGAACCAAGCTTCTGGCGGGGGGGGGGGGCGTTTAAGCCCAAACCCCCTCGGTACGCCACTGAATAAAATGTTACCAAAATTTACTTTGCCTTCTCCGTTTACTTTTAATTCCACTTAATAGTTGATAACCTAATGAAACAAGCTAAACAGAATTTATAAATAAATGAGTAAACATTATTGATTTTAGCTGTAAACTCCACGTCATGCATAATTTTCCCAATAAATGTTCTATTTCGTTATTAAGTATTATTTTATTTTGTTACTAAATTTAATATACCTACAGGATTTATATTCTAACAAAAATTGCTGTCATCTCAAGATTTGCGAAAAAGTTAACAATTTTCTGGGCAGCCAAAGTTCTGCATTAAATCGTTACCAACATTCGATAAAAAAATGTTACTGTTACTAGTTGCTATTGGTAGTAGTAGTAGTAGTAATAGAGGAAGACGACCCATTGCCTGTCAATTACCCCGCCCCATACCCCGTTATGTACGCCTATCCTCCTACTACCGCTACCTGGGTCGCGACTCTCTCTCCGGGCTTTCCTGCTCTCTCAGTGTTGCCAACCGTAGTATAATTATTGTACCGTAGTATAATTCGGACCGTCTCACGGTGGTGAGGTTATATGAGATTATGCGGCCAAAATATAGAAACTATTAATTTTGTTTTTAAATCCAGAGATCTAATGTAAAATTAGTTTGCTAGAGAGCTTTTAAAGAAAGAACAATTGAAAATTAGCTAATTTTTTAGAAAATATTGCATTTTTTAGATAAGTGACGAAAGCCTTAATTTTCTCCTTTATAATTGAAGATATATTTAAATTGTGTTTAACATTAAAAATTAATATTATATTAATGTTATTAAACTTTATTATTTTAGGTTGACTGTACTAATTAAAAAAATATATATTTGTATATACAGGGTGCCCCACGACGAAAATCGACACGATCGATTTTTCAAAAAGTGGACTATGGAAAATTTTTAAAATTTGGCAGTATACCAATGGCGATGGAGGCAACAACGGAACTTCCGGTTATATCGGAAGTGGATATCTACTCTCTTATTTTAAATGGGATTATTTAATTTTAAGATTCTTAGATTTCCAGACATATTTTATGTCTATACCTAACTTTAGCCGTTTTTGAGATAAAAACCATAATTGAAAATCTGCATGTTACCCAATATTTTCAATTAGTATAGTGGGAAAACAGTTAAAGATAAAAAATGTAATAATATATAGGGTGCCCTATTTAAAATAAGAAAATACTGCTGCCGAGTTGCCCCCATCGACAATGGTATACTGCCCAGTTTTCAAAATTTTCCATTGTTCACTTTTTGAGATATCGATCGTGTTGATTCGACGTGGGACACCCTGTATATTTTACTGAAAATAACATATTAACTTGAATCAATTTAATAATCATAAAGTAACTAAATAAATACAAAAGAATAAATTGCATCAAAACACTTAACATTTCTATAAAGCTAGCAGTTGAATAGCTTCCACGTCCAGTTCGGGACTAACATTTTTTTTTCCATTTTTTCCCCAAACTATTTAAATAAGGATCAAAAGAAATCAGCAGTGAATGAAGAATATCTTCGTTAGTAGAAGATCTTGAACATTTGCGTGAATATAGTTGTCAAAATCTTTTGAAGTCTTTATTTCTAGACTCGGATGCCTCCTCACAAAACAAGTGAACATAATCTGAGGCATCATCAAGATGCACGGTCTACTTTAAAAATTTATATCATTTGAATAGGCAAACTTGGGCAGATACAAGTAATTAATTATGAAAGACGGTGAAATATAGTTTATTTTTGGTGCAAAATATAATCTTCGGCAAACTTCGCAGATTATTTATTTCCTTGCAGAAAAATGAAACATTTCATTTAAAAAAAAATAATGTGTACCATAGTAGCTAATTTACTTTATCGAACTAAAAGAAAGATATTTTGGAAAACCAAATATTATCCGTTAAATTCAAATAAATTGATATAATTTTAAAAAAAGAACTTTAGGGATAAATTCCAAAACAGCCATTGGGGAAAATTACTTCAACTTCATGGAGGTTTTTTCATTTTATTAAAATATTTACTTGCCTTGCAAAAACTTCTGATGTTGAAATTAATTTTTTGCAGTAGTCATTTTATGGTATTAGTTATATGATATTTATTATGTTAGATGTTGTTACAAAATAATGGCATGGAATATTTTATATATTTTTTATTTTTATTTGAAGCAATTTTGGCCGCATGATCTCATATGACCTTACCACCGTGCGTCTGTAGTATCCAAGATCCGTCATTTTTTTGGAACTCTATTTGATCCATTGCTTTAGACAGCAACAATAAAAATGTAAAAAAAAATTGTTGCTTCAAATTGACACCAACAAATTATTTGACACGCGAACTGTTGACAACAAAGATATATAGTGAAGGGGCATGTGTAAGTCCGTGGGATTTTTAATGAAGGAATTTTGTAACTATGTGGGAATGATAGCTCTTTAGTCATACAATCAAGTGTTACCGAGTGTTTTGTTCTCATCCGTGTAAAAGGGGTTGATATGACGTCATCTTTCAAGATGGCGGCCAAAAATCATAAAAAATACAAATTTCGCAACCAGGCCATGATTATACTTGATTCCATATATCTCGAGGACGAAGATTCCAAAAAAATTACTTTTAAGGTCATCCGACATTAAATGACCTTGAAAATTGCAAAAACCAAGATTTTTGCCATTTTCTCTACAAAAAATCTTAATAATTCGACGTTTTTTCAGACCAACTTTAAATGTACCTCAAACTATTAGGCATGTATGCCAAATTCGATCCTTAGAGTTTGATGCAGTTTGAAGCTTCATGATCTTGAAAAATACCCAAGTAAAATTAACAAATTTCAAAAATAACATACTAAAGGGCGCTATTCATCAACTATTCAAGTGAAGAAAACCAAATTTGGCAACATAGATAAGAAGATCAAGTCCAACAATTTTGTTAAAAGAAAATTTGTTTAGCTATGACTATAAATCTCCGCTTACTATGAAAAAAAAAGTTTAGTTAATGCATAATCCCGATTGACCTTGAAAATAACATGTAAAATTGAAAAACCCGCTTTTTGTTGTGGTGTAATAAAACGTTAAATCATGGAGATTTTTTTAAAAGGAAAATGGCAAAAATCGTTTTTTTTGCGATTTTCAAGGTCATTTGAGGTCGGATGACCCCGAAAGTGTTTTTTTTTGGAATTCTCGTCCTCGAGTTATATGAAATCGAGTATAATCACGCACCGGTTGCAAAAATTGTATTTTTTATGATTTTTCGACCGCCATTTTGGAAAATGGCATCTAATCTAATGTAATCTAATGTTAATGTATATCTAACTTCTGCTAACTCTTTTATAGGTAATTTAAATAAATGACTTTGACAGGCATATAGGTCATTTTTACCGAGGTATAGCATAAACATCTGGGACGCTAGTTAAAAAAAAATGGCAGAGAGGTTTAAAATTAAATGTTTATTTATGGCTAAGATGTTAATTTCATCTTCGGCACTTAAAGTTTTTGCGTAGTTTTTAATTGTAGAAAAACAATACCAAAAGCTGGTTTTTTCAAGGTCAATCAAGGTCATGCCTCAACTAATTTTTTTTTTCATATTAAGCAGACATAAGTCAACAAGAATTGATGGCCACCTTGTTATTATTATTTTTTTACGTAATTGGATAAAATAAAATGTGGTTATAAATCTCTATTTTGAGATATCAGCCGCCATATTGAAACGCGCGCGAATTGTTGGACTTGACCTTCTTATATTTGTTATCCAATTTGGTTCTCTTGGCTTTAATAATTGATGAATAGCGCCTTTTAGTATGTTATTTTTGCAATTTGTTAATTTTGCTGGGGTATTTTTCAAAGTCATGAAGCATCAAACTGCATCAAACTCTAAGGACACAGTTTGGCATATATGTTTAATAGTTTGGGGTACATTTGAAGTTGGTCTGACAAAACGTCGAATTATTAAGATTCTTTGAAGAGAAAATGGCAAAAATCTAGTTTTTTTGCGATTTTCATGGTTATTTAAGGTCGGATGACCTTCAAAGTAAATTTTTTGGAATCCTGGTTTTCGAATTATATGGAATCGAGTATAACGATTCTTCAGTTGCGAAATTTGTATTTTTTATAATTTTTGGCCGCCATCTTGAAAGATGTCGTCATATCAACCCCTTCTACACGGATGCGAACAAAACCCCCGGTAAAACTTGATTGTGTGACTATCAATCCTACATGGTCACAAAACTCCTTTATGAAAAATCTCACGGGATAGAAATTATCTAGATATGCCCCTACACTAATACGTTTTCAGAGGCAAACGTGACGTTTCTATTACTTGTCGTAAATTTTCTTTCTAAAATAGTCAAAAAAGGTTATTGGTGCAATCAGATTATGAAAACTTAAGAAATTATTTTATCATTTACGAACGAAATATATGTTGATCTCAGCTGAGGTTTTAGATTTATTATATTGTAAGTTGTGAGTATTAACTTTGTTGTACCTTGATGTACCCTTTATTTTAGTACTTTTAGAAGTTACCAAAAAAAAAATTTCTCCTGTTCGTCGTTCATCTCTATAGATATTAAGTTTTGTTTGTTGTTAAGTTTCTTGGAAAGCTCTTGTTAAAAAAAAGTTTAACTACTATATACATGTAAGTTTTTGTAAATCCCAAATAAATATGTTATGAAAAATTTTAAAAAAAACTGTACGTAGTGTTCGGAATAAATTGTTTCCCCTCTTCTTTTTTAAATATGAAATTGCAAAAATACCTGTACGTGATGTTCGAGAAAAATTCTTTACCCTCTTTTTTTTAAATGTTAAATTTAAAAATGCGTTTATAAACATTTTCAAATCATAGTATAATTAGGGGCCCTGTAGTATAATTTCAACCTATTCCGCAATATAATTGAAAAAAATAGTTGGCAACACTGATTTTCACCGGAACTATAATCGCATACCAAATTTGACTTCAATCCGACATCTAGAAATTGTTGTGTTATGAAATATTTAAAAAAAACCTATATGTGGTGTTCGGAAAAAATTGATTCCCCGCTTTTTTCTAAATATTAAATTGCAAAAAGACCTGTATTGTTTTCCCTACTTTTTTTAATGTTTAATTGCAATTGTTTTTTACAAATCAGGATTTTTCTTGAAAATGTAGGTAAAATGTCAATGAATAATATAAAAATGTGAAATTTTTTTTTATGAAAATATAAAAATGCGTTTATAAACATTTTCAAAGCGTAGTATAATTAGGGGCCCTGTAGTATAATTTCAACCTATTCCGTAGTATAATCGAAAAAAAACTCAGTTTGTCGGCCCATCTATCGTGGGGCAACCCCACGTCAGTTAGCTACCTTACCCCTAAATGCACCGTAGGCACTTAATCACGATTGGCTATCTAATCCATTCTTTTTCTCTTTTGATCCCACATAAATGAACAAAGAGGAAGCATGCATTAGCTAAACTAATCCGAATATTTTTACGGTGCATCTGGGGGTTAACCTGGCCTGTGCGTCACACTCTCCTGTCAGGTGCCGGGCCCATTCCTCTTAAAACCCGCAGACGGGATTCCCTGCTACTCCGATCAACAGTGTTTTCAACTAAAAAGCCAGCTAACTAATTTTCGTTTTAGTATCCTTTGGCCTATGATCGGTGCCATATTGACACCAAGCTGACAGAAAATCCATGTTTTACTTGTCAATTTGGTTATAATAATGGCAGCCACAGTAGGCTAAAGGGCACTGAGGCAGTAGGAGTTAACAGGCTTTTGATTTGAGAACAGTGTTGCTCCGATGTTCGTCAGGGTTTTGATCAGCCGATTGTGTCTAGTCAGCAGTCCGACCAGCAGTCCAATAGCTGGGTTCGGTACTTACATCGCGGAGCATACAGATTTCCTCTGCGCATATTGATTCGTTAGCGCGTGTACCACGTGGTGTAATTCAACCAATCAGATACGTGATCAAAAATCCGTCTCATCTGCGATGCAAATACCGAACTGAGCTAATGTCCTTGCAAGTTTTGTTCAAGATGTATTTAGGTAAAGCTGCATCCGGCCCATTCACGAATAGTTTGGACTGTCTGCACCCTGGTTCTTGCCTCCAGGGCCCTAATTCTTGAACAGGAAACGACATACATTTGTGTCGAATGATCCCACGTCAAACGCATTTCGTATTCTTGAGCGGCAATCGCTCCCCGACACCAACGTCAGAGATCGAGCGATCCCATTTCTCAGGCAGGCCTGCGCGTATTAGGTATTTACGTCACTAGACCGGAAAATTGGTCTTTACAGGTCGATGCAGAAAATTTACAGGGCGAGCCGCAGGCGAGTCCTGTAAACCTGGGGAGACTTGTAAAGATACTTTCCGGTAGTGTATCGTACATACTTTTTTTTTTTTCAAACGATCAGAAAAAACATTTTATGACGACGAAAGTGATAGATACTCACTTTCGTCGACGCCTAGCCGTGTTCTGTAATTTATGAACAGTCCCCTGATATTTTCTGCTTTTTGTTGGCTAGATATACATTGCTGCTAAGGCCGGTAGTTTTTAAGATGAAAACTAAGAAAAACAAGTAAAGTTTTGTGGTTAGAAATGATTTTTGTATTTTTAACTTGTGCAAAATTGTATAAAACATTAGAAAAATTATAATGTAGTGCCTATTAGCTTCACACAGCTAAATCAGTGATGACTGAGGACCAGTTATGGCCAACTTATCAAACAAAATAATGATAAAAGAGCTCATAAAAGGCAGATTTCTAGGTTTGTTCTTTATTTACTTATATTTATAGTATACTCTTGAAACAAATTTAAAACAGCTTTTTTAGAAGTGCCAAAACTGCCCAAAAAACAAGCTAAAAGCTGTCAACAAGAAGTCATAGCCAACTTGGCCAAAAATGGGGCCGGAAAAGAATCAAGGGACCGGAAAATTGAACAAAAAGGTCCTTTCTGTAGAGTGGAAATATTTCGAAAGAACATGCCTTGTAATGTAGAACTTTCCGTATGAAAAATCGTACGGAAAGTGGCTATTTTCCGGTCGTTTGAAAAAAAAATGTATATTTTTCAATCTAAAATTTTGAAGAGTTTTCAATGAACAGCATCTTTTTTTCGAGAAATAGGATCACTCCCCAGGATTCATCTCTTCTCTTGAGAGATCGTTCTTTCTCTCGAGATTCAAGAGATCCAAGATGATCTGAGTTCAGGTTTTGTCGATTTATTCATGGTTGCTATTAGGTCGGTATTTATAAATTACCAACCTCGTGTTTGTTAGCAACAGCACGTATAATAAATAACTAGAGTCCGTGGCCCGTGGTAATAGTTATGTTAAGAGTATTCTTTTATTTGTGTCAGTGACCTTAGGTCAGGAAATGTCCAAATGACGTTCAAAATGGGTCATTCAATACCCATACTTGGAGTCAAATAAACATCAGAACTAGCTGCACATTTTATAAAAACTAAGACACAGCTCGGAGAACTTTTTTGATTTTTTTCCGAATAAACTAAAATTTTTTATTATCATGAGAAATAAATTCCCAATATCCATAGTTAATTATAAATAAAAAATAAAGTTTTACCAACAGAAAACTATTGGATTTTTGGCCTCCACCACCAGTTCTACCACTGACTGGTTTTTCGAATTAGTGGCCTTAGAATGAAATTTTACCCGAGTCTAAGTTTTTACAAAATGTGCCTTTCCTTCAAAGTTTAACTAATTCTGATGTTTACTAGTTTGGCTCTAAAAAGTATGGATATCACAGAACCCGTTTTGGACGTCATTGTGACATTTCCTGAGATTAAGATCACTGACAGAAAAAGAAAATCTCTACTAATTTTTTATTGTGGTTAAATACATAGGATTAGACCTAATAGTAATAGTCATATTTTTTGTTATTTTTTTAGTTATAATTTTAAGTTAAAAGTTTCTTCCTTTTTATTGGGATAAGCATTCGCCATTGATTTAAAACTGTATCTGATTTATGGGTCTAATCAATAGGGTTACGAATGCATATACCGATACAATAATTGGCTTTATCTGCCTTATGAATATAGGGTCTGTAAATATTTAAACTTTTGTGCCTTTAAAAACCTTTAGCGGAAAGTTAATATCACATCAAAATTTTAAACTGTAACAAAATTAAAACGTTACACGTATAACTATGATTGTATCGACAACGTTGCTGGGAAACAAGTAAAATTAGTTTTAGAATTTTATTTTTCATAAATAATTTTCTACGTTTGTATAAGTATATGATACGTCCGATATTAAAGCCCTTTCATTCCGTTTCAGGGACCTTTTGGCGTTGGTGGCGACCATTTTAAAATTTAACTCAGGTAATTACTGTCAACAGTGTCATAGACGACTGTTGGATCAACACCGTAATCAACTAAAAAGCCAGTTAACTCATTTTCGTTTTAGTATCCTTTGACCTATGATCGATGCCATATTGACACCAAACTGACAGAAAATCCATGTTTTACTTATCAATTTGGTTATAAAAATGGCCGATACAATAGACTAAAGGGCACTGAGGCGGTAGGAGTTACCTGGCTTTTTAGTTGAGAATGGTGTTGGTTGGATACGCCGAAAAAGATACAGTATATGCCACCCGAAATTTATCCACATTGATTGACATCAACTGTCAACGAGAATTTTCAGTTTGATGTTTATTTTTTGTTTCTCCCTAGATTTTTAGTCACACTGATCACAGTATGGACAGGGCCTTATTCAGAAAATATTCGATTTCGTTTAGTTTAAATTTTATCATGAGTTAATTATAATAGAACGTTTTTGAACCATTTTCTTTTCCATTTTGTTATTGTTATCATAAGACAATCGATCACAGTGTACTAGATATGGCCAAGCCAGAAAGTGTTGATCCAATACATAAACGTAAATAGTGCGAACTCTACACATCATAGAAGGGACTGATGGTTATGAAATCTCAAATGAATGAAGCTCAGACATTGTTTGGGCCACAAGCATGGTGGACGCACCCATTGGTCATTTTCAGGGGCACAATACATAGGCATATAGCCGCAAGAGTAGCAAGATTGATAGAAACCTGTTTCGTCATAATTCAAAATTAGAAAACATTAAGTTTATTATTACAAGCTTTTATTTAATTTCACCTCTTTTATCTATATATGTTTCTATGCTCGCGTAAAAATCTTACAACTCAATTTTGACTAACTTGTAGTCCGATTGAATTCAAACTTGGTACGCGATTATAGTTCCGGTGACAATACAATAATATGGTAATGTTAGGCATTCCCTAGAGGGAAGAAAACGCCTAAGTTTGTCCGATTTCACCCAAAATTGGTATACGTGGGTTTTTGGGGATAAGGAATACAAATTTTTGATCAGATTTTAAAAAATCAATATGACGGATTCAAGAAAAACAATTTTTGGTCATGTTTTGCTTACCAATTTTAACTGACTTATATCCATCCGATTGCCTTCAAATTTGGTAAGCGTTTATAGTTCCGGTGACAATACAATAATATGGTATTCTCAGGTACCCGCCTCCGCCTAACAAGGAAACTGGAGGGGGCAAAATATTTAGCTTGTCCGACTTCAACCAGAATTGGCATACGAGGGTTTTTGGAGATAAGGTATACGAATTTTTGATTAGATTTTGAAAATTTAATATGGTGAATTCAAGATGGATGATTTTTGCTCATTTTTTGCTAACCGATTTTAACTGACTTACACACATCCGATTGTCTTCAAATTTGGTATGCGTTTATAGTTCCGGTGACAATACAATAATATGCTAACGAGGGAAGTGGAGAGGGAAAAAGATTTAGTTTGGTCGATTTCAATCAAAATTGGCATACAGGGTTTTTTAGGAAAGAGGATTATGACTTTTTTTTATCAGATTTGCAAATTTCAATATGACGGATTCAAAATGGATGACTTAGGGTATAAATCTAAATATTAAAAAATAATTTTATATAAAAAAAAGCTTTTCAAATACAAGCTTTTATATAATAGAAAGTTCACTAAAAAATAGAAAATAATTTTTAGCATTCTGAAATCATAATAATAAAAGCGATGGCCGTAAATTAGGTCGAGTTGGGTTGAATTTACTTACCCTTGCATTTCTCTGCATTATAGTGAATTCAGATTATTGCGAACAATCATATAATCAATAACCTAAATTTTTCGAGTCAACATGGCCAAACTTTCTATAATGCGCCCATCGCTATTATATATATAAAATTATTTTTTAATTTTTAGATTTGTACTTTAAAAGAACCCCTCTAAGCCAATTTTGATTAAAATCGAATAAACTAAATATTTTTCCCCCTCCACTTCCCTCGTTAGGGGGAGGCGGGTACCTAATAAAACCATATTAATGTATTTTCACCGGAACTATAAGCACATACCAAATTTGAAGACAATCGGATTTGTATAATTCAGTTAAAATTGGTTAGCAAAAAATGACTAAAAATTCGTATTCCTTATCCCTAAAAACCTTCGTATATCAATTTTGGTTGACATCGGACAAACTTAGGTGTTTTTCCCCCTCCACTTCCCTTGTAGGGGGAGAGGGAGGTGGCTAATAATATTTTATAATTGTATTGTTACCAGAACTATAAAAGCATACCAAATTTAAAGACAATCGGATTTGTAAAAGTCAGTTAAAATGGGTTAGCAAAACATAACCAAAAATCGTCCATCTTGAATCCACCATATTGAATTTTAAAAATCTGATAAAAAAATTCGTATTTCCTATCCCCAAAAACCCCCGAATACCAATTTTGGTTGAAATCGGAAAAACTTAGCCGTTTTCCCCCCTCCATGCGATTATAGCTCCTCACCGGAACAAAATTGAGTTGCAGGATTTGACCCGAACATACAATACATAGAGGTAAAGTTAAATAAAAGCTTGTAGTAAAAAATACACAAACTATAAAGCCGGTCCAGCAATTTTAGTCTAAATTGAATTTGAATGCATTAATTTTTGGGTGACTTCGCTCACCAGTCTGGGTCTCTCTCAGGCATATTGTGTCAGCATCGCGTTTTCTTTGTTATGTTCGGTATACAAATAAAAACGAGTATCATGGCCGCCTTAACAGGCATATTACATAATAATATATTTTTCATCCAAAAAGTATCTCTGGCATCTTGCTGTCTCACCCTGGTGTATTTGATCGACATGAAAGCGTAATATAAGGGGTTATTCGGAGTGATTTAAAGTTAGCAGTGTAGTTATAATGCCGTGGGGGCGTTTGATTTTGGTAACTTAAAAATCTGGTTTTTGTTCTATGGAAAGTGAGGTTATGATTTGTCTAAATAAAAATGGAATGCACTGTAGGTACTAATTCGAAAGTCACTGAGTGGCGTACTGTATTAAAAGCTAAATAAGATTTTAATCTATTTCTTTATTTAATAATGCTGACACTTGGTTACAACAGGAAAAAAGAAGGCTAACCACTAACCAATAATGTAAGGATCTCCAAAATAGGAAGCAGGCACAGAAGAATTAACCCTAATATTTTTTTTTAATTTATGCAACACAGTTTTAAAAAGTCACTTAAATCCTACTGCTTCCAGCGACGTGCAGTCCATGGAAGCAAGAAAAGCAGTACTTCCCCCAGAAAAACGTCATCTTCTTAAATGTAATTTTTTAAATACGAAACAAGCACTTTAGATTGTATTAAAAATACTAAAATTTTTTTTCAATATCAAGCCCATAACAAATGTGGCCTTCACTTACACAGCAGAAAGTCTGTCCGCGTATGGTGTGTGCACGGCATTTCACTACTCTAGAAAAATCCAATAGAAGCTATCCCCGCTGCATGGAAAAAAGCTCTTCTTGGAACAAGATTATTAATCTTGATCCAAGAATAGCTTCATCTTCGATATCCTCAACTCTAGTTATTCTTTATCTAAGTAATATCCTATTCTTAAATATAATGCATGACTAGCGTTGAGACAAGTGTAATTTATATGATTATTTAATTCTTATTTTAAGATAATGTGGTTTGTTACTTTAAGCGGACGCTATACTCAATTCATATTTTTTCTTTGCTTGTTTCGAACACTGCTTTAGGTTGTAGTGATGTCAAATGCTATTCGAACGAGAATAACATGTTCTTAACGCAAAAGTAACTATACTTCAATCAAATAATATTTTATACTTATTAATAAAAAATTCTACTTACCTCAAATAATTCTTTTACTTGACTAAAACCGACCTTATATTTCGCTTAACACCAATTGTAATTAAAACACAAGTAGCATATATATAATATACTAATATAATAATGTTATTTTACTATAACGTAGCCTAAGCCCGTCACTTGCAAAATAACCCTTCTCCTATAACCATACGATTCAGTCCCGTAGCAGAATCAAATCAACACGATTATTGGATTTCCATAGGCGGATTATGTGGTGTACTTCCAGTGCCGAGTTTCTGCGGCTCACTCATATATCACAAAACTTCCGCAAGCTGCCAGCGAGATATTATGACCACAATTTCGAACCGACTCTCGCGACAGCACGCTCTGAAGCGCTCTTGCAAAAGAGGCGGTCAAGACCGTGCCAAACAAAACAATAGGTGCTTTCGCCACTTCATCCACACTTCTTAACAACCGTAGGTATACATAATGATACTCGGTTTCTCCTATTAATATAAGGAAAGTATTTAACTTTTTAGGCGTTTATAATAATCCGAACCTTTAAACTAAAGATATAGGAGTATAGTTTTACCTATATTAAATGATAAATGTTGAGATAAAAACCTGACTGAAGGTCATTAAGTCTTTGTTGCTCCCATACCAAACAACAAAGAGGGAGAATGGATTAGCCAAGCGGTCTTACGGTGCGATTCGATATTGGGATATTTCTTGTTTTTAGTACAGCTCTTCTTATTTTAAAAATGACAAAGGCTTTATAGCAATAACAAAAGGACTTGATCCAAATTAAACCTTTGTAGTTAAACTACGTTTAAAGTGTGATTCAATCAATTCGTAACATATTTTAGGTCAAGATTTATCTTTTTCTTGTGACAAGTTTTTTTTCGACTTGGTTTTAATATTTTTTCGCTTTCAAAGAAGAATTTCTGGTTTTAGTCCAAGTAAACTATCTGTTTTTTGAAAGAATAACTATTATCGGTTTACCTCTAGAACTTATTTTATTTAATAATAGTTTTGGTTTTGATTTAAATTACTGCCTCTTCTTATTTAAAGTATATTTGTTTTCCATTTAAGTATAAGAGCCTTCGTAGATCAAGAATAGGTAATTGCTTAATTCTAATAATCCCTATTATTTTACTAAGAATAATATACTTAAAGCAAATGTAATGTTTTAAGAATAGAGCTATTCTTAAATATAGAATAGGTTCCGAAAATGACATCGCTGTTGAAAATATTGAAAATCACGAAATAGTCCTGCCCCTAGAACATGGAACACAAACGCAGAAGTTATTAGCATCAGCAATAAATCTCCAAAATGCATCTAATTGCAGTTTCACTATCAACATTACCAATAAACAATAGTTATAGGCACTTATTATTATAAAACTATAGATCAATAAACGTTACTTTAATTCCTTATAACTTTATTTTTCTGCACGGTCGAAGAAAAAATAGCGATCCTAACAGTTGCGGAAAGTTTCTTTTGCGCACTTGATTGCTGGCCGAACTCCTCTACGCGTCGTTCGCCCATCTGCAATCGCGTGCGGAAGTGACACTTTCCGCACTTGTTAGAAAATATACTATTATGCAGTAAAAAATATTAGTTTAACAAAATACCTGTCGAGGGATTAACCAGAGTAGTAGTTGTTTCACAGTCATGTGTATGTGTTTGGTGAATAGCACTAATCAGAATAGAGAAGAAATTACTTCATGTGGCAATTATTTTTTGCAGGTTGTGGGGCCTCCATGTAAAAAATGCTCCTCAGCCAGAGGGGTACAATTTTTTTTTTCTTATCTTGGTGTGGCCCTTAATACAATATAATAGCACTAATCAGAAAAGAGATGAAATTACTTCATAAAGCAATTATTTTTTGCAAATTTGAGGGCCTCCCTGTAAAAAACGCCCCCACCCAGAGGTGTGCAATATATTTTTTTGGTATATTGGTGTGGCCCTTAACACAATAGCACTAGTCAGAAAAGAAATGAAATGACTTCATAAAGCTAATATTGTTTGCAAGTTTTAGGGCCTCCCTGTCAAAAAAGCCTCACCACCTGAGCATTATGCTAATTTCCTCCTCCTCCTCCACTTCCCTTGTAGGGGGAGAGGGAGGTGGCTAATAATATTTTATAATTGTATTGTTACCAGAACTATAAAAGCATACCAAATTTAAAGACAATCGGATTTGTAAAAGTCAGTTAAAATGGGTTAGCAAAACATAACCAAAAATCGTCCATCTTGAATCCACCATATTGAATTTTAAAAATCTGATAAAAAAATTCGTATTTCCTATCCCCAAAAACCCCCGAATACCAATTTTGGTTGAAATCGGAAAAACTTAGCCGTTTTCCCCCCTCCATGCGATTATAGCTCCTCACCGGAACTATAATCGCATACCAAATTTGAATTCAATCAGACATGTAGAGGTTAGTCAAAATTGAGTTGCAGGATTTGACCCGAACATACAATACATAGAGGTAAAGTTAAATAAAAGCTTGTAGTAAAAAATACACAAACTATAAAGCCGGTCCAGCAATTTTAGTCTAAATTGAATTTGAATGCATTAATTTTTGGGTGACTTCGCTCACCAGTCTGGGTCTCTCTCAGGCATATTGTGTCAGCATCGCGTTTTCTTTGTTATGTTCGGTATACAAATAAAAACGAGTATCATGGCCGCCTTAACAGGCATATTACATAATAATATATTTTTCATCCAAAAAGTATCTCTGGCATCTTGCTGTCTCACCCTGGTGCATTTGATCGACATGAAAGCGTAATATAAGGAGTTATTCGGAGTGATTTAAAGTTAGCAGTGTAGTTATAATGCCGTGGGGGCGTTTGCTTTTGGCAACTTAAAAATCTGGTTTTTGTTCTATGGAAAGTGAGGTTATGATTTGTCCAAATAAAAATGGAATGGACTGTAGGTACTAATTCGAAAGTCACTGAGTGGCGTACTGTATTAAAAGCTAAATAAGATTGTAATCTATTTCTTTATTTAATAATGCTGACACTTGGGTACAACAGGAAAAAAGAAGGCTAACCACTAACCAATAATGTAAGGATCTCCAAAATAGAAAACAGGCACAGAAGAATTAACCCTAATATTTTTTTTTAATTCATGCAACACAGTTTTAAAAAGTCACTTAAATCCTACTGCTTCCAGCGACGTGCAGTCCATGGAAGCAAGAAAAGCAGTACTTCTCCCAGAAAAACGTCATCTTCTGAAATGTAATTTTTTAAATACGAAACAAGCACTTTAGATTGTATTAAAAATACTAAAAATTATTTTAAATATCAAGCCAATAACAAATGTGGCCTTCACTCACACAGCAGAAAGTCTGTCCGCGTATGGTGTGCGCACGGCATTTCACTACTCTAGAAAAATCCAATAGAAGCTAGCCCCGCTGCATGGAAAAAAAGCTCTTCTTGTAACAAGATTATTAATCTTGATCCAAGAATAGCTTCATCTTCGATATCCTTAACTCTAGTTATTCTTTATCAAAGTAATATCCTATTCTTAAATATAATGCATGACTAGCGTTGAGACAAGTGTAATTTATATGATTCAAATATAGGTCTATACTTATTTTAAGATAATGTGGTTTTTTACTTTAAGCGGACGCTATACTCAATTCATATTTTTTCTTTACTTGTTTCGAACACTGCTTTAGGTTGTAGTGATATCAAATGCTATTCGAACGAGAATAAGATGTTCTTAACACAAAAGTAACTATACTTCAATCAAATAATATTTTATACTTATTAATAAAAAATTCTACTTACCTCAAATAGTTCTTTTACTTGACTAAAACCGACCTTATATTTCGCTTAACACCAATTGCAATTAAAACACAAGTAGCATATATATAATATGCTAATATAATAATGTTATTTTACTATAACGTAGCGTAAGCCCGTCACTTGCAAAATAACCCTTCTCCTATAACCATACGATTCAGTACCGTAGCAGAATCAAATCAACACGATTATTGGATACAAATTGAAAAGACTCGAATTTCCATAGGCGGATTATGTGGTGTACTTCCAGTGCCGAGTTTCTGCAGCTCACTCATATATCACAAAACTTCCGCAAGCTGCCAGCGAGATATTATGACCACAATTTCGAACCGATTCTCGCGACAGCACGCTCTGAAGCGCTCTTGCAAAAGAGGCGGTCAAGACCGTGCCAAACAAAACAATAGGTGCTTTCGTCACTTCATCCACACTTCTTAACAACCGTGGGTATACATAATGATAGTCGGTTTCTCCTATTAATATAAGGGAAGTATTTAACTTTTTAGGCGTTTATAATAATCCGAACCTTTAAACTAAAGATATAGGAGTATAGTTTTACCTATATTAAATGATAAATGTTGAGATAAAAACCTGACTGAAGGCCATTAAGTCTTTGTTGCTCCCATACCAAACAACAAAGAGGGATAATGGATTAGCCAAGCGGTCTTACGGTGCGATTCGATATTGGGATATTTCTGGTTTTTAGTACAGCTCTTCTTATTTTAAAAATGACAAAGGCTTTATAGCAATAACAAAAGGACTTGATCCAAATTAAACCTTTGTAGTTAAACTACGTTTAAAGTGTGATTCAATCAATTCGTAACATATTTTAGGTCAAGATTTATCTTTTTCTTGTGACAAGTTTTTTTTCGACTTGGTTTTAATATTTTTTCGCTTTCAAAGAAGAATTTCTGGTTTTAGTCCAAGTAAACTATCTGTTTTTTGAAAGAATAATAAACTCTTATCGGTTTATCTCTAGAACTTATTTGATTTAATAATAGCTTTGGCTTTGATTTAAATTACCGCCTCTTCTTATTTAAAGTATATTTGTTTTCCATTTAAGTATAAGAGCCTTCGTAGATTAAGAATAGGTAATTGCTTAATTCTAATAATCCCTATTCTTTTACTAAGAATAATATACTTAAAGCAAATGTAATGTTTTAAGAATAGAGCTATTCTTAAATATAGAATAGGTTCCGAAAATGACATCGCTGTTGAAAATATTGAAAATCACGAAATAGTCCTGCCCCTAGAACATGGAACAAAAACGCAGAAGTTATTAGCATCAGCAATAAATCTCCAAAATGCATCTAATTGCAGTTTCACTATCAACATTACCAATAAACAATAGTTATAGGCACTTATTATTATAAAACTATAGATCAATAAACGTTACTTTAATTCCTTATAACTTTATTTTTTACGTTTTCCGCACGGTCGAAGAAAAAATAGCGATCCTAACAGTTGCGGAAAGTTTCTTTTGCGCACTTGATTGCTGGCCGAACTCCTCTACGCGTCGTTCGGCCATCTGCAATCGCGTGCGGAAAAGTGACACTTTCCGCACTTGTTAGAAAATATACTATCATGCAGTAAAAAATATGAGTTTAACAAAATACCTGTCGAGGGATTAACCAGAGTAGTAGTTGTTTAACAGTCATGTGTATGTGTTTGGTAAATAGCACTAATCAGAATAGAGAAGAAATTACTTCATAAAGCAATTATTTTTTGCAAATTTGAGGGCCTCCCTGTAAAAAACGCCCCCACCCAGAGCTGTGCAATATATTTTTTTGGTATATTGTTGTGGCCCTTAACACAATAGCACTAGTCAGAAAAGAAATGAAATGACTTCATAAAGCTAACATTGTTTGCAAGTTTTAGGGCCTCCCTGTCAAAAAAGCCTCACCACCTGAGCATTATGCTAATTTTTACCTAATTCGTATGGATGTAAACTACAGTTTATATAGTGGCGGTCCCAGCCATTTGAAAAGGGGGGGGGCGGTTTCGATACGAAAATAAAAACTAGGATAAAAGCATAGCTTTTATGAGGAACATATCAATATATGACAACTAAATTTAGTAACTACAAGCGCGGATTTGACCTCAAATCTGGGGGAAGGGGATTTTAAGTTGTTTATTTCATACATTTTTATTTTAAAAAATGTTTAAATGCGCCGAAAATTTTTGAGAAAATTACATTAAAAATGCAATTGAGTTAGATTAAACTAAAATACTGAGTATCAACGGTATCATAGCGGCGCAGGTTAAATTTTTAAAGAAAATTGCACTAAAAATGCATTTTTGATTTAAAATTAAACTGAAATTGTAAATATATCAATGTTTTCTAAGCGCAGCAGGCGAAAATTAAACTCTAATACCGTAAATATCAAATGTGTTATAGTGCCGCAATTTATGCCCTACTTTGGAAAAATATCGCCACACTTGTTCATTGCCTCGAAATTGTCATCAAGTATGTTTTAATATAATCTTTTGCCTACTTCTGAACAATACTGTTTTCAAATACCTACTGACTTCTCCCAATAAAAATGTGTTTTGAATTAATCAAACAGTTTATCGTATTTAGAAACGACTAGTTAATTTTGCCTTAATTTTGGCCTCACGTTGTACAAAACTTGGTATGAATATGTTCAGGTCAAAAATACTTTTTTATGTCCGAAATGATTTTGTCTAAAACTTATTTATAAATTATATAGAAACTCTATAATTCTGTTCTGTATTTCCAATATCTTGGTTTTTGCGGTAAGTACTTCATGCGTTTGTTTATCCTTGGTGTGTCGAATTGAAAGTCAAACTGTCCTAAAATACTTTGGAGGGATTATAGAATGTCTTTAAAGCAGAGTTGGCTGCCCGGTGAATAACCGAAAAAGCCTACTGGATTTTTTTTTTGGGTAAAACCCACTTAAAAAAAAACACGTAGGACTTTTTTAAAAGTGGATTTTTTCATTATTAATAAAATAAATAAACGTAAAAAGGTATATTATTACCAGTCGTTTGAATCTGATCGTAAGGTTCGATAAACTTTGACCAGTTGCAAATCTTTTTCTAATCCCAAACAATTCCTTATTTTAGTATTCCAAATAAGACCTTAAGTTGGTTCAGTATTTGCAGACTCTACTTTTATTACTGGATTTTAAAACCTCAGTCCATTCTGAAGCACTCTTTCTAGCGTTACTCTTAGGCATTTCCTTTTAAAAAAATGGTTTAGAGTTAATAACCTCGAAAACAACGAAAATTTGAATCGTATACTATCATGTCATACTAAGTAAGCAGGTACTTACAGTGTAGTAAATACACAAACTCCAGCAATGATTTTCTTAAGGTTTGTTTATATTAAGTATATAAAAAAAGCGCTGGTGAAACTAAACCAAAACTGCTCTGATTTATTAACAAACAAACCATCTGTCGATTTCTGTATTCCACCTATTTTTATGTCGTATTTTATAGTTGACAAACGATCGCGAGAATCAGTCCTAATTTTAAAGAAGAACTACAATCTGTATATAATTTAAAAAAACAAACATAAAACCCATTTGTTAAACAGAAAAAAGCCCAGTGGGTTGGGTTTTATACAAAAAACCCGGGTTTTTTCTAACCCTGCTTTAAAGGAACTTTCTACAATTTCTCGTTTTTTCTCCAAAGACTTCAAGGTTACCACCAGCATCTTTGTTGTCTACTTATTTCTGGAGCGAATGGAGGGGCGGTTCCCCCCCCTTGGGAACGCCACTGGTTTATACTAGTTTTAATGTAGATGAAATCATATTCCTCAATTGCCACCACCTTTCTATTTAAAAGGATCCTAATTTTAGTTGAGATAGTGTTTTTTCGTGATGCTGCAACAAAATTGGCTCTTCTATTTTAACTCAAAATTTCCTGCTTTATTGCGTGTTTTTATGAGTAGTATAAATATTGCACAGTATTCCGACTAAAATCAAAATGTGAGGAGTTCTCATAGAATTCTGAATTATACAGAGTACACATACAAACGTAATATATAAATATTTAACGTGACATTTCCCATGAAAAACTTTTGTTCTAAAATTAAACTAAAACGTAGTTTATTGGATAATTATCAAACGTACCTACAGCAATTTTTGAATACTTGATTTCAGCGGAGCTAAAAACCCTAGAATTGATGTATCTCATGCCTAGGTTAAAGGTCAATTTTATTCATAAAATCAGCCCACCCACCGTTGGGGTTTTAGCAAATAAATAATGCTACTTAAACATGGCCGCCATCTTGGATTTTTCAAAATGTCCAAGAGTGCCAGAGTGGCATCAATCGGATTCTAAAAATAGAGCATCTTGGCTAACAAGATCTGTAATTTTTTTTTATACCATTCATATCCACCTTTATTTATTTCATCCAGATCTTGGAGGAATAACACACTGAATCCAGACTGATCAGTCAGAATTTAAAAATCATTTGACAATATTATTGGAAGATTTTTTTGGAAAATAATAAAAGGCAAACTTCGACTTTGACATCAATAATATACTAGTTATTAAAACAAATCCGCTTATCAACTTTGTTCACCTAGGCTTTGTGTGAATGCTTTTATTTTAAAAGAGTGGCTTGGAACCAAACTTTTATTCTGGAAACTTAGCGGAGATATTTCCTCAAATTTCTGCATAATTTGTACAAGGGAAATTTGCGAAAAAATTTAATCCTTTCCATGGCTACCTGGCAAAATAAAACTGTCTAATTGGCATATAATAATGAGTGCTGTCAAATTTCATGCAATAATAGTATTTTTCCCCCGAAATTTATACAGATTTAGTAGACGTCCACTGTCAGTGAGAATTTTCGATCTGCCGTTTGGCAATTTGATTTCTCCCTAAAGAGAAAGTTGGTAACAGTTGGGTCAGTGCCCCATTTAGGTCTTTAATTTTATTTTGTTGATAATATTTTTATAAAGATTTCATAAAACCTTTTTTTTGAACAATTTTTTATACAAACTTCTGGGGATAAAAGCACCACTTTTATTAGTCCAAGCAATCTATCCAAGTTCCAATGCTTTAGTTCGGAATCGGAGCGGACAGGATGAAACTTTGAGGGTAGTTAGGACCTATCTAAAGAAGCTTAAACCCAAGTTTTAGACTTCATCCCCCGGGAGGTTTTTCCGCCATCTTGGATTTAGGGGTGCATTTATTTTTCGCGATTTACGGCTTAAATATGCAGTTTACGGAAAAGTATGCTTAGTGATTTATTGTAGATAATAAGATTCCCAATCGAAACTATGGGCATAAAAAAATTCAAAATTTATTTATTTAAACAATTATGATCATTTTAGTGAAAAATTTAAGGGTTGAACTACAGTTTTTTGACTTTTTTAGCCTTCCTGTGCCATTTATGAAAAAATTTAATCAGGAGTTAAATGTAGACCTTGGAGAGCTCTACAATATTTATCTCTTAACTTTTTTGCGTATCATTCTTCATTTTCGCAGTACCGCGCTCCGAATTCGCGCGCGCTCACCCCCAACGCCTGAAAGTCGAGCGTGGTGCGGCTGATATTATAAACCGAATCTCGCAGAACTACTTTGGTATAAGAGAACGCTCAATGAAACTTTGTAGGTGGTTTGGGTACATAAGCGAGAAGATAACTCTACGTTTTAGACTTCATCCCCCCAGGAGTTTTTCTGCCATCTTGGATTTGGGGGTGCATTTGTTTTTCGCGATTTGCGGCTTAATTATGAAATTTACGGGAAAGTAGGTCCAGTCATTTCTTGTAGATAATAAGATCCCTTATCGAACTATGTGCATTAAACAATTATTAAATGCATTATTTAAACAATTACGAGCATCTTAGGGCAAAATTTAGAGTTTGAAGTACTGTTTTCTATTTTCCTAGCTTTTATGGATTCAACGATATGAAATCAAGTTGAACACGGTAACTTGTTTCTTGTAATATTTATCATTTATATTGAATATTATTTATAGTCATTTATAGTCATTCATAGTATATAAGTATAAATTGTAGCTGAAAAAATTAAAAACTGTACTTCAAACTCTAAATTTTGCACTAAAATGCTCGTAATTGTTTAAATAATGCATTTATTAATTGTATAATGCACATAGTTCGACAAGGGCTCTTATTACCTACAAGAAATGACTGGACCTACTTTCCCGTAAATTGCATGATTAAGCCGCAAATCGCGAAAAACAAATACACCCCCAAATCCAAGATGGCGGAAAAACCCCTGGGGGGATGAAGTCTAAAACGTAGATTTATCTTCTCGCTTATGTCTACCCACAAAGTTTCATTGAGCCTTCTCTTATACCAAAGTAGTTCCGCGAGATTCGGTTTATATTAGAGACATAAAGCTATTTGTAACTCATTGCGGTATACGGATCCGCATCTAGCGAGAACCAAGCACATTAATTGATCAGAAACTTGTACCACGTTCGAAAAAGCAGATATATGCTAATCTAAGGTATTCTTGAACGCGATAGGTGCTGAGATGCGTTAGGTATCACTTATCGTTATGGCACACGTATTGTATCTCAGCACCTATTGCGTTCAGAAACACCTTAAATTAGCATATATCTGCTCTTTTCGAACGTGCTACAAGTTTCTGACCAGTCAATGTGCTTGGTTCTCACTAGATGCGGATACGTATACCGCGATGAGTTACAAATAGCTTTATGTCTCTAATATCAGCCGCACCACGCTCGACTTTCAGGCGCTGGGGGTGAGCGCGCGAAATGAAGTATGATACGCAAAAAAGTTAAGAGATAAATATTGTAGAGCTTTTCAAGGTCTACATTTATCTCCTGACTATATTTTTTCATAAATGGTACAGGAAGGCTAAAAAAGTCAAAAAACAGTAGTTCAACCCCTAAATTTTTCACTAAAATAATCATAATTGTTTAAATAATGAATTTATGAATTTTTTTATACCAATAGTTTCGATGGGGAACCTTATTATCTACAATAAATCGCTAAGCATACTTTTCCGTAAACTGCATATTTAAGCCGCAAATCGCGAAAAATAAATGCATCCCTAAATCCAAGATGACGGAAAAACCTTCCGGGGGATGAAATCTAAAACTTGGGTTTAAGCTTCTTTATATAGGCCCTAACTACCCTCCAAGTTTCATCCTGACCGCTCCGATTCCGAACTAAAATTCTAGATTGCTTGGACTATATAGGCACAACGTTTCAAATTGTTTGCCCATATTTCCGGCTTTGTCTAGCGAAAAATAACGATACATTTTGTCAAAACATGTCAGTGTCAAAAAGCGCAAGCACTAAAAACAAAACCACTTTTTTTTCAAAGTAAATGTGGTTTTAATAAAATTATAAAAAGAATATATAAAACTGTATAATTAAAACAAAAAATCAAGTGAGGCTACAGATCAAAAATCTCTTCCAATCCTACCTTCTCTTTTATTGTGCCTAAGACGGAAACCGCGTTTCCTCTTTGCACAGCTATTCCCATCCTCTGTATTATGAAGTTTCGAGAACCCTTTTCCGGAATTTTGAAACTTCTAAAAGTTCCTCAAATTTTTTTGACTCTCGTTCCGTAGCCATTCGTGTTTCCTCACCACATTCTTCCGCTGATACATTTAAATATGAAGTTGCAAGGGTGTGACTGCACGTAGCATCTTAAAGTAGCTCCCTGCCTAACTTCCACGGTGTTAAAGGCATCCCATCGACACGTTTTCCGTCATTGCGGCATAAACCAAGCGGCTCTAAATCAGTTAGTTGTACGGCTGAAACTAGAGCTCGCTTGATTATGTCATTAATCTGCCTCTGTCTGGAAGCACGACCCGCATCCTTTGGGCAAACTAGTCCGTGAAGATCATATTTGTCAGCTTTTTCGCCGCAAATGCTCCACACACACTGGCACATCAATTCTAAGAGCCACGGAAATCCTAAATGTCGTGTTATCCAAAAGACGAAGATGGTAGAACATTGAGCCAGGAGCCTAAAGTGCCAAAAGACGTGCTCTATCCTCGTCCGATCCACAGCCCGAGAACAAAATAGCTTGGCGAACCTGGCAAACCTCAAAGTCAAATTCTTTTTGTTTTTTATGAGGTTGTAAATTTAAAGAAGTCTGTTTGCAAAGACTGTCCCACTCATTTAAACAGTCTTTAAAATATGAACTACTAGGTTTACTGGGGTGCGTTTGAAAATTGTCACCACAGGGTAAAGGTTATACTTCAGCTAGAGGCCCTGTATACAATTTTTGACAGTTATTGTTTTACCAGAGATTTGGCAATTGTTAGGGTAATGTTGATAATTTTCTTGTGTGTTGGCAACCATTAGAAATGAATAATTTAGCTAATGTCATATTTTTTATTAATAAGCGTAGGCACGTAGGTACATCAAATTTTAAATTTATTTATTATTTAGATGCGGTTTAAAAATTTAATATTGGGGTGTAAGAAACTGTCAAAATACTCGCGCCTACGATATTGTATTGTTTCATTGTTCAATGGAAAATGTTTTTTTTATTTTACCTACCATTAACATTATTAAATCTCACGTAAACGTTACTTTTTTTTTGTGAAAGTTTAAAATATTTTACTAACTAAAAGACTGCCTGGAGAAATCATAAAAAGGGAAAACAAAAGATCAGTCCATTTCATAAAATCGGTTTTACATTCAAATATAAAAAAAAAACTAGTAAAGTAGTAAAAAACACAACTGTCGAATGTATAGAGGGCCTCTAACTTCGACTAGCCCAAAACCGTTCGAAAATGATCGAGATGAAAATAATGACGGCATACACCTCCGTTCCAAAATTAAAAAGCCTGCGTCAGAATCGCCGTGGTTTTGAGCTGGGTAAAAGTTACCCGCGTCTGCGCAATAGCATGTTGACCTAAGAAGTGTGTTTTTATTGGTTACTTTTTTTACCCTCGCCTCACCATCGCCTTTTATTTTCAAACGCACCCCTGGTCGCACAATTGTGAGGTATTTTGAAATAATTTTATTTTCAGGAGCATTCCTTGACAAAAATGTAAACAAATACGCTTTCCGCCAAAATTTCTGTCAGAAAAAACCTAACCTGAAAACTTCATGTTTGACAACAACAACTTTCAAACCTGGTTTTTGTTCAGAGAGTCATTGAGGTTAGGTTTGGTCTAAATAAAAATGAAACTGACTTTATATTCTCTTTGTTACCTCCATCATGTATCTTCATTCAACGGACGGATTATAGAGGCTATAAAAAAACTAACGAAGTAACGACGTCTGCTGGACGCCGGTAATTGTTTGTTTTGAATGGGGCCGTCTCATCGCGACGACCACCGCCGCCGCGCCGCGTTAGTTTCTGCTCGCGTCTCTCGTATACACAGCAAAGTGGATTTCGTAGTCCGACTTTATTTTGTGCCTTTGTTTTTATTGTTAAAAACACAAGAAATAACCAAACAAAAACGACGCGTTTATTGGCCCTTTTTGCCTTTTTCCGCCCTTAGTGTCAGTCGCAAGTTGATGCCATCATTTCAGGCTTAATTCGAAAAGGTTTAATCTTAGTTAACAACAAAGTAAGTTCACGTTTTATTCATAGGTATATCAGTGTTTTTTCGGACAGGTCTATGGGCAGTCCTCGGCTGAGCTGGGTTAAAAACATATATATTTGTATGAGTGCTTTTTTGAGCTAGTTATTCGAAGATTATGTTATTATTTTTGTTCAATATTTGCCTTTATGTTTGTTAAAAGCACACAAAGAAATTAATAGAAACGACGCTTTTTTGCTCATACTTTTTTGCAAATTGTTGTCAATATTTAGTTAGCCACAAAGTAAGTTTGTGTGTCTCAGTTTCGTAAACACAGCAAAGTAGATTTCATATCCTGACTTTATTTTATTTATTTTTATATTATTTAGATAATTTAAGAAAAGAATCTAAAAAGCTTTGAAAGGAATAATTTGTTTGAAAACGGCAGTAAAGTTTCTGCCGAAACGTCAGATAAGTACTTATTCTAGTTAGGATTTGTGTGTGTGTAGGCAAAATATTTTTTATATTACTTAAAAACCACTGACAAACGAAAAAAAATTTTCTTTAGGAATTTACCCAGTGGTTTTTAACATATTTTGAAAAAAATGTCCCTTACTTAGTGGCGAAAAACCCAAAAAGGGTACTTTTAACTTTATTTTCTGCGTTGGTTTTTATTGTTAAAAAGTCAAGGAATAATAAAAAAAAACGATGCGTTCATTATCCCTTTTTGCCCTTTTACGCCCTTAGTGTCAGTCGTAAGTTGTCAACATTTTAGGCTCAATTCGAAAAAGTTAAGAAAAACTTAGTTAACAGCAAAATAAGTTCACGTTTCCTTTATGTATATCAGTGCTTTTTTCGGACACGTCTATGGGCAGTCCTCAGACTGGCTAGGTTAAAAAGCATATATATGTATCAATGCTTTTGTCAGCTAGAAATGGGCAGTTTGAACCAAACCAGAATCACTTTTATTACTGTTTTTTTTTCAAACGAGCGGAAAATAGCCACTTTCCGTAGGATTTTTCGTACGGAAAGTTCTATAGGGTGGGCCAAAAAATCTTGCACACATTTAAATTTGCTATAACTTTTAATCGAATAGCTCGATTTCAAATTTTTTTAACTTTTTTGAAAGACAAGACATGAGACTTTTCCGATCCTGTTTAAAATTTGACATTTCGCAAAAATCCAAGATAGCGGACCGTTTTGAATATCGGGTAATTTTCACCCCCCCCTGCAAAAGAATACGTGCGGCACTGGAGAAAATCCAAGTCATTGCGTCATATCTATACCAAGGCATTACTTAATTAAGTCGGTTAAGAGATAAGAAAACTATAAACTTCTGAAATAAGTGGTTTTTGACTCGACATTGTCATTTGCAAAAAAATCTCAGTTTTTCCTCGAGTTTTTCCATTTGCTTTAACTTTTGATCGGATTACTTGATTTTAAACATTTTTACATTTTTGTGTGAAGATGCCTGACAGCTTTAACACGCTACTAAAAAAGTAACAAGACGAAATCAAGGCCATTCTACCTCCCATCTCTGCTAAGTATATGGAGGTATCATTTGCTTAAATCATTTAAGAAGTTTAAATAAAAATTGTGACCTGTTATAAAATTTGAAAAATTGCTGTGGTTTTACATTACTGATTTTTTAGCTAGAATGGCATGTACTGGTTATTTGGCCGAGCTTAACCTAAGTTTCCTTTGTTATTAATCATCAAACACTTATATTTTTTATAAATTTTTTTGCACACTGCTACTCAAATTTTCTAAGCTGATCCCCATGTGTTCCTAAGACAGTACGCAAATCATTACGCCATTTACTAAAAGCATCGGTAATGTTTCTTTGGGGCAAACTTCGATGGACCTCTGTGATGCCTTGATAAAGTTCGTTAATGTCGTCGTAGCTGCGGCCATTTATGTACACTTCTTTTTCTAAATCTCCCCAACAATGGCTGTCTACCAGATTCAAATCTGGGCTGTTAGCAGGCCACTCAATAGCCCTAATAAAATCTGTGACATTTTGCTATGTGCAGAAACTGGCAAATTTTAAGCAAAGGGGCATTTAGTTTATGTCACCATACTTGATGATCAATTTTTAATTTTTTAATCGATTTAATTTAGTGATACCTTCATATATGCAGCAGGGTGGGAACTTTTATCGCATTAATTTACATTTTGTTCTATATAGGTACCAAACATAATTTTTTTCAGGGAAGAAGGAGGGGGTGAAAATTACTCATTATTTAAAAATGTTCTCCATCATGGATTTTTGAGAATTGTTAAATTTTGAATCACAACATAAAAGCCTTAAGTCTTGTACTTCTATTTAAAGTTACAGCAATCAACTCCACTCAATATAAAGGCCCGCATTGTTTTATTTCTTAATCGATTTAATGAAGTAATGCCTTGGTACAGAGAAAATATATAAAATACACAATGACTTAGATTTTCTCCAGTGCCGCACATATTTTTTTTGCAGGGGGGTGAGAATTTCTTGTTATTTAAGAGGGACCGCCATCTTGGATTTTTAGGAAATGTCAAATTTTGGACCGGATAGGAAAAGTCTCATATCTTGTCTTTTCAAAAAGTCAAAACATTTTAAAATCGATTAATTCGATCAAAAGTTCCAAGCAAACCCAAATCGTCGGCATTGAATCAGGCCAATGTCGACAACGTCGGCAGTGTGCGACTACACTCTGACCCGTTGTTGGTCAGATTGCGATTTTCAGTTTTCGGTTAATAATCGGCAACTGACGGAGGTCCACATTACTACAGTCGACTTTATGCCGACACCACTTTAGGACCGACGATGGTCCGATTGGAACTTTGTTTAATCGGTCGAAAATCGGCAACTGACGATGGTCCGATTTACTATAGTCGACTTTATGCCGAAGCCCACTTTATTTGCTTTAGGGACGACGACGGTTCGATTGGAACTTTGTTTAATCAGACGAGAATCGGCAACTGACGATGGCCCGATTTACTTTAGTCGACATTATGTCAACGCAAACCTTATCTGCGCTAGGGCTGATGATGGTCCGATAGGAAGTATCTTTAATCGGTCGAGAATCGGCAACTGACGATGGCCCGATTTGCTATAGTCGAATTTATGACGACGCCTACTTTATCTGCTTTAGGGCCGACGACGTTCCGATTGGAACTTTGTTTAATCGGACGAGAATCGACAACTGACGATGGCCCGATTTACTATAGTCGACATTATGCCAAGGAAAACCTTATCTGCTTTAGGGCCGATGATGGTCCGATTAGAACTTTCTTTAATTGGTCGAGAATCGGCAACCAACGATGGCCCGATTTACTATAGTCGACTTTATGCCGACGACCCGCTTAATAGTTTCTTACTAGTATATAGAGATGGCGTTAATTTCACTATGTTCCCTGTACAGTGGAAGATATTATTATATATATAATGAGCAAAGATATTTGAAAACTAGACAGCGGACTTGACAAGATTGTGGTACTTCTCTACAAGAATCACCTCTTCTGCCACTTAAACTGGTTAAGCACCCGCATTATCGGAACTTTGTAGTTTGCCAATGTCGGGCCGCTTTAAGCTACCACCGACGGACCTCCGTCAATCGCCGACGTTGGATCGCTTTAGGAAACCAATGTCGGACTTGAATAGTTTACCGATGTCGGGCCGAGACCAGCTTGTCTATGTTAGACCGACCAAATTAAGCAGTTATGGTCGGATGGTCGGTACCATGTGGTTAAACCATATCGGACCTTAATTGTAAGGCGACGGTATGCCGATGTCAGCAAAAAGTAAATTTTACCATTGTTCCGACGACGGGCCAGAGTCTAACGCTGCATCGGCAAACATACATTGGGCCTACATTGCAAAGCGGACAAAAAATACTGCTGGTCCGATGTTGTAAATCAACGTCGTGCCGATGACGACAAATTCGGCAATCGACATCGGACCGACGAAGGCCCGAGAGTGTTTGCTATGTTATAGCAAATTTAAAAGTGTGCACGATTTTTTGGCCCACCGTTTATATTACAAGGCATGTTCTTTCGAAATATTTCCATATTTTTCGGGTCCCTTGATACTTTTCCGATGTCATTTTTGGCCAGGTTGACCATGACTTCTTGTTGACAGCTTTTAGCTTTTGTTTTTTTTTGCAGTTTTGTCACTTATAAAAAAGCTCTTTTAAATTTGTTTTAAAAGTTTTGGTTACAAAAATGAACTCAGATTTAGAAAATGAGTTGAATCCGGAGGAAATAATAAAACTTCAAGAGTCACGTCGATTGCTGCCTGATATAATCTAAATAGCCGCTACCAGCGGAATTTTGATGCGTTTATAAACTGATGCGAATTAAAAAATATCAAGAAAATTAATAATGATGTATTGGTGGCATATTTTTCGAAAAAATCGACCACTTTAAAGTCATCAAGCTTGTATAATATATACTCTAGAAATAAATAAAGGACAAACCTAGAAATCTGCCTTTCATCAGTCGTTTTATCACAATTCGGCTTGATAAGTCGATGGTCGGCCATAACTGGTCATCAGTCAACACTGAATTAGCTGTATAAAGCTAATAGGCACTACAGTATAGTTTTTCTAATGTTTTTTGCAATTTTGCGTAAGTTAAAAGTACAAAAATCATTTCTAACCACAAAAATTTACTTGGTTTTTTTTAGTTTTAATCTTAAAAACTACTGGCCTAGCGGCAATGGCTATCTAGCCGACAAAAAGCAGAAAGCTAGCATTTTCTTATGAGGGAACTGTTGATAAACTACGTAACGCGGCTAGGCGTTGACGAAAGTGGTAGTTACTAAAATGTTTTTACTGATCGTTTGAAAAAAAAGTATGTACGACACCCGACCGGAAAGTGTCTTTACTAGTCTCCCTAGGTTTACAGGACTCGCCTTTCGGCTCGCCCTGTAAATTTCCTGAGTCTACCTGTAAAGACCAATTTTCCGGTCTAGTGACGTAAATACCTATTACCGAGCCCAAAATAGCATTTGCAAACCTAAATAAAATTCGCTGGTATTATGTGAGTGCGAATCAAAACAAAATATTTGTTGTGTTTATTTTGACTGCAAATTAAACTCATAACATGAAAATTTTTATTATTACGTTCAATTTTACACACTATACGACACGTACGACACCCGACCGGAAAGTGCCTTTACTGGTCTCCCTAGGTTAACATGACTCGCCTTCGGCTCGCCCTGTAAATTTCCTGAGTCTACCTGTAAAGACCAATTTTCCGGTCTAGTGACGTAAATACCTATTACCGAGCCCAAAATAGCATTTGCAAACCTAAATAAAATTCGCTGGTATTATGTGAGTGCGAATCAAAACAAAATATTTGTTGTGTTTATTTTGACTGCAAATTAAACTCATAACATGAAAATTTTTATTATTACGTTCAATTTTACACACTATACGACACGTACGACACCCGACCGGAAAGTGCCTTTACTGGTCTCCCTAGGTTAACATGACTCGCCTTCGGCTCGCCCTGTAAATTTCCTGAGTCTACCTGTAAAGACCAATTTTCCTGTCTAGTGACGTAAATACCTATTACCGAGCCCAAAATAGCATTTGCAAACCTAAATAAAATTCGCTGGTATTATGTTTATTGAGTGCGAATCAAAACAAAATATTTGTTGTGTTTATTTTGACTGTAAAGTAGACTCATAACATGAAAATTATTATTATTACGTTCAATTTTACCGACTTTGTTTATTTAATCTCGTGAGTAAGATATACACAGGGTGTTTCAACATAAACGATAGGAATTTTCAAGTACCTATTTAAAGTACAATCTGGAAAAAAACCTCCAACGGGTTTATTTCTTGCATTGTGATACTTTTCCAGGACACTTCTTGCCATATACCGTTTCAACTAAAGGGCAAAAAGGACTAATCTTAAGGGCCGATGACAAAAAGAGTGCTGGACCGGTATTCTTGTAACTAAATACGCTCGGCGTTTCGTACTCGCTGACCGTATGATAACGTAATATTCGCATACCACGTGACCAAAGTAACAAAAACGGTATTTACGCATAATGAACGCAAGGCGTCGACGAAGTGCGCTCAGCGCCTGGCGACCGTTTGAGAAACACCTACCATTTGCCAGCTGTTTTGCCCTCCGCGCGTACGATTTTCCTACCCTACAATACTTTGTAGAGTGCTGCAGAAAATATAGTTGTTTTTTCAGTTTGCGTTTTTATTAATAACTAGAAAAATAAAAATCTCTTATTAGTAGCTTGGGGACGGGTGACAAACACGTACACATCAACCTTACTATTTGATGCTCGATGTAAGACAACTTTTTTTCCCAAAAATTTCTACAAAAACTATTCTTATCAAAATCGAATAATTGAGCATCCGTATAATACTAGAAATAGAAGCAATCAAAATTCTGTAAAACCAAGGGTAAAAAAAAGCCATTGGTCAGCGGTGCTTTTCTTATCTTTCAGCGGATGTGTACCAAAAAAATCTGGTTTTGTTAGGCTCCTGCCCACATTAATTGTTTTCTTTCGAAAATAAACTAAAAGCTTTCATGAAATATGAAATTAGCAAACATGAAATAAATAGCTTAATTGATATAAAAATTAATTAGTAAACAATATAGGTAACTACCTTTATTTCTGTGTTTTTATCTGTATTTTCTTTACTTTTCTGAAATATCACATTTTTCACACTAATTACCATTTTTGTATTTTTTATCTTTTGTCATTTTATTTATTCATAAATGTACTAAAAATTACTTTGTTGTTGAATTGGTTAGGTTATTTTTTGGGTAACAAATACCTTAGAGTTTTATTTTCTGTTTCTTAAAATGTAGAATACGCATATTCACTATAATTAAAAGGTATAACTTACTAGATATATAAGTAACTATTGTGAAACCATTTTAACCATAAATGCTACATAATAAAGTATCAATATCAATATACGACCGTGCATGAAACACCACTTTCCCTGACTGAGTGCCGAAATAAATTTAAACTTTCCCGCACAGAGTGCGGAATTTTTTTGTAGGTGTGCGGTTAAGTCTCGGGATAAACATTTTCCCGCACACTGTGTGGGAACGTGCTACTAGTTTATATCACAGGGTCAAAGGGCAAGTTTAACTGAGCTAAACCAAACCATCAAGTAATTTTTTAAAGGATCAACATGCACTTGTGCAAATCACCATTTGATTTACCCTTTCTGAACTACGGATCGAAATCGATCACGTAATGGCCTCTTTCTTACACATAGAAAAAGAAAAGGAGCGGCAAGACTAACAAGAAATAAAAATGCAAAATTCGGTGATGCCAAGATATGCTAAGCGAATTTGATTCTGTCTGCTCGCAGGGCAGCGCGTTCGGCAGAGCGAATACGAAAAGCCGTCGGTCAGCGTGCCGCTGAGCGCGCTGTTCGCTATTCGTTTCGCTTAGCGTCTTCAAAACGTTACGTATTACTAGAATACCGGTCCTGGGCTACCTACTTGCGGAGAGGGGTCGTGCGGTCGCGAACGCAGCTCAAAATGATTAAGATCTCAAAATTCAAGGGCGTGACCTTTACCAAACCCTTAAAGCACTCTCAAAAGATAGCGAAACCGGTCACGAGATTCTCAAAACCAAAATGTCCCAATCATCGCTTACGACTTGCTTTAACCTAAAGTTAATCATAAATACCTGTAAATAAAAGGTTACTAAAAGGACGCATTAAATTATAAGGAAAGAGCTACTGTATTACGCCAGTTCATATTTACAATATTTACAACGATTTAATAGCGATATTAATAATTAATTGGTGTAAATGTCATCTTAAAATTAACATCTTACGGCAGGGAACGACTAACCTTTGTGATCACAGAGGCCTTAGAAAGGGCTCAGTAAAATACAGGGTTCCTAAGATTTTCCTTAGAGATAGGATTTCAATAAATCAAACAGAAATGGCATAGAAAGTTCTGCGCGCTCAAAAGAAACAGGTATATTGAGCAATGGTGCCAGTTTGTTATTATCTCCGGACTGCTTTCATGAGAAAAAATTGTCGCCATTCTTTCATTGTGAACATAAATCATAGTTGCAATAATAACCGTTGGCAAGATGTCTGCAAATTCCGCTAGATGGCGGCCACACCATGAGATGATCGAGGAAGAAATTAGATGTTTTCAGGTCCAAACCACAGCTTTTTCTTGCTTAAAGGAGGCGGCAGGGTCCATTATTTACGATACTGAGCGATAAAGTCGTGAGGTTGTTAACGTTAGAAAGAAATATCTTCGCTTTTAATTAAATTTCTTTCCATTCTGTTCTACTAGTGATATCTATCCGGAAACGGCCAAACCATGCAGCTAGCACTAGCAGCCAAAGAAATCAATAAACGGCGCTGTTTTTTCTGCAGAGCTTTTTGCTTGTCATATTATTGATTTTAAATAAAGCTGGTCCTACACTACATTTGATATTTTCGAGGTGTTTTATGACATGATTTCGAAACATGTAGCGAACCAATTCTTTAAAACTAGCGGGAGGGTAAAAGCGAAAAATAAGGGGCTGCCAATATTTGTAACACCCAAAAAGGGGTGAAAAGATTTATTTTGCTCTGTTTCTTTGCAAAAAACGTCTTTTTTACGAAAAACTTGAGCTCTGCCACTTTTTTTATTTTTTTCTTAAACTTTCTCGAAATTTTCGTCATACCGTAGAAAAAATTATTTCCCCCATGGTCATACTCTACATTTATTCGAAAAAATTTAGAAACAGAAACGGGATCAGTTTTCCTAAAACGGGGGATCTTGGTTTCGAGTGAGAAGATAAAGGGCGCCGCAGACAAAAATTTTTCAATTAAATTAGCCGAACGCAAAAATGTTAGAAAAACAAAGCACGAAATAAAAATGGCGCCGCTTACAATATTTTTTCAAAAATTACGTAATTTCGGGAACGCAAAGAAATAGGTCTAAAGAGTATAATTTTTAAGAAAAAAATATCAATTTTCTCGCCCTTCTCCACTGGGACCACAGGGGCCGTGCACAAATTACGTAATGGTCAAAGGGGGGAGGGAGGTTACAAAACGTTACGTAGGGGGGAGGGGGGTTTTCGACAGCGTTTGCATTTGTGTGAAACTAAGAAAATTTGGAATGAAAATAAGTGAAAAGTTTTTTTTTGGGGCGGGGGGGGGGGGGGGGTAGTGGTCTTCGTTACGAAATATTAGGAGAGTGGCGTGCCAAACCGTTACAAAACATTACATAGGGAGGGGGTCAAAAATTGGTAAAATCACCGTTACGTAATTTGTGCACGGCCCCACATCTGACTGTTCCTCCTTTTTGATTTCGAATCAAAGTGCAAAACCCGGGCTGGACGTTCGAAGGCGTCAACCCGTCCTATTTGCTTGATAAAGTTTCTACGGAAATATCTCAGTCGATTTCTCCGGCCGTGTATGAACGCTTTAGTTTAGGCATTTGCATGTATCTCAGTCCCCAGCCTGTAAACAGTGCGTAAGGACAATGGTTACCAAATGAAAAGCCGAAAAATATATTTTTTTACGATATCTTTCATCAGTTTGGTATTAAAGTCGAGCAAAAACAATTTTTATTCCAGTCCTAAAGGTATGAAAATGGAAAACATTAGAACACAACAACCTGGAATGGATTTACTACGTGTAAGATGTAGTGACAACATCGCCCCTTAAGGATTTGCTTAGGAACCCTGTATAAACAGCACTGTTAGCTAATTATTCCCTCACAATTTAACTCATTTTGAAAATTGGCTAAAGTTATTGTTTCAAGTTACTAACGCTTGATTTGCAATTAATAAAAATACTGGTTATAGACAAACTGACATATTACAGAAGTTTCGACAAAAATTAATAATCCGAATCTTTATAGTGTTAACACGACTATGTCCATAAAAAAATAATTTCCAAACCAGAACTTGGTACTGCTACAAAACATAACATAATTCCAAGGGCTGGTAAGAGACGGGAATAGAGAAGTTTTAAACTGAAATCGAATAGGCAGAAAACTAACACGTCTACTTCGTCCAAATAAGTTTCGCTTGAAGAACCCTCACGAAAAACTCTAAAATATAATGCCAACATGGCATTAGTGCCCAAAATAAATTTTGTAAACCCAAGTAATTATTATAAATCCCAAATTAAGTTAATTTGCTATCAACCCTAAACTTAGCAAAATGAACGGTCCTAATCGAAAGGGCATTTTGCCATTGAACAACCCTTACTATTATAACAAAAATATCTAAAATAGAATATGAAAAGATCCCTAGATTCTTTACCAGTTTTCATATAGTTCCCTTATTATTGTACCGCAAAATAAAACAAGTCGAACCCTTAAATATCTTGTAAACTAAGCTACTGACTGGCAAAGTAAATAAGCATTAATTAATAATAGTTTTATATCACAAAATAATTGAATACTTAGACACTGGGGTGTGGTTTTAAAGAGAACCTCCCTTATTTATGTAGAGGTCTTTGTGCTTAAATTACTCTTAAAGGTATTATACAATTCAAAATAGTATTATTCAACTTTCCACAAAACAGTGGGATTTACTAAGATCTAAAATACTACCCCCCACAGCTCTAAATATTTACACCTGTGGGGGGTACTAAATTTTAAAACCCATTTTCAAAAAACACTTACCCATACAGAAAAGATACAAAGTTATTGATTATTTTGTATTGTTATTGCAAAATACCACAGAAAAACTGTTTTTTTTTCTCAAAATATTCCGTATTTTAGAAGAAAATGCCCTAAAACTATTTTTTTTTAGACAGGTTTCAAAATGAAAAATGGTGAACACGCCAAAAATTTGGCACATAATATCTTCATCATCTGTGTTTGAGGTTATAAAGTTGATGATTTTTTAGACCACCTCTGGGGGGTGGTTTAAATTTATAGCCCCCAGAAAGGATTGTTTTGTGACAATTGGTAATAAGTTCCTTTATAATTTCTTTAAGCAACCGTTTTTACAAGAATTAATTTACCTTATTTAATATCCCAAGTTGTTTATTATTCAATAAAACACCTCCAATTTTGTCTAGAAAAACGCCATATTTTGAACCGGTTTTTAGCACAAAGAATATATTTAAGAGGGCACTATGAGGCAAAACAAACATAAGCGAAGGTCACTGATTATGCATGAAAACTGTCTCGAATGAAAAAAATCCAAAACAACTGTACCCCTTCATTTATTTACAAACAAAACTCAAATTAAAACATTGAGTTTATCTAAAAGCTTAATCATCAAACAAAGCAAAGGTCTCAACTCTGCAGCACCGAACAGTTCGTTGAGCCGACATGACTCCTTTTTGAACGCATCAGTTGGATTCAGGTCTGTTTTTAGCCGCATTTTTTTTCATTACCTACTTTAATGAAATATTTTTATTTGTGGTTTGCGATTGCGATGGGTTTGTGTTTCTAAAGTTTTTTCATACTTTTGATAGATAAAAACCCCTTTTAAATAAATACAAAGTTAATCTAATTCTTTTTTTATGATTACATATCGAAATGGTTTTGTGACAATGAGTATTATTAGCGAATATCATTAAACAAGGGTAAGTTTTGATAAGAGTAACATATAACGTCAATTTTAATTTGCTCAACAGTGTTTACCATTTAGATCCCCCCCCCCCTAGGGTTAAAAAAAACTTCTTTTAAATAGAAATTGTCTTCTTAGATCTAACCAAAGATTGTGTTAAGATAATTCTTCACTAAAAAAACAATTAAAATTATTCTTATAAATCAAATTATGTCCAAAACTCAAGGAAGTTGGTATAAAATGCTTAAAACCAACAATTTCAGTTAAACTTAGGACCTGTCCAAAATATGCTAAACCCTTTTAGTAAATCCCACTGTAATTTTTTGCGAGTTGTATATATTAACCTTAAACTTAAAAACATCTGATAAAAAATAAACATAAACTTGTAACCCGTCGTAACCTTTTAAACAAGGAGGAAACTTTAATTTTTGACGTAAAAAATCCAAAATGTTTAAAAATGTGTGTTTTTGCAACTTTAGTCCTCAAATTTGGGCTCTTAAGTGTAAGAGCCAAAAAATACTTAAGTACCAATTTGACCTGCAATCACCTAAGCCTAAGTTGTAATTTTTGACAGCCCTTGCAAGCACTTAAGTCAAAGTTATAACTTAATCCAAAGTGAGAAAGTGACCCAATACCTCATTACATAGGGACTTATTAGAAAACGGACTTTAATTCGTTTGCAAAATGATAGTGGCGGTTCTCCGATCGGCATTATTTTTAACGTAGTTTTTTTCCAGCTTCCATTTGGTAGTTATTTTACTTCTCATTTTGTTTATTTATTGTCAGAAAACATTTTTTTAGAGCCTTTTATAACCTCAAAAACTTTAATCCGTAAATATTTTGGCTATATATAGTCTAAAATAATTTAACTCTGATTAATGTTGTGTTTTCAAACCATATTTTTGTAAATTTAATTTAATATGTTGTTTTATTTGTTTTCTGTTTAAACTGACGTTAAAAATTAAAACAGATTTTAGGCGCGTACAAATGTAGTAACTGGCATTTTGGCCACTGTGCATATGTAGAGTAAAGGAAGGTAGGCTGTGTTAAAATCAAGTACCTACCCAATCGAAAGAATATGGTTTGTTTTTAATGTTAAACAGTTCGGTATTTTTTTTTTAGTGTTAAGACCCGTACTAAAACTAATATTCCTAAAAAATAGCCTAACGAATGCTCCATTTTTTAGTTTCATAGTGCGCCAAAAGTTTTTCCAGATTATGAATGGTTTCAAATAAATTCAGACAAACGTTTTAAAAAATATGAGCCATTTCAGAAAATAATATGGCTGTGATAAATTTACAAAGTTTACTTGCAACGATTTCTCTAGCATTATTCGAGGATGATTTTTAACAGACGAACTTTAAAGTCTTGGGTAAGCCAGAGACATAAATTTTAAAGTGGTATCGTCTTTGAACTGCTGTACAATTTTTTATTTTTCTTCAGCAAGCATTTACTAAAATCTATCTGTGGGGTCATCCATAAATTATGTAACACCCCCATGGGGAGGGACGGGTAGGTGAAAGTGTCACAAAGTGTTGCGTGAAGTGAGGAGGGTTTGTTTGTAACATTCGGTTCCAGCTTCCGTGTCGCGGAATTTTCAGGCGTGATCGTCGCTGCACTATCAATAACTCCGGCCTGTTGGCAAAGGTAGGTATATCACAGGCCAACTGTAATTCTTTCTTTAGTTTAACCTCGCTTTTAATAAAAGCTTATGGTGTTGTTTTTCTTGCTAACGTTAGCCGGTCGGCTTTTTTTCTTTTGTGAGTCGTATTGGTTTTAAACAACGAAAGAACTATTCAACAAGTTCATAGAAACCTAGAAAAAGCCAGCAGAATATCAGAAAATTGCTATGCACATCTGGAACGAAAACGAATCTCGCCCTAATTTTCAAGATTAGTTGAAAGTCAAATTATTATAACTCGAAAATATCAAAAAGAAAAAAAAAGTTTCTCTGATGCTCAACTTTTAGACAAAGGTGTGTAAATCATGAATATTAGAATTTGTTTGATTGATTGACAGCCATTCCAGCTAAATGTCCACCACGGGTAATATCGCAAAATACGAAATAACGAAGGCACTAACTTACTCTTTGTGACCAATTATATAATTTGCCTCCAAAAGCTGAAACTGTTTCTATTAAAAAAAAAAATTTCTTTATGACAAAAAAAATGTCCAAAACATGAAATTTGGGCGTTATATTAAAAGATATATTAAAAGATTAGCTTAAACTTTTTACTCTCAAACATTTTTGCACAATATCCATGAAATAATTCTATAAATAATCAATAAAGTAGGATTGCTAGTATTAACAAGATTTATTCATTTTACGCAAACCACTTTTCTTGTAATTTAAATATTGTTTCTATTTTAAGTGAAAATAGTGTTCCTTCCGTTACTTTCCGTCCGTTATGCAACGTTTTGTTTATTCAATTCTTAACCTTTTTGTGTTTTGGTAAAATAGTAACTAATATTATTTAAGTGTGATTTTAACTTTACGATTATATTAAATTTTGGCTTTTTTTGAGGTCCTATTGACAAATAAATAAATAATATAAAAATGAATGGAGGTATGCTTCTTTTTCCTGTTGCGTCTGTTATGCATATTAAAAAGCTTTTTACCAACTTAATAAAGTAGATAACATTTGAATTGTTTGAGTACAATTAATGTATTTATTCCTTGGTATCAGCGTTAACATATTTTCAGAGCTTAATGGCAATATTTAATTTTAAATTTAAAAAAATCGTGCAACGATTCATTTGTGAGTGTGCCAGTATGGCACTGTCCACTGCGACCACTACTGCGTTTATTGTGGCTCACTTTTAACATTTTTTGTTGCTTCTGAATATCCAGCCCCTTAAAGAGACTCGCAACTTGCTTTGGTGAAGCATCACTCAGATCCAGTACGTCGATCTGTGGTTTACCGAAGATACGTTAACGCTGACGTGCAATGGCCGGACATTCACACAGCACATATCTGGCCGTGTCATCATACTCCATACAGAGCCTACATTCGGTGTCCTCACTTTCAGCCTACAGTGTCTGGTGTATAGATCAAGATAGAGCGCAATGAGTTTCCCGGCCCTCTTCCTGCAGGGTTCTGTAATGAACTCTTTGGAATGTGCCAGTCGCGGCAATTCTCTCCAGTATTGGTGGACCTTGTTTTCCATCCAGCTTGAGAGAGCAGTGTTGATTGTGTTGTATTCTATTCCAAGGGCTGGTTCGGAGCCAATAAAGATGGTAGAGGCCGCTTCACGCGCCAGCTGGTCGGCAGTCTCATTTCCCCGATGCCCAGATTATCCCGGAATCCATACCAGCGACACAGTGTTTATTCGCCCTAGAGTGTTTCTCGATGAGCACCTATAGGATTCAAGAGCCTTAAGGGCCAATTGACTGTCGGAGAGTATCTTTATTGATCTGTTGCGCCATTTATGATCTATCAACCAACGTGCGCTCATTTCAATGGCGAGGAGTTTGACCTGAAAAATTGTAGCCATTCGTCCAAGACTATGTATAATCCTGATATTTTCTCGGCTGCAATAAGCTCCGGATCCAACACCTGAAGGCATTTTGGATCCGTCAATGTACCAGCAGCTATCTTCACTTGAGAAACTTATTCTGTTTGTCGTCCAATCCTCCCTATCTGGGAGAATAGTATTGTATAGCTTTTTGCTGTTTATTGTTGCAGGCATTAGATCCGGTAGCAGCCCTAGAATGTAGTGGCTCTCAATTGCCCGCGTTAAAGGGTTTGGTACTACTTTACTTGCCCTGCCACCCCATTGGTTGGCTATGATTCAGTAGGTTGCCTTCATAGCCCCTTTTTCCAAAACAAGGTGTAGAGGATGAAGGTTTAGGAGGCATTCAAGCGCTGCTGATGGTGTGGTGCTCATAGCACTACATATCACCATACTTGCTTGACGTTGGATGCTTGTAAGTTTGGCACGAGCCAGCGTTTGCCTGCCCTTCGTGTACCAAACTATTGCCCCCTATGTAATCATGGGTCTAACTACCGTGATATGCAGTCAGTACATTTGTTTGGAGCTAATGCCCCAGCAGCCCCCTAGCAGTAGAACAAAGAGCTAGGTCATTTTCTGGATTTATTTTTGAATCTTTCTTTGAAGGATAATTTGGAGGCTTCTCTATACTTCACAAGCTTTAAGCAAACTGCTTACGATATTTTGTGCCCTTCAGTAAAGGAAATTTTGCAAAAGCGGGTGTGCAAAAAATGTGCATGGGCTGTATGGAGCTTCGCGTAAATATATATTCAGCAACCAAAAAGAATGAGGCGGATTATTGCCCAGACGAGTGGTACCAGAATTAGTAGCTGGCCAAAGGCAAAAAGAGTTTTACAGAAATCTGATCAAGAACTTCAGTGGGTCGACAAAAATGCAGCTATCCCAAGTTTTATATTTGAATGCCCTAGCATTGAAATTATTTCCTCTGAAGATTCAGTTGCCACGCCATGGAAAGACTTAACTGCATATAACTTATTTCCGTTAGAGATGCGTCGTTTTAGTTTGTAGTTTTTGTTCCTATATTTAACGTTCCAGTGATATACACGTTACCTGTAATTAGTTTTATTAAGTATTTCTAAATTTTATTTTAAACATTTAAGTAAAAATAGATTTTTTTTTCCCAAGGCGGTTACCCAAAGTGTTACGTAATTTTAGGGGTCTGCAGAAGTGTGACAAAGTATTACAATGGGGGAGGGGGGAGTCATAATTTATAGATGACCCCTGTGAAACTAAGTTAATAGTATATTAAACAAATGAAAATAAAAATGAGTCTTTGCACACGATATTTTGGTGAGCTGAGCAGAAGACAAGGTCTACAAGTCGGGCGACTGTGCAAAGAGGTTTTCAAACAATATCTTGACGAAAGTTTTTATACGACTGCAAATAAAAACCAAATGCATTTTTTTTATTAAATTGAAAAACCGTGTTCAAAGTTGACATATTGGTTTAGTTTTCCGTGTGCAAAACGTCATCGCTAAAGCAGTCTTATAAAAAAATTTTTAAAAAATGTTACAGACCACTGCCTAAATTTCTAAAAAAAATAGTGACTCGATTTGATCTTTTTATTTTTTGTATAATAACCACGGACAAACGGACTCATTTTCTTTCGGAATTTACGAGGCAGTTTTCACATTTACTACGTATTCAATACGATTCACTTTGAAACCTTCCATGAATCGAACTTTTTTTTTCGTTGGCCCTGCCCAAGTAACTGATGACACCAATAATAAGCTATTACAGCGGCGTAGCAACATTACTTCGGACCCCGAGGCAAGGACAATTTATGCCCCCCCCCCCCAACATTTACACGAGCCTCTTGAGCAAAATGTTCAAAAAAAAGTTCGAGCAAAATCTCGTACAAAAAGACTCACGGAAATTTTGGAGAGAATGTTAAGCAAAATTTGTTTGAAGAAATGCTAGTATAGAAATTTCATACAAATTTAAATTTTATAGTTTTATGGGAATTCACTGAACTTAACTGAAAATAAAAATACTAAGTTTTAAAACAAGGTATTTTTAATTAAGTGTTTTCCGACGGAAAAACGATTTGATGTCGAAATTCACATTTTACCTTATAAGCAACTTCGATTGACCTGATTTTTATAGGGGATATGTCAGTATACTTGTAATTTTTTCGGGGTTGTAAAAAAACGAGAATAAAAAAATAATAATTGGCACTTATTTATTGCTGTTGCCTGTAAAATGTAATGATGAAAATTTACGTTTAAAAGAATATCTCTTTATTTTACTTCCTAGTTTAAAACACAATACAATAATAATTAAGTCAAATTAAAAAACCTATATACATTTGATTAAATCTCAAATGTATGAACAAAAGCACGTTTGGTCTAAATAATACCCGTTTATTACCCACTTTTACAACCCTTCGATCCCGACCCATGTCTAAGAAAATATAATTTAGCAGTAATAGACTAGACTTCTGAATCGGAATGTTGCTCCTTTGCATATTGTTTGTTCAGTGTCAGTAATCGACCTTGATTATTACATTAAATTGACAATAAATATCTTATCTTCAGCATTTTCATGAACCTTTTGCTTTTTTAAGCAACCGTTGGGGCCTTAAACTAACTAGGTAAATCTGGTGTGAGAAATTAAAAAAAAACAATCAAAGCTAAGGGTAAAGTAAAGTTACAAAAATATGTTTAAAAAAAAATCCCCTCCCCACCACTCCTCATAATCGTGAGGCGCGGATTACTGCTTAAAAGTGCAATTTTTGAGTTTTTTGCCGATATTTGAAAAACTCAAATTTTTTGGAAAAGAAAAATTTTCCTTGGTTGTTTTTTTGAATTTAGGAAAAAACCCTTGGAAAAAAAACCCACAAGAAAATTCCAAAAAAGCCCCGGGCAAAAAAATCCGGGAAAAACCCTAAGAAAAAAATATTATAAGTAACCCTAATCCATGTGACAAAACTGACAGCCAAGAATAATGTTTCGCTTGCTGTCGGCTTTTTTTCACAAAAATTTAAAATAAAAGTTGGTGTTCCATTTTTTTAAAGAATTGAGATCACTGATCACTGGTGTGATATTTTATTTATTCTCATCTTTAAAAATATGTTTCCAAAACAGACAGCAATTATTTGTTCAAAAATTTACCCGAAAAAAATTCAAAGAAAAATGTTCACGCAAAAACTTTTAGATCTTTTGCACGAGCTTTTGTTTGAGCATGTTCGTCTGTGTAATTGCGCCTTTAGGTACCGAAATTTGTGTTTTATTTAAGTAAATAAAACACTACTTAACGTTGCTATTTTTTTTATTGTAAAGAAAACAAATATTTATTTTATTTTGGTAACAATGGTAACTTATCATACTATTATATATATAAAGGCGCATTTACACAGACAAACTTTCCTTTGATGTGGAAATGCCGACAAACATTTACACGAGCCTCTTGAGCAAAATGCTCAAAGAAATGTTCGAGCAAAATATCGTACAAAAAAACACACGTAAATTTTGGAGAGAATGTTGAGCAAAATTTGTTTGAAGAATTGTGGGTATAAAATTTTCTTTACAAATTCAAAATATATATTGTTATCGGAATTCATTGAACTTAACTGAAAATAGAAAAACAGTTTTTGAAATAAGGTATTTTTAGTCAAGTGCTTTCCGACGGAAAAACGATTTGATGCCGAAATTCAAATTTTACCTCATAAGCAACTTCGATTGATCTGATTTTTATAGGGGATATGCCAGTATACTTGTAACTTTTTTGGGGGTGTAAAAAAAACGAGAATAAAAAAAATAATAATTGGCACTTATTTATTGTTGTTGCCTGTAAAATATAATGATAAAAATTTACCTTTAAAAGAATATCCCTTTATTTTACTTCCTAATTTAGTCTTTTACAATAATAATTAAGTCAAATTAAAAAACCTATATACATTTTATTAAATCTCAAATAAATCTAAATAATACCCGTTTGTTACCCACTTTTACAACCCTACGAACCCGACCCTTGTCTAAAAAATATAATTTAGCAGTAATTTAGTAGACTGTGTCGCCGATCTATCATCCCGCGTTTTGGATTTCGCAGGTAGTAGGCCGGCCACCCTTTTGAATCGCAATGTTGCCCTTTGCATATTGTTGGTTCAGTGTCAGTAATCGACCTTGATTATTACATTAAATTGACAATAAATATCTATATCTTCAGCATTTTCATGAACATTTTACTTTTTTAAGCAACCATTGGGACCTTAAACTAACTAGGTAAAATCTGGTGTGAGGAATTAAAAAACAACAATAAAAGCTAAAGGTAAAGTAAAGCTACTAACTCAAAATTTTTGTGGAAAAGAAAAATTTTCCTGGGTTTTTTTTTGACTTTAGGAAAAAAACCCTTGGAATTAAAAAGAACTCGCAAGAAAATCCCAAAAAAACCTCGGGCAAAAAAATCCGGGAAAAACTCTAAGAAAAAAATATTATAATTAACCCTAATCCATGTGACAAAACGGATAGTAGAGCCAATAATAATGTTTCGTTTGCCGTCAGCTTTTTTTCACAAAAATTTTAAATAAAAGTTGGTGTTCCATTTTTTTAAAGAATTGAGATCACTGATCACTGACGTGAAATTTTATTTATTCTAATCTTTAAAAATTTGTTTCCAAAATAGATAGCAATAATTTGCTCAAAAATTTACCCGAACAAAATGTTCAAAGAAAAGCTCACAAAAATGTTCACGCAAAAAATTTTAGATCTTTTGCACGAGCTTTTATTTGAGCATGTCCGTCTGTGTAATTGCGCCTTAAGATTGTTATTTATTTTATTTGCCTCATTTTTATTGTTAACATTATCTGTTACACTGGCAAATCTTGAGAAGTGAATATTTTAGTACCTTTTCCTCGCTTTTTCATTGGCAAATTCTTTTATTAGAGTCGTTAAGTCCATTTCGGAAGCAACTTTCGTTTCAATTGAAAGTAAAGATGATGGTCTTAAGTAATCTTTTAATAGTTTCAATTTACTAAACGTCTTCTCAAGAGTTGCCACTATTACCGGTAATATAAAAACAATAAAAATTCGGTAAATATTTGAACAAGATTACTTTCTGGAACTCTGTATTGTTTAATAATTTAATTAGCTCAAAAAAATCGCTAGTCGACATACTATTATTTAGATCGTTTTTGACAAGTGGTAAAAGAAACTTATATAGAATAACTATAGAAGGCTCTATAATTTCAGAATATATGTTTTATGGAATAATTTTTTCATTATAATACTTATAACGGTTCTGGGATCCAAAAAATTAAAATAATCGCATACCGTCATCATACGTCTGAATCGATTCTCAATTTGACCTTTAACCAGTAAAGAGGGGAAGAGCGCAGGTCTAATTAAATTAACATCGGGTTTTAGATAGTTTAGTAAAATAAATAAACAATTTTAATTACTGGAAATACTGACTGGGCAGTGGGTCTTGTTGCATCGCCGGCCCCGAGACTTTGCCTCTGGTTGCTAGATGATAGCTACGCCACTGAGCTGTTAGAACTTCCAATATTCCTGCAAAAAGTAGATATATACCTTTATTTTTAATTATATTAGTGTACTGTAAACTTACCGCCTTTAAAAAGCAAACTTGGAAGTAAAATTTGTAAATAACCTTAAAAAACATTTAGTGAAGGGGCATGTGTGACTATGTGGGAATGATAGCTCTTTAGTCACACAATCAAGTGTTATCGGGTGTTCTGTTCGCATCCGTGTAGAAGGGGTTGATATGACGTCATCCGTCAAGATGGCGGCCAAAAATAATAAAAAATACAAATTTTGCAACCAAACTCGAGAACAAGGATTCCAAAAAATTTACTTTTAAGGTCGTCCGACATTAAATGATCTTGAAAATCGCAAAAAACAAGATTTTTGCCATTTTCTCTTCAAAAAATCTTAATAATTCGACGTTTTGTCAGACCAATTTAAAATGTACCTCAAACTATTAGGCATGCATGCAAAATTCGATCCTTAGAGTTTGATGCAGTTTGAAGCTTCATGATCTCGAAAAATACCCCAGTAAAATTAACAAATTGCAAAAATAATATACTAAAGGGCGCTATTCATCAACTATTCAAGCGAAGAGAACCAAATTTGGCAACAAAGGTAAGAAGGTCAAGTTCAACAATTCTGTTAAAAAATATTTGTTTAGCTATGACGTGTTTTAATAAGGCGGCTGATATATCAAAATGGCGACCTATAACCACATTTTCATCATCAATTCTTGTTGACATATCTCCGATTACTATGAAAAAAAAGTTTAGTTGATGCATAACCCCGATTGACCATGAAAATACCATGTAAAATTGAAAAAACCCCTTTTTTTGTGTTTTTCCCAATTTGCCACTACGCAAAAACTTTAAGTGCCGAAGATGAAATTAACATCTTAGCCATAAAAAAACACTTCATTTTAAACCTCCCTACTATTTTTTTGGATCTGGCGTTCCAGATGTTGGTGTAACAAAACGTTAAATTATGGAGATTTTTTTAAAGAGAAAATGGTAAAAATCTTTTTTTTGCGATTTTCAAAGTCATTTGAGGTCGGATGACCTCGAAAATAATTTTTTTGGAATTCTGGTCCTCGAGTTATATGAGATCGAGTATAATCACGCACCGGTTGCAAAACTTGTATTTTTTATGGTTTTTGGACCGTCATTTTGGAAATTGTCATCTAAAGCACCTAGTTTAGAATATTGTAATTTATATCTAACTTCTGCTAACTCTTTTATAGGTAATTTAAATGACTTTGTTGGCTAGACAAGTGAGTAGAACATAATATTCACATTTCGAAAGTAAAAACAACAGGCATATAGGTCATTTTTACCGGGGTATAGCATAAACATCTGGGACGCCAGATCAAAATAAATGGTAGAAAGGTTTAAAATTAAGTGTTTACTTATGGCTAAGATGTTTATTTCATCTTCGAAACTTAAAGTTTTTGCGTAATTGTTAATTGTAAAAAAACACTACAAAAAGCTAGCTTTTTCAGGGTCAATCAAGGTCATGCATCAACTAATTGTTGTTTTCATATTAAGCAGAGATAAGTCAACAAGAATTGATGACCACCTTGTTATTTTTACTTTTTTACTTAATTGGATAAAATAATATGTGGTTATAGGGCTCTATTTTGAGATATAAGCCGCCATATTGAAACGCGTCATAGCTGAACAATTTTTTTTTAACAGAATTATTGGAATTGACTTTTTTATCTTTGTTTCCCAATTTGGTTTTCTTGGCTTTAATAATGGATAAATAGTGCCCTTTAGTATATTATTTTTGCAATTTGTTAATTTTGCTGGGGTATTTTTCAAGGTCATGAAGCTTCAAACTGCATCAAACTCTAAGGATCCAATTTGGCATGCATGCTTAATAGTTTGAGGTACAGTTGAAGTTGGTCTGAAAAAACGTCGAATTATTAAGATTTTTTGAAGAGAAAATGGCAAGAATCTTGTTTTTTTCGATTTTTATAGTAGTCATTTAAGGTCGGATGACCTTGAAAGTAATTTTTTTGGAATTTTGATCCTCGAATTATATGGAATCGAGTATAATCATTTCCAGGTAGCGAAAGTTGTATTTTTTTATAATTTTTAGCCGCCATCTTGAAAGATGTCGTCATATCAGCCTCTTCTACACGGATGCGAACAAAGCACCCGGTAACACTTGATTGTGTGACTAAAGAGCTATCAATCCCACATAGTCATAAAACTCTATAGGATAGAAATTATCGACATATGCCCCTACACTAATTAAGAAAATGACAAAAGCTTCAAAACGCGTTTAAATCACTTCATGAAAATTGAAAAATAAATAGTATTGAAAACGTATTCAGTTCCACGTGAAAACGTAGTAAGCAGCTCTAGAAGCATTTTTTAATAACTTCCGTAGCTTAGTGGCAAAAAAAACAAAAAAACAAATGTTTCTGTACTAAAATCTAATAAACTAGTAAACCAACATTTTAATGGAAATTTATTTTTGTTGCCCTCGGTTTGTAGGGTGTAACACGTAGTAGGCTCATATTAAATGCATGTAAATGGATATTCTGTGGTTTATTTTACGAATGTGATACCATATATGTTTGGCAGTGGCGTGGCAAAAACAAAGTAAAAAACTACGGAATGATCTCGCTTTTTTAAAAAACTTAAAAGAAATTATACATTAACTTTTTCGGTAATGCCACAGTGTGTTTTTATTGTGGTTATACTTTACATTTATAACACACATTTAAATTATCCAAAATATTGTGCATACAGTAAAGTATTTTCTGTAACAGGGCCGCAAAAAGGTAATTTTCATATTTTAGAGAGAAAAAATATAGAAAAACATTGATCTGTATTTCATTTAGATACAGCATTTAGTTTGTGATACACTGGATATCATAAACATAAAATACTACATTTTTGAAAAAAGCCTTTCCTGTGCAATAGGGTCACAAAGTGGTCATTACGATAAGTTCATGTTTTAAAAGGAAGAATCTCATTTTCTTTTTAAAAAATAAAAGTTTCTTGAAGAAAAAGCATATCATCTGCGAAAATGTTTTTTCATAGGAATAAAAAAATATACTTTCCAAAAAATATTTGTGACGTGGAGGGCAAAGGGTGAGGAAATCGGAAAAAAGTTTTTCTTCGACCAGGATTTGAACCCAGGACTATGGGGTTTTGACCGGTTATTCGGGAATCCTTTTGTCCGATCCATTTGTTAGTAGTCGGGTGATATTTAAATCATACTGCGGCTTTAAAAACCTAGAGATGTTAGAAAGACCAGGAGGTACACATTCACGATTATTAGTTATACGAAATTTTTATTTATACACCATACACGACATATAGCGTTTTTTATTTCTCTTTTCGCTTTGGTCCTTTCTGTGTTACTTTTCGTTATTTCCACCCAAGATCTTTTCTTTTTTGGTTTCTTTTCGGTTGAAGTAACTGATTTGTAGGTTTTTTAACTTCTTTTTTTGTTTTCTATAGCGTTTTATTGGGGGTGTCAGATGGCGAATTTCCAACTAATAATTTTAGCCAAATATATTCATAAAATAAGGAGAAAATTTTAGCGCTTTTATAAATTTGCTGAATTACTGAAAAGATTTGTGGCGTAGCGAGCAAAAGGTGAGGGAATAAATCAGAAAAAAAAATTCGTCGACTAGGATGAATAGCCAGTCAAATCCCCATGTCCTGGATAGCTCAATTGGTAGAGCTCAGTTGGTATTGCATTAGACTGGTATTCTTTTATATTCTGCGACGACACTAATCTTTTCTGTAAATTTATAAGAGTGCTAAAATTTTTGCCTTTACTTTATAAATATACTTTCAGCTAATATTTTGTGTATCAATCAATCTCAATTTTTTGCAGTTTGCAAGGAATCTACCGTTTTTCTCTTGGAAATTAGCTGCATATGTCTGCAGTCAGTTTTTAAACTAGTTAGCTGCGTCCATCTGCACTGCTAGTGACTGCTAGGAGTTAATTTTATTAGTCAAAAAATCAAAATTATAATTTTAACTATGACTAACAAAAGTAAATATCGCTGTGTTCATACATTCTAAGCCTCTTTTGATTGTGAAAATCACAGACCTAAAATAAATTCTTATTTGTTTTGCCCCCAAGCTAGCCTGTGTGCCAAAAAAGGACAGAATGATTTTCAGAACGTTGCTCGGCAACACTGCGATAAAACATGTATATGTTTGTAGCCGTATGTCCTAGATACATCCATTTGTTTTACATACTCTACCAGTAGCGGCGAAAAATTAATAAATATGTAAAAAATGGGTTAATTTCACAAAAGCAGTAATTTGTAGTTTTCACAACTAGCGGTTACAAGACCGTTTTTTTTACGAGCGTTGATTTAAATTAACGAGCGCAGCGAGTGATTTAAAAAAAAACGAGTTTTTTTTGCATCGGTAACCATGCTTTTGTAATTTACTGACACTTACTTCACACATGTCTTTTGGATGAAGTTATAAAAATCCACCCCCTTTCTTGACACCCTTTCAGAAACCCGCAACCAATTTAATTGTATTATGTTGTTAAAGATAACTTTAATATAAGGTTGAGGGCAACAGTTGTTTAATAGTTTTTTCTATCAACTGAAGGAAAAAGGCAAAACCTGATGTTAAAATTAATCCCCTGATGAAATATACTAAATCACTTGCATAATTATAAGTTTAAAATATGTCATATAAAATATGTTAAGATAAAAGTAAAAATATAATAAAATACCCACCTTTTTTTAAAACTAATATTCAATTAAAGCTTTGAGAATTAAAATATTTTACTATACTTAACAATTTCGTTCTACCCATTGTTATTTTACATAGGTGAGGAACACAGGACTTGAAACTCTTACCCAATGAGCATTTTCAGAAACTTCTGGTGACAGATATTTATATAATTATTATAAAGAGGGTTCCATTGATACCCTAGGGTATTTAGAAGTTTTCTACAAGAATTGAGTTTGTATATTTGTTTTATTAAAGGCTCTAAATTGATGGTACCCTAAAGTAACATAAAACTGGCGTTAACAATATTTCCATGGACATCTTTATAAAAATTAAAGTCATCGGTTCAAATGTTATATAAATTGGTGTTAACAATGTTTCCACAAACATATTTATAAAAATATAAGTCATCAGTGACAAAAGTTATATAAATTGCTGTTTGAAATCTTTCTGTCAAACCACCTATAAAACCGTAAGTAACTATCAATTAAACTTATAAAACTTAATTAACCAACAACAAATTTATATAAGATAAGATTGAAAATATTTCGAGAGACACTTATAAAAACTTGGGAACTCACACACAATAGTTATATAAATTGGTGTCTGTAATATTCTTATGAACTCATTCATAAACCTTTTTTGCCCATAAGGTTTTTTCTATAATGTTGTTATTAATTTCTTTATACAGTGATTATAATACAACTGTTTTTAGAACAAAAAAAACAATTTTAATTTATTTTGGCAATTATAATAACAAAACAAACAAGATTTTTTAAGGTTAATTTTGTGACATCAAAAGGCGCGTTTTTGCGAAATCAAAAGGAGCGTTTTTGCGACATCAAAAGGCGCGTTTTTGCGAGATACCATACCATTATTATCTTGTTTTAATTACATCAATCTGAGAGACACAAGAGATCCAAATCTTCTTGAGATAGTTGCCGATGACAGATATCGGGATCGAATGCATTTTACACCCGATTCCCACCAGCGTTTCCGATGCGCAGTCACCCTGACTCAAAAAACTCATCACGTGGTTCGAGATGAACTTGTATAGGCAAATCTCGCTTAGACCACATGATACGTGTTTTGATTCGGGGGACCCACGAATGAGAAACGCATAGATGGGAACCGTGTTTTAGAAAAAGAGAACAATATAGTAACCGTGTAAAGGTCGCAAAAACGCACCGTGAAACGTCGAGCGCATACGCTGATACTGCTGGTCGGCGGCAAATGTGAACACCTCGGAAAATACTCGCCTGTACACCCTTCGACCCCACAATCTAACTATATTCTTGAGATAGTTACCTCTGATAGTTATGCGGGCTTGAAGTGTGTGGAGGAGGGTATTTTTCCTGGTATGTGTAGTATGCTGGATCTCTCGAGGAATGCATTTAGGAAAAGAGAACAATGGTAACTATGTTAAGCTCGCAGAAACAGACCATCAGTGTTCAACACTGCGCCATCTGTAGCCCTTTGTTCCAAGTAGCATCATTTTTTAAAAGGGTTATAAAATAGTGTTGTCGAAGTAAACAGTGGTATAGTTGTATTGTTTTTTTTATAGAATTGTCGGAAATTTTCGCCATTTTGGATTACAAAAATAGGTTTTTGGCCTAATTAAAAACGTTATTTATGGGGTTTCAACATGTGTTTCAATCGAAATATTGCTTGTTAGGGTTAAGAACAACATATGAAATTCAATATTTGTCCAAGAAAGAAAAAAACGCGTATGAAAAAAAAACTGATAGTTAAATGAATATTTTTTTTCACGTTTTCTCAAGTATTTTTGGAGCCCATGAAATTTACGTGAGTGTATTCGAAAACTATACAGTACACACGGGACCGCAGCTTTTATTTGACTAGTATATAAATATTCATATTCCTGCTTCAGCTTATCTCACTTACATTTTTATTTTTTTTTTTTTTAGAAGATTGCTAAACACCAGTTTATAAAAAAGAAAAAGAATAATACATAACCAGCAAAGGGAAGAAAGATGGAAAATCTATATTTCTAAATCCATAAAAACCTTTCATTTATTATGTAGTGTTGTTAGAACAGTTGTAAAACCTTTTTATAATAATCTCTATACTTGAGGGCTCATAAGGAAGTTTTATAAAATCTATATGTTGTTTTTCTATCCATTACTATGTAACATAAATTTTTATAAGCTGGTGTTGAACAGTTGTTTTTCAAGTCTTTTTTACTCATTTAAGAGATATATTAGAGTTATAAAATTATCACCAACACTAAATAATATAACTTTTGGTTATTTTATGAAGGTTTTATATTATTTGCTGTAACTTTTATATAGACAAAAATGCTCATTGGGTAGGTCTGTGGTCAGGTACCTGCTTTTCCAAATTTAGGACTAAAATACCAAAATACCAGAATAAACAGACAATAAAACATAATAATATTTTGATATATTATTTTTGCCTTTGTTAAGAAATTATAGACTTTAGCATACCTGCACAGAGGGTATATAAACAACAACACAAAACAATAAAAAAAATACATTACACCCTTTTTTCTCTTAAAAAAAACCGGCGCCGGCGGATTTGGGGTCCTAGGGACCCTAGTAGGTGCCTCTATAAACAATTTTTCATAAAAATCAAAATGGTAGAAAATTGTATACTATATAGTTACCAAAAACAGTAATACCAATAATCGAAAATAGGTAAAGTACGACACTGACCGGTAATTATCACAACAAAACTACAGCTGATTTTGACATTTACCTTTGAAAGGAAATCCCTTGATTTGGGTGTTCCAATCGTTTACACACGATGCACTCCCGCACCATCCTATAGTTTTTAACTTCACAAGTTTATAAAAAACCCAAAAACCACACAAAAGGTTTCGAAATCAGAAATATTTGGACACGGTCGGTATGCAACGCTACAAAACATATATAATGAATGCAAACCACCAGGTAGTGCGCAGAAGATGGCAAGGTATTGCGACTTGCCAGTTCTTGTTTAGGGATCGTTGGGAGTATTTGAAAAAATATGGGCTTTTTATATTTTTATGTGTTTATTTTTATCTTTTGTTTTGTAATTATAGTTTTTAAATAAATAAACATTGTTTTCATGATATTTTTGAATATAGCTTCTTATAGTGGTAAAAAAGCACCAAGATTTTCATGAAATTTCAGAACCAACAAGAAAGTAACCTTAAGTTGGCAACAAGGCTTCATCCTACTATGCTTTCATAATTTGGGGAACACGAGCTTATATACTACATATATGTAATCATTTTCACATGGCATACTGGCTCAGACACATTGTATATTTTTTTCTCCTGCTCTTTGAGGCAAAGATATTGTATAAAGTGCGAGTTAGGATAACTACAAATATTTTTTTTAATTTATATAAAGAGAAAGAGAACGCCTAATTAGCATAGCATTCAGAGTCTAATAGTGTAGGTCTGTGGTGAAAATCAAGTTTAATAACTTACATACAGTGAAACATGGTGCGTCTGGCACCTTTCTTGGGAAGCTTTTTAATAGCCTTAAATTTATAGAGCTAATATTTTTTGGAAAATTCATCAATTAGTTAATAAAACAATGCCAAATAATCTAGTTTAATCTTTTAAGTAGAAAAATATTTTAATTGTAAAGAGATGAAACATGGCTTCGGATATGACTTTCTTATTTCTTAACCAATTTTAACAATTGATACCTAAAGTTTTTGTTTAGAAGCAGGAGCGCAGAGAGAGAGATTATTTTGCATTAAAAGAAATATATTGTTATTTGGATTTTAACATTGGCTGCCATCTTAAATTATTCTTTAATCTTAATCTTGATACTTAATTATAAGCCCGATCACCTGGCCCTTACATTAAGCATCAAACGATTAAAATGCAAGCAGTTTTTAGACAGCTGTAGCCAGTTGTATTTTTTGCTTCCTAAGATACCTAAAATGACCTCTGTGGGACGGTGCTAATCTATATACATATAATAAATCTAGATAGGTCATTTCAGTACATAATATTTCTTTTTTAATTTTTGGTGTCAGCTTCGAAACAGACGATGCAGATAAAAATAATTCCATTATTAGAATATTTGTCTGTTTGTTTGTTCCACCATCACGTAAAAATTACCAAGCGTTGGTTTAAGTAACGAGCGCAGCAAGTTATTTAAAAATGCGAGTAAAGAAAGCACAGTTTAACCGCGAGTTGTTTTTTTATTTATTTTTTTTAATAACTTTATTTAAAATTCCAAGAAAAACAGGAAAATACTTTTGAAAATCTCGAACGAAAAGCACTTCTCGCAACACACAATCTTTACACTATAAATCAAGGCGGCTGGTGAATGAAATACCAATCATGTCCATAGCGATGTGCCTTTTTACTCGGTGACGTTCATTGTTGGTGGCATTTTAATCTTTGACAGTTTGATATTTTGACGATGTTTTTAAGTGATTTTTTCGTAAATACTTGGTGAAAACCGGCGGAAATGTCTTACTTTTTAGGCAAAAATGATTCGATTTTTTCAATATTACTAGTATGCGCTATTCCTCTTTAATTTTGGGTAAAAAACGGACAGAAATCTTTTTTGCACCCGTGATCAAAAAAAAAAAATAAAAAAAGATTTGCATAGGTAACCAAAAAAGCCATGCTTTAGTTATCTGCAGACAGTTACTAAAATCATGTTTTTGATGAAAGTATAAAAAACGTTGTTTTTATACTGGGATTTTCCATCCAACAAGGAACATTCAAAAACACATCAAAGTGTCTTGGCCGGCCAGGAATCGAACGCGGGCCGCTCGTGTGAGCGTCAGTATCGCTGCACTCTACTACACGGAGGATGATCTAAATATTTCTTAAACATCAAGTTATTCTAAAAAAACTTTGCGCTCGTTATGTAAACCAACACTTGTAAAAAATTACGGTTACTACTTCTAACAATTACCGTTTGAAGCGCACAAAACAACGGTGCTATTTTGTCCTTGATTTATACACAACTTACTAGCTTTGATAATTGACAAGAAGTCTGTTGGTGCGTTCGTTTATCTGCTCAGCGAGCGGAGCGTGCAGAGCGTAGAGCTTGATCGAGCATGGATCGAGCTCTCGCTGCGATAAACAAAAAACGAACGCCTTTCTCCCGCACAGAGTTTTTTTTATTTAACCTAACCTTCAAATTTATTTTTGCAAAGTTTGTGTTTTTCGCTCGCAGGCGTTTTCCATCACGAAGACTGTCTTTGCCACATCAATGAGCCAAAAATAATTTTACTTACCTTGTGGCACAATAATCTTGTAATATTGTTCGGCGCTTACGCTTATGTTGCTTATAAAACATTTTCTTCGTCGAAAGTTTGAAGGAACGGCATTGTAGAAACTAATCAAACGTTAAAAAAAAACTAAACTCGGCACTACTCGGTAAATAAACAAAATTTCTAGATTGGAATATCCGCAGTTTGACAGACCTTGATATACTCGCTCAAAAAGCATCGAGCTAATCGAGAAGCTCTCTTCGCTCGCTCGGTCTAAAAACGAACGCGAAAAAGTGCGCATGGTTTGCTCGATTTTGAATAAAAGAACGGGAATTTGCCATATTGGATCGCTCGGTGCGCATCGATCACCATGTATTATCCTCAAAGAAATTAAAATAAACTAAAAGGCGCATCCCATATATTAAAAGGAAATTTTCGAAATCAGTAACCAAATTTAATAAAATTTCGGAGGACTGTTCATGGAAACATTGTAGAGCCGCGTTCTGATTGGCTCTAAAGCAATATTTAAAATGTGGCAGTTTAATAGAGATGAGCCGTTTTTAGTGAAAAGATAATTCCGGCGACTTTTCAGCACTTTTTTCACCTAACACAAACAAAAACCCGTCGGATCGGTCGGCAAACCATGCCATGGTTTAAGGTTAGTTGGGACAAGGCGGGTTGGTTTAGAAAAAAAAGTAACTTTATGCCTTTTCTTATTCTAGGGGCACATACAAACAGCTGTCACCCAGAGAATAGAGTTTCGTCTTACCAATTTCTGCGTTTTACGGTTTCTTTGTTTTACAATTTCTGCGATGTATATTTCTCCGAAGTCGATTTCAGCAGTTTCTATTTTATTTAAATTTCTTTGATTATCCTCGACTGGAAAACATAACAGACAAGACATAATTTAGTTGTTGTGTAGTTAATTAAGTTAGCGAACACTCAGAAAATGCGTAAAATTTAGCAAGTTTGACCTAATTTTCAGGTAGCGTTGAGCTACAAAGAGCTCTTTTATAGCGTTTTCCTTTTAAAGCACTGGTGCACACCGAGGGCAATATTCGTATTCCATTTGATTGCACGTCTCGAGTTTTGCTATTTCCATTTGAAAACAAGTGCAGTTTATATTGCTCTCAGTGCACGTTTTCGTGCACAATCGCCAATAGCTCGTGGAGCGTCAGTGCATGTTTATTTTTATTTGTTTTTTGAGATTTTGGCCATACCTGTTTTGAAATTTAAAAAATTAAAAATAAAATAAAGAGTTATTTTTCTTAAGAAGAGCCTGTCGATGTAATGTTTTCCGCTATAACTTTCGAACCATACCACCGATTTTAATGCAACAAACTGTTCTTTGTAGGGAATTGAGCAAGACCTTGAGTAAAAATATTCTTTGTCTGCCATCTTAAAACATAAGATGGCGGAAAGAAACAAACTTTACCCTTCAAAGAGCCACGTTAATTCTTATGTTACAAAAGATTTTTCGATTTTTTTTTTAATTCTTAAAAAAGCTTTGTTTCTGCTACGCCAAAAAGAGGTCGAATCATTAAAATCGGTTAAGTGGTTCCAAAAAAAAAATCAATCAGTGTTTTACGGATTATGCGATTGTCGTCTCAATTCCGTCTGCATTCATTTTCTCATAAATTCATTATCAGAAAACCGATTTCAATGAAATAAAAGGCATCATGGCGAAAATCGATTGTTTTTAACCACTGCTATTGGAATTTGCCGCCATCTTGAGATCCAAGATGGCGGACCGAATCAAACCTGACCCTTTAAAGAGGCTCGTTTATTCATATTTTCTGAAAAAGTTTCTGTTTTGCCACGCAGAACGAGGTACAAATCATTAAAATCGATTTAGTGGATCTTAAAAAATTAATTTTTTTTCCATGTCTGCATTAATTTCCTCATAAATTCATAATTATTGAACCGAAAGATCGATTAAACTTTAAAGACCACTATTGAAATTTCTCGTAATTTGTAAACCTAATTTGACCCTTCAAAGACGCTCGATTATTCTTATGTTTCGGGAACCTTTTCGACTTTTTTTAAGTTCGTAAAAAAGCTCTGTTTCCGCCGCGTATACGCAGGTACAAATAATTAAAAACGGTTTAGTCGTTATTAAAAAATTAATTTTTGATTCGCTTATTGTTTTACAGACTATGGGTACGAATAGTACGATTGCCTTGCTAAGTCTGTCTGCATTCGTTTCCTAATAAATTCATTATTACTAAACCGATTTTAATAAAATTAAAAACATCATAGCGAAAAACAATTACTCTTTGGGAATTGCTATTGGATTAAATTCTCCTCTTCATAAAGGATCATTTGTTCATATGTTGCTGTTAAATCTATTCTTACAATGATGTTTTTTATTTTATCAAAATCAATTCAGTAATATTGAGTTTATGAGAAAACAATGGATAAAACAAAAACTAATTTTTTGAGAACCACTAAACCAATTTTATTGATTCGTAACTAGCTATGCGCGTTGGAGAAAGGGCATTTTTAGGTTCTTGAAACCTAAAAAGAAACGAGCTTCTTTAAAGAAATAAATTTAATTGTTGGGTTTCAAAATGGCGACAAATTTCGATAGTGATATTTCGAGAGTTTTTGATCTTCCCCATGGTGCTTTTTATTTTATTGAAATCTGTTGATTATCAATTTGAGAAGGCAATCGTATAATCTGAAAAAAAGTGATGGAAACAAAAATTAATTTTTGAAGAACCACCAAATCGATTTTGATTATTTTTACCTCGTTTTGCGTGGCGAAAGTAGAAATTTTGTAAAAACTAAAAAAATATTTAAAAGTTTACAGAACATATAAATAAACGAGCCTCTCTAAAGGGACAAGTTTGATTCGGTCCGTCATCTTGGATTTCAAGATGGCGATAAATTTCAATAGCAGTAGTTAAAGGGCAATCGATTTTCGCCATGAGACTTTTAATTTCATAATAATGAATGACTTAATTGAAACGGCAATCGCATAATCCGTAAAACACTGATTGATATTTTTTAATTTTTTTTTTAGAACCACTTAACTGTTGCACCTCAAATCAAAAAAAATTTCGTAACATAAGAATAAACGATGCTCTTTGAAGGGTCAAGTTTTTTATGGCCTACCCGGTATATCTGGTTACAACATTTTGTTTTACTGTCGACTTACGCTGGTTTTATACAGAAAATAACATAAGATAAAAACTAAGTAAATGAGAAACCAAATCACTTGCATCGACGGGCTCTTTTGGGGTTTTACTTCTTTCCATTCAATACTTACTTACTTTTAGTTTTCGTTTATTTTCCCAAAAGACATTGAGTAGGAATCGTCATAACACAAAAACAAATGGTTTTAGATATGAAACTTAATGTAAATACAGGTTTCCTAAGCAAATCCTTAGGGGGCCAAGCAGCCGTGTATAAGACGCAGACAAACGGAAAAGCACATTAGGCAGAAAACAGGTAGTAAATCCATTCCAGGTTGTTGTTTTCTAATGTTTCCCATTTTCATACCTTTAGGACTGGAATAAAAATTGTTTTTGCTCGACTTTAATACTAAACTGATGAAAGATATCGTAAAACAAAATATTTTTCGGCTTTTCATTTTGTAACCATTGTCCTTACGCACTGTTTACAGGCTGGGGACTGAGATACATGCAAATGCCTAACCTAAAGCGTTCATACACGGACGGAGAAATCGACTGAGATATTTCCGTAGAAACTTTATCAAGCAAATAGGACGGGTTGACGCCTTCGAACGTCCAACCCGGGTTTTGCACTTTGATTCGAAATCAAAAAGGAGGAACAGTCAGATGTGGGGCCGTGCACAAATTACGTAACGGTGATTTTACCAATGTTTGACCCCCTCCCTATCTAATGTTTTGCAACGGTTTACCACGCCACTCCCCTAATATTACGTAACGATTTCAAGACCACTACCCCCCTCCAAAAAAAAAACTTTTCACTTATTTATATTCCAAATTTTCGTAGTTTCACACAAATGCAAACGCTGTCGAAAACCTCCCTCCCCCCTACGTAACGTTTTGTAACCCCCCTCCCCCCTACGACCATTACGTAATTTGTGCACGGCCCCTGTAGTCCCAGTAGAGGAGGGCGAGAAAATTGATATTTTTTTCTTAAAAATTATACTCTTTATACCTATTTCTTTGCGTTCCCGAAATTACGTAATTTTTGAAAAAAAAATTGTAAGCGGCTCCATTTTTATTTCGTGCTTTGTTTTTCTAACATTTTTGCATTCGGCTAATTTAATTGAAAAATTTTTACCTGCGGCGCCGTTTATCTTCTCACTCGAAACCAAGATCCCCCGTTTTAGGAAAACTGATCCCGTCTCTGTTTCTAAATTTTTTCGAATAAAAGTAGAGTATGACCATGGGGGAAATAATTTTTTTCTACGGTATGACGAAAATTTCGAGAAAGTTGACGAAAAAATTAAAAAAAGTGGGAGAGCTCAAGTTTTTCGTAAAAAAAAACGTTTTTGGTAAAGAAACAGAGCAAAATAAATCTTTTCACCCCTTTTTGGGTGTTACAAATATTGGCAGCCCCTTATTTTTCGCTTTTACCCTCCCGCTAGTTTTGAAGAATTGGTTCGCTACATGTTTCGAGATCATGTCATAAAACACCTCAAACATATCAAATGTAGTGTAGGGCCAGCTTTATTTAAAATCAATAATATCGCAAGCAAAAAGCTCTGCAAGAAAAACAGCGCCGTTTATTGATTACTTTGGCTGCTAGTGCTAGCTGCATGGTTTGGCCGTTTCCGGATAGATGTCATTAGTAGAACAGAATATAAAGAAATTTAATTAAAAGCGAAGATATTTCTTTTTAATGGTAACAACCTCATGAGTTTATCGCTCAGTATCGTAAATAATGGACCCTGCCGCCTCCTTTAAGCAAGAAAAAGCTGTGGTTTGGACCTGAAAACATCCAATTTTTAATTAGATTAGATGTGTGGCCGCCATCTAGCGGAATTTGCAAACATCTTGTCAACGGTTATTATTGCAACTATGATTTATGCTCACAATGAAATAGTGGCGACAATTTTTTCTCATTAAAGCAGTCCGGAGATAATAAAAAACTGGCACCATTGCTCAATATACGTGTTTCTTTTGTGCGCGCAGAAATTTCTATGCCATTTCTGTTTGATTTAATGAAATCCTATCCCTAAGGAAAATCTTAGGAACCCTGTATAGCAGACTAATTTGTAGATATAGAGACCGGTTAGCGTGAGAATATTGTATTTACTGTAACACTCGTTTTGGAGATATGAACACTTTCCCCGATAGAGTTGAATCCCCTCAAAGGCATACTCCATACCTCAACCGAGATTCTAGCTTGGCATAATAAAAATTAATAAGCTGTTGTTTGGTTAATATCTCCTTTAAGTTAATGATTAAATAATTTGTGCTATTTATCTTTCAAATCAATTCTTCACACGTCAAGACCTAAAAATTTTATTGCATTTTCATGCTTTAAACTAGAACCATTTATGTCCAATACAATATCCTCACATTTTTTTTGGTAGTTTTGAAACGTTTTATCTGCATTATTTTTGAATGCAGATAAAACGTTTCAAAATTTATTGCGCAGAGCAATCGCATAACTTATTTAAAACAATACAGCAATTTTCTGATGATAACCTGTCGCAGATTTCTGATAGAATCAGCGACAGGTCATCATCGAGCAAAACGCTTTCCGTTAGAGCTTTGGTTATCCAATGAACATAAATGATAAATAATACTGGAGCCATCACAGAGCCTTGCGGGACTCCAGTTTCAGTATACTGCTTAAAAGAACTGACAGTTTCAACCCGTGAGCCATATGTATGTGTAACGAAAACACAAAAAACTGTCCATCCATCTCAGTGGATATTCTCTCACACCAACTGCTTCTAACGTAGAACACATTGTATTGATGTCGACGCAGTCGAATGGCCTGCTGAGATCATAAAGGATACCGACAGAATACTCGCCTGTTCCGATTTTACTTATAATTTGTCTAAACTACTTCTTTTCGAACGAAAACCATGCTGGTTATCTATTAAAGTATTACATTCATCAAGAAAAACCAGCAGCCTATTCAAAAAGCATTCTCAAAAATTTTTGAAAACCCATTTGTGATGGTCACCGGTCTATAGTTCTTTGTACAGTTTTTATTGTCTTTTTTATATGTAGGCACTACGTTTCCACATTTTAGATCATCTGGAAAAGTTCCTGTGTTTAAAGTTATAGTTTAAACTTTCATTGGGGAATTGCAGGATTTGAAATCTATCTCCTTAAAGAAATATGGAAACTTTAGGGCCCGAAAAATACTTTTACCATGTCAATTTTAGTTTTTCCCCAAAGCATCAAAAGGAAAACGCTGATAGTCTCACTTTAAAGGCGACTCGCTAAATTACAAATTTTAAGTAATTTACATAAATTTTTAAGCTCTAAAGGCTACCCACCCTAAAAGGGTAAATGTCCTTTGCGTTCGGGCTGGACTTAAGTGGGGTTGTATTTCACCTTAGTATAATGGTTTTGTTTTTCGTTAATTAAGTAATACAAAAGAGTAAAAATGCAAACAATTTTTGATCGGAATGAAAGGCAACTTTTCATTAAGGGGGTAGTAATTGGCACACATTAACACCATTATGCAAAAAACTTAGTAAAGCCTACTTTGCTATAAACCAGTTACGATCAACCCTTTTAAGAGAGGAACTTGTATCATGCTATTTTGCAATGTTTTACAGCCAACTTATACAGGGTTCCTAAGCAAATCCTTAGGGGGCCAAGCAGCCGTGTATCAGACGCAGACAAACGGAAAAGCACATTAGGCAGAAAAGGATGGGCATGGGGCGACGTTGTCATTACATCTTAAACGTAGTAAATCCATTCCAAGTTGTTGTTTTCTAATGTTTTCCATTTTCATACCTTTAGGACTGGAATAAAAATTGTTTTTGCTCGACTTTAATACCAAACTGATGAAAGATATCGTAAAAAAATATTTTTCGGCTTTTCATTTTGTAACCACTTACGCACTGTTTACAGGCTGGGGACTGAGATACATGCAAATGCCTAACCTAAAGCGTTCATACACGGCCGGAGAAATCGACTGAGATATTTCCGTAGAAACTTTATCAAACAAATAGGACGGGTTGACGCCTTCGAACGTCCAACCCGGGTTTTGCACTTTGATTCGAAATCAAAAAGGAGGAACAGTCAGATGTGGGGCCATGCACAAATTACGTAACGGTGATTTTACCAATTTTTGACCCCCTCCCTATGTAATGTTTTGTAGCGGTTTGGCACGCCACTCCCCTAATATTACGTAACGATTTCAAGACCACTACCCCCCCAAAAAAAAAACTTTTCTCTTATTTTCATTCCAAATTTTCTTAGTTTCACACAAATGCAAACGCTGTCGAAAACCTCCCTCCCCCTACGTAACGTTTTGTAACCCCCCTCCCCCCTATGACCATTACGTAATTTGTGCACGGCCTCTGTAGTCCCAGTGGAGGAGGGCGAGAAAATTTAAATTTTTTTCTTAAAAATTATACTCTTTAGACCTATTTCTTTGCGTTCCCGAAATTACGTAATTTTTGAAAAAAAATTGTAAGCGGCGCCATTTTTATTTCGTGCTTTGTTTTTCTAACATTTTTGCGTTCGGCTAATTTAATTGAAAAGTTTTTGCTTGCGGCGCCCTTTATCTTCTCTCGAAACCAAGATCCCCGTTTTAGGAAAACTGATCCCGTCTCTGTTTCTAAATTTTTTCGAATAAAAGTAGAGTATGACCATGGGGGAAATAATTTTTTTTCTACGGTTTGACGAAAATTTCGAGAAAGTTGAAGAAAAAAATAAAAAAAGTGGCAGAGCTCAAGTTTTTCGTAAAAAAAAACGTTTTTTGTAAAGAAACAGCAAAATAAATCTTTTCACCCCTTTTTGGGTGTTACAAATATTGGCAGCCGCTTATTTTTCGATTTCACCCTCCCGCTATTTTTGAAGAATTGGTTCGCTACATGTTTCGAGATCATGTCATAAAACACCTCGAAGATATCAAATGTAGTGTAGGGCCAGCTTTATTTAAAATCAATAATATCGCAAGCAAAAAGCTCTGCAGGAAAAACAGCGCCGTTTATTGATTTCTTTGGCTGCTAGTGCTAGCTGCATGGTTTGGCCGTTTCCGGATAGATGTCACTAGTAGAACAGAATGGAAAGAAATTTAATTAAAAGCGAAGATATTTCTTTCTAATAATAAGAACCTCTCGAGTTTATCACTCAGTATCGTAAATAATGGACCTTGTCGCCTCCTTTAAGCAAGAAAAAGCTGTGGTTTGGACCTGAAAACATCTAATTTTTAATTAGATCATCTCATGGTGTCAACGGTTATTATTGCAACTATGATTTATTCTCACAATGAAAGAGTGGCGACAATTTTTTCTCATGAAAGCAGTCCGGAGATAATAACAAACTGGCACCATTGCTCAATATACCTGTTTCTTTTGTGCGCGCAGAACTTTCTATGCCGTTTCTGTTTGATTTATTGAAATCCTATCCCTAAGGAAAATCTTAGGAACCCTGTATACAATGTTGTAATATGGGGTACTGCTTCTAAAAGTTTAAGAATATTCAAAGCTCAAAAAAGAATGATAAGGCTCTAGATCGTCGAGAATCTTGCATGTCTATATTAAGGAATCAAAATTTGCTGACTTTTCCATGCATTTTTATATACTACTCTCTGCTTTCTATCAGGAAGAACCAAAGTAAATTAACTAGAAAATGTAACTACCATGAATACAACACCAGAAATAAATCGAAATTCAGCCTTGACAGTAACTGAACAAAAAAATATAAAAAATGTCCCTATTATGTTGGGAAAGTTCTTTTTAACAATCTTAGTGAAAAAATTTGCTCTTGTTAAAGTTTAAGAAAGATAAAGAAAATTGCTAGAAGCAAAAATATATTATTCGACCCAGAAGTTCCTAAATGATATATCTAAATTTTAAATTGTGTGTTTTTATTTTATTATTTTCTCTTACCTTATTATACCGCTGTCTGTCTGCCTTTCTATTTATTATTTTTATTTATTTTCTTTTATTTATTTTCTTTTATTTATTTATTTTTTCTTTGACTTTTTAATGTGACACTTATGTTGTCTTGATTTATGTGATTATTGTCTATTTACTAACCAATGGAGTTCACATTTTGTGTTTTTTTATATTTATTTTATGCTTAGGTGTTTAAAATACTTAAGTATCAATCAAGCAAGAACCAAGCACATTGATTGGTCAGAAACTTATAGCACGTTCGAAAAGAGCAGATATATGCTAATTTAAGGTATTTCTGAACGCAATAGGTGCTGAGATACGATACGTGTGCTGTAACGATACGTGATACCTAACGTATCTCAACACCTATCGCGTTCAAGAACACCTTAGATTAGCATATATTTGCCTTTTTCGAACGTGGTACAAGTTTCTGACTAATTAATGTGCTTGGTTCTCGCTAGATGCGGATACGTATACGGCGATGAGTTAAAAATAGCTTTATGTCGCTTTTTTTATTTTCATTATTATCTAATGCGGTTCAAATTTGTATGTTTTTTTCTGTATTTGTTGAACTACTCCGCGTAAATGTCTACATTTATTTTTTGACAATGGACATCTGTATTTTTACAGCGTTTTGTAGTATAATAAAGATTACTTTAATAACTAACTAATAACTATTTTACTTTAATATCCATTACTTATTGTTATATGTTTAGTGATTTTAAAAACATTTAACCTTTATTTTCTATTTCAGGGGCTTTCTCGGGCATTCCCTTTTGCTCCTGCCAAAAGCTTCAGATTGTTCTTACTAAATTTATCCTGCGGTGCTATTTTATTACTTATTGAATTTTTCCCCCCTTTTTGGGCATACTCCATCCGCACTTGGCTTATTTCGATAAGTTTTTTATGAACATTTATTTTTATGTACCGCCGGACCAGTCTGTACCTCAAAATTACTACTTTTATAAAGCTACTCCTATTCCTTAGTTTTGGCGTCAATTTCGAAGCCTCTGTGAATTCATACAGCTAATAATCGTAAATGTGGACTTCCGTGTCTTGTGCCCACTACGAACAAATAAATGGTGCTGGAAAGGATTTTCAAATAGCCAGTTACAACCTATATAACCTTGATAGAGGTAGACTGATATAGTGGTATTATGGAAGTTATGAGTGTAAATCCTGGTTGAGCAGCAGAAATTGTTTTTTCATTCATTACCTATACTCCTTGCCCTCTATCCCATTAAACACTCTGTAAAATTTATACAATGTGCTTTAAATATATATATATTTTTAATTTCAATTTGTTGTATTTCAGGTGGCGACTGCAGAAGTAAGAATTGCTCCTTCAGAAGACAATATGTCGACTGCCATTATAAATGGACACAACACAAGTACGGAGGACTTTACCAAGCATGTTTTTGGAGGTAACTTTTATTTAAATTCTGATAATAATATAAAATTCTTTGAAAAAAACCTTTTTTATTTTATACAGTTACTTTGTCAAAATTATTTTAACTAACAGGTTTGACGCCTATTTGATGTAAAAGCACTTTTTACCTTAGTCGTCTTGTTATTTGATTCTATGGAAAGAAAAGATTTTATATTTTAAGAATTCAGTGTCAAAATTAATTTTCTTTATAAATTCAAGATGGCAGACATTTTGGAAAATAGGTCAGCCATTTTGCAAAAAGTTTTATGCTTTATGCTAGTTTCAGATTTTTGTAAATTAAATTTAAGGATGGAAGCTTATTAACTATCTAGAATAAATGTAAAAAATCCTACTCGTAGGGCCCAAATCAAAAATATATTTATTAAACATTATCTGGAGCTTTTGTCCTTTTACACGACGAATAGTAATTTAAAACCATTTCAATAAAACTATTTTTTTATGTTTTAGGAGGACCAGAAAACGGTGAGTCATTTTCTCTTCAAAATAATTTTTGTAAATAAGTCTGGCCGTCCTACAAAATCAAGGCAGAACGGTATTAAAACTCTTAAAAGAATTTTTCAGGACAGGTCTGTGAGAAAAAAGTACATTATTATAAACATGCGGCAAAGTGTCATTTTTTACTCCATCTCTTATCCCTCTTTTTGACTTTTACTTGTTATTCCTATTTCAAATTTGTAAAATGTGGGATAAAAAGTACACTTGTAGTTCATAAATTTCGAAATGGTATGATATAATCTACGAAAATAAAAAAGAAAAAGCAAAAAACATGAGTCGTCTTATTATTTGAGTGGCTTTATTATTGCCAATGTTATCTTATGAATCTTATATTATAGTATGAAATAATCTACGAAAATAATAAAGAAAAAGCAAAAAACATGAAATTAAAAGAAATATTAGAATTTAGAAGAGTCTAGAAAATAAGTGGTTAACGGTTTCGAATATAAAATCGTTAAACCTAAAAAAGATAGTAGACACAAAGTAAATATTTCAACGCATCGTTTTTTTTTAGATTTTATTTTTATTACATTTTATTTAGATTCTCATAATAACAAAAAATTCTTTTAAAAAAATTATTTTTTATTATCTATAATAACCCCGTCAAAATTATTTTATTTAACAAGTTTAAAAAATGATGGCGCCTATTTGAGGTGAAAACACTTTTTACCTTAGTCGTCTTATTATTTGAGTGGCTTTATTATTGCCAACGTTATCTTATGAATCTTATATTATAGTATGAAATAATCTACGAAAATAATAAAGAAAAAGCAAAAAACATGAAATTAAAAGAAATATTAGAATTTAGAAGAGTCTAGAAAATAAGTGGTTAACGGTTTCGAATATAAAATCGTTAAACCTAAAAAAGATAGTAGACACAAAGTAAATATTTCAACGCATCGGTTTTTTTTTAGATTTTATTTTTATTACATTTTATTTAGATTCTGATAATAATAAAAAATTCTTTTAAAAAAACTATTTTTTGTTATCTATGATAACCCCGTCAAAATTATTTTAATTAACAAGTTTAAAAAATAATGCTGCCGATTTGAGGTGAAAACAATTTTTACTTTAGTCGTCTTATTATTTGAGTGTCTTTATTATTGCCAACGTTATCTTATGAATCTTATATTATAGTATAAAATAATCTACGAAAATAATAAAGAAAAAGCAAAAAACATGAAATTAAAAGAAATATTATGTTTTTAAATTTATTACAAGTCACAAAAAACAAAAACATAACTCTACATTCCTTTACCCTTAAACCGATGCATTTCAATGACCCATTATTTCATTTATGATTTCTGTGGTGGGGAAGACATGACGTCACACTTACTGGCAGGCTGAAGCCTTAGTCCCATTTCACATGAGGCGTGTTATGCTCTACGTCCTACGCCAAAGACTCGGTTGGCACTGACTTTACTTAAACGTGAGCACGCTCGAAATTTTACGCGAGGGCTTACACTTGGGCCGCGCTGCTCGCTGCGAGTGGCGACAGCTTGGTGTTTCAGTGCTGTTGCCAAGGTTCTCGAGTCAGTTCAAGTAGAAAGTTGATGCTCTACGTCCCACGCCAGCTGTAGGACGTAGGCGTGAGGTACGGCTCATGTGAAATGGGACTAAGATTTATCAAAACCCAGTAAACAAGATAAACATTTAATCGGGGAAAGTTTTTAAACAAAATCTTGTTAATCATGAATAAATAGCTGGTAAAGTCGTAAAACAAACAAACCAAATACCAAGTTCTGAACCCAAAAATTTTGCTTTCAGAATATCGTAAGGTAACTTATTGCTTCGCCACAACGCGTTAATAAGCTAAAAAGTCACCTAACCGAGCAAACAGTCTCTATGATTTAAATTTAATGTATTTTAATACTTCCTCTCCGAAAAAGTTCGTAATTTTTATTTAATATTTGACCTTTGTTTAAAATATTTTTATTGATTATAATGTTATTTTCTAGAAAGTAGGAAAAGTCAATACTTAATCTATTTTCCAGAATAATGAGTACCCATAAAGAAATAATTTTTTAATGATTGCAAAGACACAAAGTTCTCTTTTACTCAAACGTATTTGGTCCGTTGTTTAATAATATTCTATTTTTATTTTAGTGGGCGCGTGCGGCGCACAGTGGATCGAGGTAAATGGGCATTTACTCACGTTTTTTTTTGGGTGTCCAAACGCTGTTTTTCTCAATAAGCCAGAATGTTTGTTAAACAAAAATTTCGCTGCCCCCTAAGAAACATTACTTTTATAAAATACCCCGTAGTTCATAAAATACCCCGTAGTTCAATGTTCTAAGCCCAGGTCCACCTTAACCTTACCACTGCATGGTCCAAGAGGCATTTCAGTATCAAGCAGCTCGTCGTCGGCATCCAAGGCCCAGCGATTAGCGCGCAGCAAATCCAAACTTCCGATGACAAAAACCACCGCCAAACAATAATCTCAGATTCTACATTAGCTCCATCCACTGTGCGCCGCCGCGTGCTGTAGCCATTTGTCATGCTGTTCCGGCTAAAGTAACTTTTGTATGACTATAATTAGGGATATTTGGGAACACGTATTTGACACTTATTGTTAAACTTCTTACTGAGGCTGGGGCAGTAGCAAATTCACGTTCCTCTCTCCTAAAAACGAAGTCTGCTAATACGGAGTTTTTAGGCAAACTAAAATAAGATCCAATTTGACAGTGCTACGTTACGCTTACTATTATTAGTAATATTAAAAAAATATATGGTTCTTTAAAAGATTTAGGACTCGGCAAAAATGTTAAAAATAACGCTCCTCGAGGGCGTCAAATGGCGGCAATTTTTATAGCGACTCGATTTCTCGGTATCTATACTTGTGTCTATCTTGTGCGGTGGGGTGACTGCACCAGACGATGTTTGCTGACTTCTGTCAAGTCAAACCAAATTTGGCAGAATATTTGAATCATGGAAACTTACCTTCACTTTTAATTTAAGTTTAACTCTCCTCTTACTTTTCACACAGCACAACTCTGTTTCTTTACCAGGTTCTTTATCTAGAACATTCCCCTTTGCAGCACGGATGTAAAAAAGAAAGGGATTGATAATACCCTTGTGGGAAAATTACTGCCGTGTGTCTTCCGCCATTTTCGCCGCCATGTTGTGGAGATTTGGGTTGGCGGCATTGGTTCCTTAATTTTAAATAGTGGTGTGGGAACAATGAGTATCAACAGTGTCAAAAAATGACGTTTCTAAAAAGGTTATTTTTGTTGTTGTTTTTTAATACAAAAATAAAAAAGTGAAGAACCAAGCAATAAAAACCATTTAAAAGACAGACAAATGCTTGAACGGCCACGCCATGATAATCTCTCTCATTTGGTCTGGGGAATGTGCAAGTTTTGAACAAATAAATTACAACATGGAAACATTACCCCCAATTTATAAACTCAAAGGGTACTGTCAACCATTGCTGCTGGCTCTCCCGCTCAAAATAAACCTTCATTAAGTTGATCTCTGAATCTGAAACAGGAACTAAAACGTCTAGGCACAGATATAGAAAAATAAATGAATAGAGGGAGATACGAAGTTTGATAATAGCATATATGGATCAGCTGAAAATCAGAGTGATGTGGCAAGCGATCACAAAAAAGTACATCTTTGGCACATCGACTTTTACAAAATTAGAACAATACTTCATGAGTTTTAAAAAGAACATTAAAAAAATTAATTTTAATATGTATTTTATCAGTAATTTTTTTTTTCTTGTTGTCATTTCTATGTATTTGTAACTGTCTATATGTAATTTTAAGTAAGTAGTTTAAGATTTCAATGTCAATTTTTGTGATATTGTACCCAGTATTTTTTTGAGATTTTAAGATAAGTAATTATAAGATGTTTTACCAGTTTACTAGAAATAAAGAAGCAATGGTTGAACCGAGCGTTTATTGCAATTTATAAGGTGTGGCGTAACAGTACCCTTTGAGTTTATAAATTGGGGGCAATGTTCCCAAACAACAACAAAAATAACCTTTCAAAAAAATGTCAATTTCAATCATATTTTGACACTGTTGACAGTCAGTGTTCCCATACTACTATTTAAAATTAAGGAAACCAATGTCGCCAACCCAAATCTCCACAACATGGCGGCGAAAATGGCGGAAGACAGGCGGCAGTGATTTTCAAGAAAATTTCCCATAGGTATTAGCAATCCAAGGCTTCTACATCCGTGCTTTGCAGGAACAAAAAAGGCCTATTAAGAGCCAAATACAGAAACCAGTATTTCGCACTAAGGTATAGTTGGTTGCATACCCTTTTCCTCCTTTCTTAAGGCCACAAAAACGGCATAGATTTGACAACACTGCTTTGCTATTTTTTAAAAAAATCAACAATAGGTGGCATTAGTAATACTATTTCGAGTTAGACCGTGCAGTGTTCAGAACACGGTGCGAACACCATATGTGAGGAAAAGTATAACTTATTAGGAACGTAACCATCTATTAATGCTTCTTTAAAAGGTTTTGATGCTCGGCCTCATGCTTCATGGATTGCAATGTCTCGAACTTAAAAAGAATCAAAAGAAAAATCATTATTCAACATAAAAAAATAACAAATTTCCGTATTATTTTTATCACTTGACATGTATCAATTTATTGGCCGAATGTTCCATTAGACAAGTGGCCAGCGGCTATGCGGAACCTGAATTCCAACACTCCAATCCAACTCACTTCATTTTCCTTGGGCCTACTAAATTACGTGACCTTGGTGTTTCAGAATTCCGGCAGAATATTGCTTACAAAGAAATTGCAGAATATTGCTTACAAAGAAAAAAAACATAACTTTTTTGTTACCTTATCCAAAGGATTTTTCAAATTGGTGTATTTTTTCAAAAAATAAAAAAAATCCAAAAATTGCTGTTACGGATTTCCGTATTATCGACGAGGCTAAAGAAAAAACCAGATAAGATTTTTGACTATTTTTAGCCGCGTTTATTTTATTTCGAAAATGAAAGAGTTCAACAAAAAAACTATACGGTTGTGTGAAATTCAAAAATAAAAATTCCTGCCAAATTTCAACAGATTTCGTTTTCTCGTTTCCGATATTCTGCCCGGTAAAGATTGGCCCAAAAACAGCGTAGCAGTGTTGTCAATTCTATGCCGTTTTTGTGACCTTAATAAAAATAATACTATAAATTAAAATATTATAAAACCTCTAATATCTCATGAGTCCTAAAATTTTACTCAGACAATTCTCTAATTCAAAATAAGCATTAAAAAAGTCTCGCAAAGATAACAATTTCATGACACTCAGAACACCGGCAACACTGCACAGGTCAAATTCGTTGTACAGGGTCGCTTCAATAGATGAAATGAAATGCGCTGAAAATTTAAAGTTAGATTGACAACATAAATGGTCATTTGATTGACACATTCAACTACTTTCTAAACTGTGCACAAAGGCCATATTCTAACCTTTTCTAATAAAGTTTGTCATTTTGACATTCATTTACCTCCCTTCTTTTTGGTCCTTAGTACTCAAAGAGACCATTTTTTCTTTATTGTTATCGTTATTTTGTATAATAATTTTTAATTATTTTGACGTAAGATCTGATTAATTTCTAGGTTTTTTAGTTTTGTTCTAAAAAAGGTTGCGACGTTACCTCATTTCAGAATGCAAATGCATTGCAAACTGACCTTAGTATAGGGCGCAAGGTTAATGCGGGGGATGGCTCGGTTGTCATTTTGTGTACACCAAAAGGCATTTTTGACCAGAATTATTTATTAAAAATGTCTCAGAATGCCATAAATTGCCTTAAAATGCATAGAATGTCTCTAAATTCCCCCAAAATTCCTCGAAATAATGCAGCGGAATGACATCGGCGTGTACACCAAAATGCATTACCGATCCACCTCTCGGGTTAATGTAATTTTCCGAATTTTAGAGAGTTGTAAGGAGTCACATTCTAACAGCTCAATCGAGGGGTGGCTCGGTAATGCACTTTGGTGTGCACTCCGATGGCATTGAGTGGCATTTTGAACCATTATTACAAAGCATTTCGGAAAAATAAAAATTTCACGATTTTAATAAATCTCGGGTATATTGTAGATCTTGACCTTCAAATCAAAATGTCTCATAGGCACGAAAAGATCGTCTAACTAGATATTGAGTTAGACAGGGGTGAATTGGTAGAAATGTACTACTTTCGAAAAACTAAGAAATAGTATATATATATTAACCAAAATGGGTTTACTAAGCAAGTTTGTGTAAGAATATATTTTTGTTGAAGAAAGAGATGTGACATGTCACTTTAGATACCGGGGGTAACTAAAAAGTACCTCTACCATTTAAAAGCTATTAGAGATCAAGGCAACTTATTTGGTAATTTTAAAATTAAAAAAAAATATCTATCCAGTTCTAATAACATAGAAATAGTGTTACTTACAAAGGTGGTGAAACTATTTACACAGGGTATTTACACAGGATCTCGGATTTTTTTTGCATTAATTAATTTCAATTACATCGTTGGCAACATCTTCCACAGAGTCGAAAGAGATGTTGCTTGGGTAGTTTACATCGTGTTGGTATCTGGCATAACTAAGATACCATATGACACTTGTGATATGACAACACATGCCAACCACCTTAGCCCCTGATGGGCAAATGGAATAGTACTCACTAATTTCATTATTGTTTTTGTTATATCTAATATAATGCTGGTATTTTGTTGCGTTCCGGTCGCGCGAAAATATTCTTATTCCAATTAAACTATTAATATTTAGACCAGTATCAATTTCCATGGAATGCCCACCTTGTGGATAAACATTGTCTTATATGTACGAGCGAACAAGTTTTATTTGAAATATACCAAAAGTTACATGCCTTAGATCGTCCAGGTCTAGTATTGGAAACTGAATTGATCCATTTTGAAGCTCTTGCCACACTCATCTTCTTCTACTTAAGTTATTTTCCACCACAAAATGTTGTAAATTGTTGGGTTGTTGTGCTCTGAGCTTCATCTCGTTAGCTATGTCCACCGTAGCATATTGCATATTTATCGGAGGATGGTACCTGTTCAGCATTGCGCAGCAAATCTTAAAAATGGCACCAACGTGGTGAAGATGTTTGTTTTGCAGAGAGTCGCGGAAAAACTTAAAAACCGATTTAATATGGCCATTTTTGGACACAATTATCCACCGCGTTTTTGTAATAAGCCTTGCATGATTGGCGAGCTTCCAGAGAAATAAGATTGGATATGATAGTTGCTATTCTTCTTATGTCTGTCCTCCATTGCAAACAAAGCAAATATTTCTTACACAAAAAGCCATTTTCTGGGTACAGTTTTTGACATTTTCATTGATTGTATTATCAACCCAAAACCCAACAATAGAATAACCAAATAAGTTGTCTTGATCTTTAATAGCTTTTAAATGGTAGAGGTTTAAGTACCCCTGGTATCTACAGTGACATGTAACATCTCTTTCTTTAAAAAATATATATTTTGATACAAAGCTGCTTAGTAAACCGGTTTTTGTTAATTTATAAATATTATTTCGCAGTTTTTCGAAAGTAGTACATTCCTACCAACTCACCCCTATAACGCAATTTGATCTGAAGGTCAATATCTACAACATACTCGAATTTTATTAAAATCGTGAAATTTTTACTTTTCCATAAGAGGTGTGTATCATCCTTTATGGCATTCTGAGGCAACTAACAGAAAAATCTGGTAAAAAATGCCTTTTGGTGTACACAAAATGACGATCGAACGACTCCTCGAGTTCGACTGAACTTAGTGGCGATTGGCCATAACTCTATTAAAGGTAACAGCATATGTCAATTTGACTTAAGTGTTCCGATAATTCCTTATGTTAGGACGCGCAGAATTAATATAATCTCAACAGAGCTGCAACAAAACAAATCAGAAGAACCTTTTTAGCGTCTTTATTAATAATAATAATAATAATAATAATATTAATAATAATAATAATAATAATAATAATAATAATAATAATAATAATAATAATAATAATAATAATAATAATAATAATAATAATAATAATAATAATAATAATAATAATAATAATAATAATAATAATAATAATAATAATAATAATAATAATAATAATAATAATAACAATAATAATAATAATAATAATAATAATAATAATAATAATAATAATAATAATAATTCAAATTGGACTAGTCGAAAAAACCGAAGAGCCATACCATCAAGAAAGATTGAACACACTGGATAAACAAACTAATCCAGAATTTGAGTCCTATCAGAGAAACTTTCTCCTATACAACGAAATGGATCCTTTAAGAAAACCTAAACTCCCAAAGCTGCGGTACGACTCCAACACAGAAAACATTATTAAAAAAGTGGACCTCATCTTGAAAGACAACATAAAAATAGAAACAATGCTGGAAGAATTGCACAGCATGATATATACAGGAGCTGTAACAGTTCTTGCTCTAAACGGTCAAGAACTAAAAACGACAACAAAAAGCTCTAAACCTAAACAACCAAGATGGGAAAATCAAATACATCAACGGCTGGATCTCAGAATGTAAATCTACCAACTACCGAAAATGTAAGAAACTACTGGAAGGGAATCTGGGGTCAGTGTGTTAAACACAGAAAAACACAATGGCTAGAAGATGAAAGAAAAGCCGCAATAAAAATAGTACCTATGGTGAACTGGGAAATCACTCAAAAAGAGGTCGAGTCAGCTATATCAAAGACAATGAGCTGGAAGGCTCCGGGGCTGGACTCCATCCAGAACTTCTGGCTTAAAAAGTTTAAATCGATTCACAAACAATTAGCTAAATGTTTTACTTACCTTTTAAAACACCCAGAGCAAACACCAAACTTCCTGTCAAGTGGGGTAACTTACCTTCTTCCAAAAACTGAGCAATTTACGGACAACCCTGCCAAATACCGGCCAATCACCTGTCTACCGACTATTTATAAAATAATTACCTTAGTTATAGCCGAAAAGATCTATGCGCATCTGGAGGAGAGTGAGCTGCTCGATGAAGAACAGAAGAGATGCCGAAAGGGGTCAAGGGGGTGCAAAGAACAACTAGTTATTGACGCCACAGTTATGTACAACGCAAAAAACACACATGGCTCACTTCACACTGCTTATATAGACTATCAGAAAGCATTTGATAGCATACCGCACTCTTGGCTGCTTGAAGTTTTAGACCTCTACAAAATAGATAAACACGTTAGCATCTTTTTAGCACACGCCATGACAAAGTGGAAGACTAGGCTGTTAGTTACCTCTCCCGAAGGTACAGTTGACGCTGGGATGATAGATATTAGAAGAGAAATTTTTCAGGGAGATGCCTTGAGTCCTTTATGGTTCTGTCTTGCTCTACGACCACTTACTCAGCTGCTTAATAAAGAGAACAAAGGCTACAACATCAATCAAACGGGTACATACATCAGTCATCTGTGGTATATGGATGACCTGAAACTGTTCGCACCCACAAAACAAAAACTTGAAGGTTTACTTACCTGCGTGGGAAAATTCGGTTCGGATATTCATATGAAATTTGGCCTTGACAAATGTAAAATAAGTGGCATGGATAGAGGCAGATGGACACCACATGGAGGCATTGAAATAAACGAAGAGCAGAGTTTTATGGAAGCGATGGAGGAATCGGAAAAATATAAATATTTAGGATATCTACAAGCTAGAGATATAGACCATAAGCCAGCAAAACAAAAACTTATAGATACATACTAAAAACGATTAATTCTTAGATCAAAACTATCAGCACGAAACGTTGCTAAGGCATTAAACACCTACGCAGTATCCGCCATCAGCTACAGCTTTGGTGTAATTAAATGGACTGACACTGACCTCGAAGAATTGAATATAAAAACAAGAAAATAATTCTGAAAGTACCGATCTCACCATCCCAGATCCTCTGTCGAAAGATTCCACTTGCCACGAAAACTAGGGGGTAGAGGAATACCAGATATAAAAGATAGACATCATCAGCAACTTCGTAACCTCAGACAGTACTTTTACAAAAAATCCGAGCAAAGTACATTACATAAAGCGGTGGTGAAAACAGACAAAAAAGCAACCCCACTACATTTGGCTGATAAGAAACTTGACTTTGAAAACCCTACAAATAAACAGCTGCTTGAGCAATGGAGAAGCAAGGCTCTACATGGCAAATATCTGGCAAGAATCGAAGATGATGCAATAGACACAGCTGCATCACTAACATACCTTACACAAGGCAATCTCTTCAACGAAATATGACCCTCCAACCGTTTGCGAAAACGACGACGTACGCATCTACTGGAACAGGAAAATACAAACAGATAGAACAATCCCTAATAATATACCTGACTTGGTGCTGACATTTAAGAAGGAAAAAAAGACCTTTGTTGTGGATTTTGCCGTACACCTAGCTACAAACATCACCAAAACTTACACAGAGAAAGTCAACAAGTACTTACCGCTCCGCGACGAAATAATGGAGATGTGGCACATGGATTCCGTCACTATCGTACCGATTGTAATAGGAACCTTAGGTGAAATACCCAAAAAATTAAAAGACAGTCTCTCCGCACTTGACATCGAATGGGATTTATACAAACCCATCCAAAAATCAGTGGTACTGGATACGTGCAGCATTGTGAGAAGGGTTATTGGCCTGAAATAGGATCATCTTGTCGCTCACCGACCGATGAAACCTATGTTGATACCACTACTTAGTGTGACTTGAATTCAATAATAATAATACTAATAATAATAATAATAATAATAATAATAATAATAATAATAATAATAATAATAATAATAATAATAATAATAATAATAATAATAATAATAATAATAATAATAATAATAATAATAATAATAATAATAATAATAATAATAATAATAATAATAATAATAATAATAATAATAATAATAATAATAATAATAATAATAATAATAATAATAATAATAATAATAATAATAATAATAATAATAATAATAATAATAATAATAATAATAATAATAATAATAATAATAATAATAATAATAATAATAAGAATAATAATAATAATAATAATAACAATAATAATAATAATAATAATAGAAAGGTTTATTTTCAAAGCAAGTTACATATCAAAGTAAAAAATTAAACTAAAATCATAGAAAATAAACATTAAAGCACAAAATCAAATGAAATTTGCTTGTATGTGCTAAACGCATTCTGTTACAATCTGGAAGATAATAGTCTACAGTTGAGTTTATTTTGTCATAGTAAGGTAAAAGTCACTATTCGGTTTTTAGAGTCTCTTTCAGGTGTAAGCGTCCTAGGTGATGTATACTATAATATTATACAACTAGCTACATATTTTATCATATGAGATTTCGTATAGTAGCTCTATTTGCAATAAAGAGCCAACTTCTACTTGAAATACTTTTTTGTCAACAATTGTGTTGTTTCTTGGTAACATATTAAAGATTTTTGGAGCTAAGTACTAAATGGATTTATTTCCTATTTCTTTATTACTTTGAGGAATCTTAATACAATTATTTGTGTACCGAGTGTTAATACTATAAGAGGTCAGAGGTGTATTTTGTTTTTGCCTGTTAAAATCATTACTTAAAAAAAAATATAGCTGCCGAATGTCAAGTATCTTAGCTTCATTATATAAAAGGTCACTGGAGTACATTTTCTTTTTCCTCAAAATAATTGTTATTAACCATCTTTGCAATACTTCCAATTTTCACAGGTAACAGTCCCTTACACTGCCCAATTCTGCAAGTTTTTCCCACTTCGTATTCACAGGTTTCCCTAAGAAAATAAAGACTTTTTGTTGCACACTCGGTATTTCCCGTTATTAGTTAACACGATGACAGATGACTACCGCGCCCGCGCAGAATAAGGTAGTTTGTGCGCTGCTGTTTAGGCGTCGGACACTAAGAGAAAGGCCGTTTGGGTGCCAGCAAAGGAAAAGTTTAAGAAAGAGAAAAAAGAAACAACCCAACTTCAGAATAAATTTTATTAAACCTTTTCTATACTAACACATAGAAAAATTAAACGAATGCTTTTCCCCCGGTGATATATTGACGTTTTCTTCTTTAAAATATGCTTCTTTTGTGGCTTCTAAACCGGTTGCAATTTAAAAACGCCGAGGCCCTTTTCGGTTCTTTCTGCTTTGCCGATATCACATTTTAACTGTTAAAAATAAATACGTGTTAACCTCTATTCAACAACTCTAAACTCTGCAACTTTAGAGGGTCGCGTGTTCACAAATTAACTTTAAATATACCAGTTAACATTTAAAAGTAACCTATAATTTTGTTCTATTAAAAAAAAAATTGTTTGTGATCTTTACGTCGATCTCTAAATACGGTGTTCCAGTTGTGAAAGCACTGTGCACTGTGCAGCATCGTTAGTGGGGACAGGGAGGGACTTGTATTTACCATGCATCTATCTCGCTATCAAAAAAATCGGACGAAAGTGTGATATTTCGCGTACGGATTTTTAATTTTCGATTGTTTGTTTTAGACATTTGTTTGTTAAGGGTCATTTACACAGACGGGCATACCATTGATGTTAAAATGCCGGCGAACATCTTTGCGAGCTGGTTCGGCAAAAGATCGCAAGCCTCTTCGCGCAAAATTTCACCGAACATGTTTGGTGAGGAAAAAACCGGTAAAAATATATGTTGAAAATAAAACAAAATATATCCTTGTCAATAATTATTAATAAACTTCGTAATTAAAAGGTAAAAAAAATAAACTCTTGACGTTTTGTTATACTCAATCTTGACACTCATACCACTTAATCAAAAACATTTATATTTATAAATGTGTATATATATTTTAAACCCTCCCGTTTACAACGAGGAACATAATTAAAATTAAATTTTTATATCCAATAAAGGTTTCCCAAGGATAAAAGATTTTGGAATTGACAAGGTACACTCTACATTTTGGGATCTAACTTGTTTATTTCTTAATTTGATAGACACAAAATGTGTTTTACGAAAGCTCCAGAGAAAATTTTATTTACAAAAGGAAGGGAAAATTTAGCGCCCTAGTAAATTTACAGAAAAGATTTGTGGCGTAGAGGGCAAAGGGTGAGGAAATGAAGGATTTGAACCCGGGACTTGTAGAATACTATTCTAATGCTCTACCAACTGAGCTACCGAAGAACTGGGGTTTTAAATGGCTATTCGGAAATCCTTTCGTCCGATTCATTTGTTAGTAGTGGGGAGATCTTTGAAACCTACTGCGGCTTTAAAAACTTAGACATGTTATAAAGACAAGGAGTTACACATGCACGATTATTAGTTGTACGAAATTGCTATTTATATATCAACCAACGATACACGACATATAGCGTTTTATTGAAGATGGCGAATTTCCAACCAATAATTTCAGCCAAACATATTTGCAAAATGAAGGGAAAATTTAGCGCCCTAATAAATTTACAGAAAATATTTGTGGCGTGAGGGAATAGATCGGAAAAAAGTTTTCCCTCGACCAGGATTTGAACCCGGGACCTCTAGAATACCAGTCTAATGCTCTACCAACTGAGCTACCAAGGCTACAGATTATTCGGAAATCCTTTTGTCTGATTCATTTGTTAGTAGGCTTCAAAGATCTCCCCACTACTAAAAAATGAATCGGACGAAAGGATTTCTGAATAGCCAGTTAAAACCCCAGTTCCTCGGTAGCTCAGTTGGTAAAGCATTAGACTGGTATTCTAAATGTCCCGGGTTCAAATCCTGATCGAGAAAAAGCTTTTTTCCGATTTATTCCCTCACCCTTTGCCCTCTACGCCACAAATATTTTCTCAAAATTTTGTTTAATTAAAAACCCATTTTTATATGCAAATGTAAAAATATGATAATAAAACCTTGTGTGCCTCAACTTTTTAACCCTTATGTGTTTTTTCGAATCGATTTTCTGTTTGGAGCCTATTTTTCAGGCAGTGTTCTTAGCTATGTCCAATAACTCCACTACTCTCTCTACTAATGTAGACTTGTTTGCTACGCTACAGAACATAACTAAAATGCTTTGTTACTTAGAAATAAACAAAAATTATAAAACTAAAATTTACACTTCATGGTAATCAACAAAACATTTTTTTGGGTGCAATGCTGCTTCACGTTTTCTAATACATATAAAATTACTTGTTTTGTGGCAAACATTGCAATGAGTCGCATTATCTTGATAGCATATTAATTGATTTATTCAGTCGTATTTTGAATATTCGTGAACGTTGGCAGATGGTCGACTCGGTCCCTTTTTTGGTTCTCATAAGTTTCCAGAATTGCTCTGGCTACTGATCTTCTAAAGCTCAAATGATCTTTATCAGCGCCATAGGATCGGTATATTTGCCACGCATTATGCAGGCTCATGTCTAGTGAATGAGTGATAAGTGGAAAGTTGCACTTTTTTCCTCTTATTGACGTTCTGTATAAATTAAAAAATATATATTTTCTTGTAACACAAGGTTGAGGTACGAGAATGTAATTCTTTTCTTTTTGCGAAAATCTCTTTACCGATGATCTGGAAAAAACCTCCAAAGTATTGGATACAATATCTATGACATTGTTGTCATGAGCCTTGCATATTATAATGCCATTGTCGTCAGTTGTGCAGTATTCAAAAATGATTTTTTGAGCAAGCTGATCATTTGAACATCCTCTTCCTCTCCAGAACCTTCATCGGTATTTTTACAATTGAGATTCTCTGGTGGAAAAATATATATATTCTGAAATTTCACTATCAATTTGTTCAATTTCTCCCAAAATCTTGTAAAAATTTAGCGGTTTCTAGCAGTATCTAAAAAATAAAAATTACAGCGTATTGGAATATTTTTGACCACACCCCGTGGACATACATAAAGTCTAACCTCAAATTTAGTAAAATAGTTTCCTAAGCCTTTTATATATATTTTTTTAGAAACTATAAACAAACAAGCACTAAATAAGAAATTTTGCTTACCTGTCATTGGCCTTGAATCGATAAAAACTCAGTATTTTTCGTAATCGGTTGGTAAAATGGTTGTTTTAAAATAACTGTAGATGGTGGCCATGTGTCAAAAGATACTTGTAACTATTCAGCACAGAAATCTGCACATAGGCTTTTAAAAGGACGGTGGCCTTATGTAGGTTAAAGAAGATATGGCAAGCAAATAACATTTTCAGAGGTATCTTCTGGTTTTTAAAGATTTATTAACATATGAGGTTTTTTAAAGTTGTAATCTCGATCGCCAACAAGATTTTGAATTTTCTAAAAAAAAATATATTAAAATTTTCCTTGTATTTTTTTATACCTAATTAAAAAAAATCCAGAACAGATAGTTTTTCTTGCGCTTGGCCTGTTAAAATTAAATATCCATCTTAATAAACTACCAGATTAAACATCGCTTTCAATTTAGAGTGCAAACAGTAATTACGAACTGTTTTAAAACAGTAATAATAACTACTCCTTAAATAAACTCGGAAATACTTTAAAATGTAAGTGTTGAATTTGCTACCAGATATCTCGGGGGATTTGTTTTAATATTTCTTGATGATTAATCGAGCAAGTGCATTTTATAAATTAAAATTTTTTTACAAAATTACACAAACAAGGGCTGACTTCTTTCTTTAAAGTCGACTCTTATAGTTGGTTCTTTTTTTACAAGCTTTTATTTAACTTGCAATGTATTTATGTATATATACACGGTGTCTTAATTGCCATGGGCCACTACTGCTATCTCGGTAGTTATAAGAACTACAAGGTTGGTCTGGTTTTAAAAAAATAAATATTCTATCCCGAGGTACGGAGGTTTTTCGAAAAATTGTAGAAAAGTATTTTATCAAACATCAACTTACTTTTTTTAAATACGGACCTGTATTTTTTATTCTATTTTTTAAAATCTCCCTTTTTTGTGATTTTAACGATGTATCACATGTCTATATTTATTTGCATTTTATTGGTACAAAATGGTTATTTATGTTTTTTCGCACTTTTGCCGTTTTATTAAAGGTGTCTTAGAAAGCAAAAAGAAACAATTGCTTATAAAAGCCCATGTTGCGCAATACATCTGTCAAGGTAAGCTTAAAAATTAGATTTAATTTTTTGTTATGCAAAAGCATTTCGAAATGCTGAAAGAGCGATCCAAATGTATCAAAATTCGTACCCCGAAATGCGCGTACCAAATCGAAAAATTTAATTATACGGCTAGAGTGAACTTTGCTACTACACGGATTGAGTACGGTGTTGCACGGATCATTTATAAATCCTTCCAAACGGGGAGCAAGCGGCAGAGGATGGGGACAAATATCAATAGAAATTTTGAGAGAAATTGAAAAAGAAAGGTTAGTTTTGAAAAACGTGTCAAAATAATAATAAATACTGTTAAATAAGTTTAATTTAATTACATGGTAAAAAGTTTAAATATTTAAAAAGTTTATAAATAATTTTTTTCATTAGACGCTGCATCAGTCTGTTTATGTTATTAAAGCAGGCAATTGTTTTATCGCTCGTCGTCGTCGCCACCACCTAAAATTTTTTTTTAAACCCAATAAAACTTAAATTTTATTTTTTTTTATCATTAAACCACAAACAAATATTGACATGTCATACATCGTTACAATAAAAAAAAAGTTTTTTAAAAAAATGGAATAAAAATTACAGGTCCGTATTTAAAAAAAGTAAGTTTATGTTAATATCTCGAAAACTAGACGTAGCAAATGTTCTAAGAAACTATCAAATTGAAGAACGTTAAAAATGCAAAAATTTCTTCCTTTATAAATTTTTTGTAAAAATTATACTTTTTGAGATATTTGACAAAATAGATTTCAGCAATTTTTCGAAAAACCCCCGTATCTCGGGATAGAATATATTTTTTTAAATCTGAAACCAGATTTTTAATGTCTCCCAAAAACTGCACATTTTATCTAATTTGATCACCCTTGGAGTTTTTATAGTTACCGAGATAGCAATAGTGGCCCATGGCAGTTAAGACACCCTGTATATGTAACGAACTAGATATGTTGGTTCGGGTGGAACATTGCAACTTAATTTTGACCAACTTCCCGACATCGGATCGAATTCAAATTTAACATGCTTATATAGTTGCGGTGACAACAAACAAATTTGGTGTGTTGGGACACTTGGGGATGAAGATAACGAATTTCTAATCAGATTTTAAAAACTCAATATGGCGGATTCAAGATGGAGGATTATCGGTCATGTTTTGCTAACCAATTTTAACTGACTTATCCACATCCGGTTGTGTTCAAATTTGGCATGGGTTTATAGTTCCGGTAAAAATACAACAATATGGTATTCTCAGGTATCCAACTCCCTCTAATGAGGGAAGTGGAGAGGGAAAAATATTTAGTTTGTTCGATTTCAATCAAAGTTAACATACAGGGATTTTTAAGGAGGAGGATTATGAATTTTTGATTAGATTTCAAAATTTCAATATAGCGGATTCAAAATAGACCATTAAGGGTACAAATCTAAAAATTAAGGGTGTGTGCTTAAATTTAGTATGCGTTTATATTTCCGGCAAGAATATAATGGTATTATTAGTTACACACTTCCCTCTAACGAGGGAAGTGGAGGGGGGAACAGATTTAGTTGCTTCGATTTAAATCAATACAGGGGTTTTTCATGAAGGGGACATGAATTTTTGATCAAATTTGTAAATTTCAATATGGCGGATTTAAAATGGACGATTTAGGCTACTAATCTAAAACAATTTTTCTGAGACCATAATAAAAGCGATGGGCGCATATTAAAAATTTTAATTTCTAGATGACAAAGAGAGAACTACAATTATATTCGGATTATAAACATAAAAATTTGAAAATGTCCTTAGGTTATAGAATAATACAACTGTTTCTTAGGTGAATCGTCGATGTGACCGACATATGATACCTAAAGTTAAAATTTTTCATTTGAGCCCATCGCTTTTATTATGGTATAAGAAAGATAAAAAGTTATTTTCTCCTTTTAAGTGCATTTTTAATAAAACATTTTTAAGAGTTACCTGGGAGCGACACAAACAACATTTTTATGACCGTCTTTGGTCGTATAACGACGTTTGCTAAACGTCGCGCGTCGGTCAGCAACCCAATTAGGCCTAATTGACCTGAAGGCGGCTGACTATGTTGGGCCAACAACAAAAGTAGGTCCGGGAATCCTAACGTAATCGTTTTGGTAACCTGTTGAGCTCACTCCGACGTTGGAAAGAGTCGTGCGGAGAACTATTGCAATAAGTATCCACAGTAACTATTTTTCTATTTATGGCCGTGTTTTTCTGAAAATCGACCACTGTGCGACGCGACGGAAAGCCGGCTTATGGATTTCACCCAGCGCTCAGTGGGCTCCTGGGTCATATTTTTGGCCAAAACTAATTCAGGTTTATGGAGAAGCTATAGTTTTACGCCGACGTTATCAAAATTAATATATTTTTTTAAGTGCATTTAAAGAAGAAATTCCCAACTGTCCGTAAATCTTTGACCAATTTTTTTTTAATCATTATTATTATAATGTACTTATCTTTTTCTACTAAGTTTATTTTAGTCTTACGTAACTGTATGAATCAATTCTGTAAAAAACTCTTTTCTTAAAATATGGAAGAAAATAAAATAGCCTAAAATCAGAAAATTCAACATTAAAACAAATCTTCGCTTTCCTAGGCCTACTGGATTGTTTACTTTAAGTTAATGCTAAATTTACTTGCTTTACGATCACTTCACACTAAGCCATTTTTGGCCAAAAATTCGCTCCGAAAGCCAACTGTGCAAAGGCGACTTCGAGGGACCGAGAAAGAGTACCATCCGATGTACGAGGAGCTTAGAGTGACCTCCTCTTCTTTTGTGAATGTTCGGTGCTTGAAGTGTACCATATAGGGTGTAACAACGAAAACGAAAAAGAGGTGTTTTCGAGTATTTAAAGTACGACTTCGGAAAAAAACCTGGGAGACATCGATTTGTTATTCAAGGGGACACTCTTTGGTAATATTGAAACTTTCATATGATATATCCCTATTGAGGGTTCAGTTTCACCACCAGAGTTGAAATAGGAAAAGTGGGCCAAATGACACCTTGTTTAAAATTTAGCGATTAGTTTTCGAAGCATTTGCCTTTCAGTTGATTATGGAGCAAAGACAAACAAAAGAGAATCAATGATAAACCGCATTGTTCTGATTTTTATACATAAAAAATATTTTTATCGCTTTTTGTAAAGTTGGAACGCAGTTATCTTAAAAACTAATCGCTCGATCCCAGTGGCGGCTTTAGAGGGGGGCGCGTAGGGCGCGAGACCCTTCTTAAAGGTTTAGAATCGAAATATACGATCACATTACATATTTTTATCGAAGAAGGTGTGGCAGCTTATTCACATCTATTTTCTATTGGGCCATAATTTATTTAAGATTTTCTTTGTATTGCCTGGATACAGAAACGAAGATCTGAGAACTTTTGAACAAATTTCTACGGTCACCAAAACATCTAGTCTACTATGTGTTTCAGCTCTTGGACTATTAGTGTTATTGCTAAATTGGTAATTATTTAAATTAAAAAAAAATTGTTCGTTTAGAATATGGATTTCTTTTTATACTTACAATATGTATAGATTCGAATTTCAGGGGAGGGGAAAGTTAATTGAAACCGATGCGCCCCCCCCCCAAGACTTCTAAAGCCGCCACTGAACTTGAAACACTTTATCTATTTAAAATATAGTAGTAAAACTCACCCCAGAAAGGAGCGTGTTTAAAAAAAAAGAATGAGTGGCAAATGATGTCTTTCAAAAATACACTAAAAACAAGGTATCCTTTTTGCTTTATGATAAACTGAAAGGCAATTATCTCGAAAACTATCGTTAGATTTTAAAATTTAAATATTTTCAAGAGCTTCAAAATAAGGTATCACTTGGCCTATTTATACTCTGGCGGGGAAATTCACACGTTGATGGGGTGTATTCTACGAAAATTACAATTTTGCCAAAAAGTCTCCTCATTGAATAACAAATTCGATGTTTTTTCCAAAAATCATACTCTAAATACTCGAAAACGCCTCTGTTTGGTTTTTGTTGTTACACCCTATATTTTATGTACTTTGTTTAAGGGATATATGCAATAAAAACAAAATATAAACTTTATTTATGTTGTAAAACTGAGAAAAATAAACGTCCAAAGTAGGTTAATAGAGGTTATGCCTAAAAAACAGAAATTTAGCCCATTCACACATGTTAAACATATACTCCTCTGGGTAATTCCTCGCCGGGAATTGAAGATCCTTGGTTCATCGTAAATATTTTTGGAATGGGTTCATAATGTGATGTCTGCAGAATTAACGCAACTCTAGGTGTTCTGTTTGTTATTTAATACCTCTCGAGGTATTATCCAGAGAAGTTATTTAACAGTGTTCAGTATCTAGCAAGGAAACTGGGCCAAAAAGAAATATTTTCGAAAGTATTTTATTAAAAATTTTAGCCATACGAATAAAGAAACTCTTTTCCGCTTGATTATTTTTGCCCTCTACGCTACATATATTATTATGAAAAAAATATGCCCGCGTGTGGCTATATTCCAATTATTTTGGGTTTTGTTAATTTGGCTATTGAGGTAAATAATTATATTTTATTAAAAAATTATTATCGTTTTATTATATAGATTAAATATTATGTAATTTCCATTAAAGTAGGTTAAAAGATACGTTTAAAAATCTAAAAAAAAGTTAAACAAAATAAGTTGCAAAATGTGTAATAATAGTAACTTTTTTTTTTGTAAGGTATCCATGTGGAGTAAAGTTTAACATAAAATTTAAGAAGATTGAAAAAACACCAAGTGTTTAAAGGTTTTTCCAATTGTTTAACCGGTTTCGCTACAGGAAAATCATCAGAACCAAAAAACTACAAGAGACAAAATCAATGAAAAACAGTTGTACAAAAATTGTTGAAATGTTATAGTAATTTTGATTTTGACACATGGTTTAGGGATTATTTTGTTTAGAACTATCCTAAGTATGATATAACAAGGACAAAGTAAATTGGTCAGACCAGAACAGTCAAAATCTTTTTTTTAAAAACGAAGAAAACATTTAAAAATTACTAAAATGTCAAAAAAATGTCAAAAACTGTCAGAAAACTAAATACCACTGAAAACTGCTTTTTTCTCAAAATACACCATATTTTAATTTTGTTTCACAGGTTTAAAAATGGAAAATGGTGAATACGCCAAAAATTTAGCACATAATAGCTCATTATTTATGTTTGAAGTTATAAAATTGGTGATTTTTTAGACCACCTCTGGGGGGTGGTTTAAATTTATAGTCCCCAGAAAGGATTGTTTTGTGGCCATTGGTAATAAATTCTTTAATACTTTTCCTAACCAGTAGTTTTTACAAGAATTAATTTATCTTATTTAATATCTCAAGTTGCTCATTAATCAATAAAACACCTTCAATTTTGTCCAGGAATTTTAACTCTTTTTCAGCACCAAAAATATATTTATGAGGGCACTACGAGACAAAACAAACATAAATGAAGGTCACTGATTATGTACGAAAACAGGTTCCAATGAAAAAAATCCAAAGCAACTGTAGATATTCATTTATGTACAAACTGTCTATCTAACAGCTTAATCATCAAACAAAACTTTAAAAAATATTTTTATGTGTGGCTTGCGATTGCGATGGGTTTGTGTTTGTAGTTTTTTCATACTTTCGATAGCTAAAAACCCCTTTTAAATAAATACAAAGTTAATCTAATCTTTATTTTATGATTACATATTAAAATGGTTTTGTGACATTGAGTATTAATAGCGAAAATCGATAAACAAGGGTATGTTTTGACAAAAGTGACATATAACGTCAATTTTAATTTGCTCAAAAGAGTGTTTACCTTAGATCCCACCCTAGGGTTAAAAACAATTCCTTTAAATTGAAATTTTCTTCTTAAATCCAACAAAAGGTTGTGTTAAGATGATTCTTTACTAAAATAAATAATTAAAATTATTCTTATAAATCAAACTATGTCCAAAACTCAAGGAAGTTAAAAAAAACAAACTAGGTACTTAGTAGAAATATGTACGAAAACTTCAAAAATTTTATCGGCTAAAAACTTGTGAGAGTGGATCACAGTTTTGAGGCAGGGCTTAGGGCAGGAAAACGATGGTGGCGACATCTAGTACATAACAGGGTTCAGGTGTGTCGTTTATCAGCATTACGTTTTCTATCTGTCCCGTTTATACAATCAAATGAAAAAGCCTTATTGAAATCGGTTAACTGGCTCGAGAGATAGGAAACCTATAATAGCCCTCAGTTTATGCGGCGGCGCGGCGGTTAAAAAAAATGATATTCTTAAAAATTTTCCAAAATATTTAGATTTAGAAAATAATTCAATCACCGATCAAGTAGCAATCAATCATAATTATTTAAACCTACATAATTATGAACCGAAGGCCTTGTATATTGTCTGAAGGACGAGAAATTGAAAACAAGACCTATTTTTCGTCCTGTTAGCAAAACAAAGCTTTTTCATTAGGTAAATTAATAAAGCTGTTTGTCAAAATAAGTAATAAACATTTTATTATCGTCCACGTCGCCTGTCTAAAATCAATAAATTCATAGCAGTTAAATAAAATCTACCTACTAATGTTCTATTTATTGATTGAATACGTACATACGCCTTTGCTGTTTTGTTTGCTTGTCACGTGATTACACGTTGACCTTATCGGGGGAAGAAAAAAAAATTATTTTAATTACAACTACACAGTATACAGGGGTTTCCACGTAAAAGTTGCATTTAGTAAAATTTGTGTCTGTCATTTGTGGAGGAGATGACTCAAAAGACATTAATAACTAAAGACCAATTTCAATACTAAGTGTAATATCAAAAATTTTGAGAAAGTTATATATAATAGGATGATTGATTTTAGCAATAAGTTTAACATAATATCTGAAAGTCAGCATGGATTTAGACAAAAAAGAAATATGGAAACAGCTTCTTAATTTTATTTATGATTATTTTGATAAAAATCAACTGGTTGCAGGTATTTTTTTGATATGTCAAAAGCTTTTGATAGCATAAATCTTGATTTTAGTATAACAAAACTAAATAGCCTGGGTTGAATGGCATGAATGGCCCTACGTGAGTGGTGATTTGACGCTGATAAATGCGTACTTACCATCTAAATAATTCTTACGTGCTCAATTGACTCTCCCCCTTTTTTGCGTATCTCTTGACTCGTCGTTGACCCGTTCTTCCTTGGGAGGCTGCGTAACTGCGCCCTTTTGGACCGGTCAGTGAACGTTTTTGCGATTAGTTATTTACTTCGGTAATTCAGTGAGCTCTTGTAATGCAATCGAATATATTTTTTTTAACTTCCCGCATATCGAATTTCTCTACGTGACAGTCTCAAAACTTTTTTTGTTTTTTTTTTAAGCGAAGAGAAATCTTCATGGGCACCGGCCTCTGGTGGTATTCCGAATGTTCCTGATTCATCGTCTTTTGACGACGTCTACGCACTAAACCCCTCCGCTGTAGATTTGGTCAAAATAACGGAACCATTCTCAGGAATATAACGTCACTATTTCGCCGTTCATTATTTTGGGCTATTAGGTACGTTCGTCTTTGTGTTTAAAATTTAGAATCGTTCTTATCATATCATGTCCCTGGTTCCATTTATGTACGTGTTGTATAATTTTTTGAATTTGGTCTTATTTCCCATGCACAAGGCGTTAAATCACCTTTAGTGGAATACCGTTTATTTTCGAAAATTGTCCATATTTATGTAAATATTTGGCACATCACTCACACACACACAATATTCTCTCCCTGTAGATCCTGTCTTATTGTTTGGCGGTAGTTCTCAAATCTTGGACAATAAATTAGTGTATTTTCTGCGTCATCCATTCTTTGATAGTACCGATATATGTCGTCCGTTTTCCCTATCCGCTTTTTGTATGTCCTAAAAGATCCATGTCCCGTTACAGCTGCAATCTATCCATGTCTTAATGTCAAGAATAATAATTTTCATCCAGTGTCTTTTTCGGTATTTACGTCTCAGGATTTCAGTGTTTTCTCTTTTGCAGTTTCTTTGTTTTCTTCACTGTGGCCATTTTTATCTTCGTATACAATTTCTTCGACAATAAGATCTATGAGCAGGATTCCTGTTATAAGCTGAATAGCTTCCGTTGATATCGTTCGGTAGCCGCAGGCTACTCTTAGGAAGGCTTTCTGTTGCATTCTTATCAGCATTTTTGTGTACTTCTTTGTGCGCAGTACTGGGCTCCATATCACTGCACCTTATATCACAATTGAATGGATTACACTGTATGGTAACTTCTTCTTGCTTGTACTGAGTTCGTTTAGGGAATAAGTCTTTCTAGTTCAGAGAGTCTTTTAGTTGCCTTTTTAGTGGTTTATTATATATGCTTTCCGAATTTCTGATTTTCCCAAATGTGGATTCCAAGTTATCGTACGCTATTTTGCGGCTTTATTTAGTCGAAACTCAATGTTTTGCCGGTCTCTTTTTCCGCTGTTTGTCATCCATTATTTAATAAGTATTGTTGCCTCGTTTGCTCTTTGCATTAGATGTATCGCTGTGTCAGCCCTGACTATTACCATTAGATCATCCGCGTATCCTACTATGGCCTCGCTCTTAGGGAGTTTTAGTATGGGGTATTCCTTAGAGGACGCCTGCTCATGTTTTAACTTTATTTTGTTTGTTAAGTATGTATCTTCTTTAAAGTAGCTAAATACAGTATTTATAAGATATTGGGGCTATTAGCACTACTCTCTTCTATTCTTGTTAGGATTGGTTCCGTTTTCTATTTCGAACACCTTTTTTAAGTGTTCATATATTTTAGCGTGTTAATTAGGCAGAGCGGTCAATATGCATTGGCAGCGTCGTAGGGTTTTCCGTTGTTGTGTATAAGGGACAATTTTGCTATTTTCCAGCTATCTGGGAATATCTGTTTTTAAGCAAACCGTTCAAAGTATGCAGAATCATGTCCGGTGCTATTTCTTTGTACAATCTCTTAAACTGCTCACCAATCTTGGCCTGCTCAACCTTAAACAAACTTTGCGGTATTGTTTATTTCAATATTAAAAATATAATATCAGAGTTTCAATAACGACCTTATTCCTTTAATTTGGTCAATCGTTAGAATATGTACCCATAAATTCCTCATAGTGTGAAATCCTTGCCTATATTTTTGTCAAATTAATATTTACTAGCTTCGACATATAAAAATCTTTATAAAATCGCCAGTTTACTTTAATAGATTTTCATCCATTCTGGAAAAAATCTAGCAAAAAAATATTGCGGATTTTCCATGTAAAAATGATTTAGGAATAAAAATGCCGTTAACGAGAAACAAATATTTTTACGGGATAATACTAAAACAATTAAATTTGAACGTTCCCTTTTCGCAGAAAAAAATGTTCTTTTTTAAGGTAGGTTTGCTTTGGATTAATTAAATTTTTTTATACCAGATAATTACATACTTTAAAAATATAATTTTTAAATACAATTGGACACCAGTTCTTATACCTTAACAAAACGCTTTATTTTAAAATAAAAAATTAATTTCAAAAATTTACAATGAATATGAAATTAGATACAGTTTTTAGGATTAAGCTCCCTACTTTATTTCTTTCTCTGCTTACTTTCCTGGTTTACTTTCCTAAAATGGGACAAATTAATCGAATATTTTTTTCAATATCTGCTGGGTCACAGTTAGACCGACAGACAGAAACGAAACAAAAATATTTACAATGACTAAAAATTAACATTTAATATAAGTATAATTTTTTTTTTTATTTTTCATTTGAGTCTTAAACAAGACTATAAGTATGATGAGCTATAGCTTAAAGTATCATTAGTGTTGTGATAGTAACGGCATGGAAGAACGTTTAAAGAAGCTCTATATATGACGATCGATGTAGCAAGTCAGAGAAGTTAGCCAGGAGATGTGTACTTTGTTTATACAGACCTTTTAATGCGCTTTTACATGAGGACGGTTTGAAAATATCATATAAACACTATTACAACCGTTTTAGGCCCTAAATAAATTTTATGCACATTAGGGATTAAAAGTGCACTTTTTATTCCTCATTTTAGGTATAAAAGGATCACTTTTAATCCCTCTTGGGGGATTTAAAGTAAATTTTTCCAAATTAAACAATAATTTTTTTGAAATTTTATTTATTTGTCAAAATGTATGAACGAAAAAAATACTAAGCATATGCATTACTTAAATCTAGTTCTTATTAACCGTCGCCGCTACCGTTGTCGTCTTATTTTCGGAAATTGATCTTCCTATGGTTGATGCTGATGCCATATCGACATCGGAGGAGACATTGATGAAAATTTGATCGGCAACATTCTTCTTTTGATACAATGAATTTTCAACATAACCTTCAGGAACCGAACTGCTTTTCCAGCCACCATGTCGTTTCAAGACATCTATAGTTGCTCCCGAGTCGACTGATGATCTGCGAAAACAATGCCCAGTATAAAGATTTGCGTCTGTTAGTCCCAAGTAGCCAGCAATTCTCCTTGGTAGCTGTCCAAATGTATTTTTTTCTATGGGCTGACTCATGCATTTCCCATTTTTGTAAGACACAAACAATCGTGTATGCTGTGTAGGTGGCCTTAGACCAATATATTTTCTCACCATTTCCACTACATTCAAGAGTTTTCCCCGGACGTTTTTATCACAAACGAGCGATCCATGCCTGATTTTGTGCCCCGAAGGTTTACTAGAAAAAAGCTTACATGGTCCGAGACATCGCTGCAGTCTAGCTGGCAGAGCTCCTTTCCTCGACATGCTCCAGCGACTCCCATAATCAGCGCCACCGGCAACAAAATTAGTCTCCTATTAGTAAAGTTTTGTAGACAATCAATGGTGTTATTTTTAGTAGTGCTTTCAAGAAAATACTCAAATTAAAGAAAAGAATCTTATCTTTTGGGCTAGATATTCTTCATCTTGAAGAAAATCTCTTATATTGTCGAAATCCAATGTCTTGGACCTTTTCGGCTTATAATGGTCATTCTGTCTCTTTAGAAATGCCGTGAGTTTACTATATTTGCTGATGTCAATATTTGCTTCAGATATTATCGTGACTTTGATCATAGAATATTGGCTCCATACAGAAGATACCTTGAAATTCTTAGACTTCCCTAGGAAGTATGCCTGGAACACCTTTTCATCTCTGCTTGCTGTTCAGCGCACCATTTTCGGTAATCACGAAACTGTTTCTTGTAAACCTCGCGAGATTTTTGTGGAAGAAGGCTAGCGATGGTCTCTTCCGCGGCCTCTTCAATCTTCATTTTCAAAAAAAATGTTGTAGGATTTTTCTGGACTCACCGTTTGGTACAATAACAACTGACTGACATTTTTTTTTGTGCCATAGCAACACTTCCATAGCACAATAGATTTTGAGCGAATCCACCATGCCAACAACAATCAATGACAACTATCAGTAATACGAGCTGGCAATCCTGGAACTAGAGTACCGTTAAGTGGTCTAATGTTAGTTTTGTGATTTTTTGTTTTTAGTTTCTCGCATTCTAAACTGCATAAAATAGGCGGTCGGGCTACAAACCTTTTGCTTCGGGATTAAAATATGCTTTTTATTTGCTAGGTTTATAATGTACTATTATTTTAAAGGTACTTAAGAAACTGGTTTATCCGCTTTAAAACCAATTTTAAGGTAGCTTAAAAATTTTAAAAGCTGAAGACATACTTTCAACCCCAGTTTTACAAAGAAATCTGTTGTTAACCTATTTATTTTCATTTTAAATAATGAAATATAAGATTTTTTAATCGTAAAATATACTTAATGCACTTAGATCATTAGGTTAGCAGGTTGGCAGTAGTTCAATGGGCTACTAGAAAACAATTTTAATAAAGGACCTGTAAATTCTTGAAGAAAGCGATTTTATTTATATCCGTACTTAAATAAAACTTAGAAAAAACCGATTATAGGTACGTATAAACGTAGTAATGGTAAACTAAGTTTCAACGACATGTATGCTAATGGTAAATACCTTGGGGATTACTAAAGGCGATATGCTTGCTATATGCACTAGTTGCTCATATATTTGCATGTGTTCTGTTGACAATGTTAGGCTATTTATATAGCGCACTATAATATACTAAAAGGACACTTTTAAAATGTTGGCTACTACCTTCAAACAACAAAACAAATATATTCGCGATTTTAACTTGCGCGGTATGTTTCTATAAATCCTTGCCCACATTAAAAAAAGGTGTTTGACTCAAGAAAAAAAATTCTCTTGTATTCAATTTTATAATTAAAAGAGAGTTTCTCTGATCCTAAGATAAATAGGCTTGTTGAAAGATAATTTCGTTTCTTAAGTCAAAAACCATCATTCTCTTGATTATGTAAAACCTTATGAACTTTTGATTTAGATATAGATAGATAAAAGGGTCCTACCTCAAGAAATTAAAAACTGAAATTATTTGCTAAATACTACCGATAGTGGTTTGTGTGGTAATCTAGAGGTTAACGGTTCGAACCCCATCATCATCTTTCACTTTTAATTTATTTCATTCTTGTGTTGTATTGAAAAATATTTTTTTATTGTATTTAAAGCTATATTTTAGGATTTAATAAAGCTCTTGAGTCAAGATATTGTAATCTTGCCGCAACTCTTGATAGTCAAGAGAATGATCCTTTTAGGACAAGAACTCAGGAGAGCCCGATTCTCTTGCGTCAAGGTAAAATTTCCGTGGGTCAAGAGATCCTTTTGTCAGTGCGCACTAAATCAATAATAATAATAATAATAATAATAATAAATAAATGTAAGTTTATTAAACGAAGAAATACAATAAAGATACTTCAAAATATAATAAATAAAACATTACTGACGAAAGATAAAACCTTGTTGGTGGGAGAAAAAAAATAATAAAAAATCAAATTTGTATGCTATAGTGGTAAATAAAATAAAGAAAAAATCTCGGTTCAAGACATAAATTTAGAGAGAAAAATAAACAAGTAAGAAAACATCATGTTTTATAATTTTATTTCACTAATCTGGTTTAAGTATAAGTAGAAATGACTCAGGAAAGTAGTTCGGGTCGTCTTATGCAAGATTTCCCCTTGAGACCCTTGAAAAAAAAATCTGTTTCAAGAAAAAATATCAACATATTGTTTTGATAAAATAAATAAGCTACAGACTCGCATAGTTTTTATTTTTTTTTTCAAAATAAATCGTTAATTGAGAAAGAGTATCTTAATCTAAGATGATTGTTAAAATCCGGAAATAGTGTCATAATCAGGATATTTAAGGTATGAGTTTTTTCTTTTAATTTCTATAGATTTTTCATGTCTATAATTTGGTTTATTTTATGTCTGGTGTTTTCTAGAATTTATTGTTTTAACTTTTTTTAAGCAGTTTTATATTATTTATTGTTATAAAGTCGCTGGGAAGTTCAACATGTATTTTGGGACTTATTTAATGGAAACAACGTTGAGGTAATGTCGTTTTGACCTGGGGTAGATAACCTGTTGACTGCTTAAGTCTTGTGTGGTGCGAATGTTCTACATTAACCGGGCAAGCGTTATTATTAAAATTTTACCCACTAAGGCAAAGAAACAGAAGAGAAACCCTTCCCAACGCGGTGATACATAAACATTTTCTAAAAAACGCAATTTCTTAACTTGGTTTAATTACATTTGCGACCAATTGTAGGCGTCCCCTTAGTGGGCTACTTCTTTCATTCCGGATATTTTGCTTCTCATCACACTCAGATAACAATGTTCTATAATCTAAGATAGGTGGGGCGCAGATGTTATTATTTTTACAATGAACTACTCCGCCTCAATTCATATTTTCCTGCTTGCTTGTGCTCCCATCATCCATATATTTTAATATCGCCCTGTCATTTTGCATTAGATTTACTTTGTTTATCTTGAATATTCTTCAAGGATGCACGTCAAAACCACAACATCTTAGATAATAACCAGTTTATTTTTAGATATTTTTCTTAGTAAGAGGAAAAAATATAAAGGCTTTGCGTAAAGAAAAATTAGTATTATAATATTGTTTTAAATCGTCTGTAAATAGTCATGCTGCGCTTTCTTTTCATAAAATACTGTAATGTAATTAATTTTGAAACTCTATTAATTGAAAACTAATATTCCTATTTCAAACAGGCTACTTCGTAGTATTTTATTGTTGTTGTCCTCTGATTTAATAGTTACGGATTCATGACAGATGAAAAACATATTTGTATCCCCAGTGTTTAAGAAAATGGTCGGATCTAGCCCTTGTAACCAATCAAGGTTAAAAGCGAAATTATATTGTCGTTTATTTTTCTGATACATCTGGCAACATCGCATATATAAACAGATAGATAGATAATATGCTTTATTGTCATAAAAATAATTATTTTCGTGGACAAAGCTTATTTAACTGATAAAATTTATACACCTAAAGACACAATGTTAATAATAATTTTTAAAAGTTAACCATATAATAAAAATATTATTAATAATAAATCAATGTTTACCTAAATGTAACTTAAAAAATTTATAAAAATAAATACATTAAATGTTAGTATCATTTGGGAATAATACTGGTCATAAAAATAAAAACAGAGGTTACATTAATAAATTAAAATTAAAATAAAACATAGCTTACATAAAAACAAAATATTTACACATTTTTATATACTTTTTTTTATCATGTACCTTTCTTAGAACTTGTCTTGGCGGTATTCTTCTAAACTATAGTAAGTTCATATCAACTAAAAGATCCTTAACGCTTTTTAAAAAGTCTTAATGTTTACAGACCTTTTTATTGATTGTCGAAGGTGATTAAACATTTTTATTCCATTATAATAAATTGATCAATGCACTAGGGATTTTTCGGGGTTGGGAAGTTGTAAATTTATAGCTTGAGAACAGCAGAATATTTTAGGATCTGTAAAACTACTAATTTTCCGGACCTCCATTTTTCTTGGCTTGAAAGCTTATATTATTGACACTCTTAATTTAAACTTGGGGTTATCTTTGGATAGCCTGTTGTCGAGGCGCAGGAGAAGAGATTATTCGGATTTATTGTTGTCCGGAAAACGAAATGAGAAAAAGAAAACGGCTTAACTTTATACAACTCTCCAAAAAAAAAACAAATTTTTCCAGTAATTTCCTCCCACGTGCAGGCGGTTACAACTCGGTTAGGAGTTTACACAGGTCTAATTTGGCTGGTTTTTCCTAAGTTTTAAATAAAAAAGTAAGTTTTTAGGAAAAAGTGTTTAGAATAATTTAATTAATAAAAGTTGGTTTTTTTTTATGCACATTTCCAAAAGCCGTTACTTTTAATGGTTATTTTATTGGTATCTCTGTGTACAGCGGATTTCTTGATATTCTTTTGAGTAGTTTTTTTGCAGTTATCGTATTGTAAATATTTTTGTGACAAAAAAATAAACAGCGTTTTATTGGAAATACAAACGTTTTATATTCAAGGGACACAACTAGTGGTTTTAAAGGATATTTTAACAGCTGGACGCTCTTTTGTTTTTCTTTCCATTTCCGCCATTACTTTATTCAGAGATACCCTTAGATGAAAAAGGGACAAGATACCTGATACTTTCGGAGACTTTGGTTATATTATTATATGGAACAATGTATACCTTTTTGTTGTTTACAGTAAACATACCAATGGCGTATCTACTTAAATATAAATTTACACATGAATTATATTATTAAAATTTTACTATAATATGAAATCTGTAAAATAATTTAAAAAACTTGCCAAAAATAATTCTGCCAATTTGAGCTTTGGAAGCTTTCTAACCATAAATGTTTGTAGTATAATTTTATACAAAATAAATTTATGCCAAACATTAAAACAAAGAAACATAGTTCATAGCCCCTGGAATATCAAGAAAAACAATATTACCTACTAGCTAAAAATTGTGTTATTGGTATAAATTTTGTTATTTTTCTGGTCATTAGCAAAAACTTACTTATACTGACTTCTTCAGTACACAATAAAGTCAATAATGCTTAGAGTATATAGAGAGAGCTAGAACAGAAAAAAAGATTTAAATATAAATTCAAAGGGTAAGCGCAGATGGCAACGGCGGCAGTATAAATCAACCTTAATATTCTAATAAGAGCTAGGAATTTAATATTCTTACGAACCGGAACACATTTAAATTTACTTCTATTGTTGTTTGCAAGTTGTTTTAAGGACTTTACCTACCTTTATTTCAGTCTTTATAAAAAAAAACCTTTGAAAATATCTTATTTGCGCATTAACTACTTCATCAAAAGTATGCTTTATTTTATCGTCTTTATAAAAAAAACCTGATAAAAACGCGTTTGTTCATATTTTAATCTAAGGATCTACTAATTTAAGTATATTTCAAAACTTTTTTTTCGGTGTATCTACCAGCATGTACTGCCACTGACTGATTTCGCTTGATCTCCCTTTGTTTTCAAAACATTAGACGATTTGTTCCAAAATATCACTTTAAATGCATTGAAATATTATCCTACTGGTAAAAAAACGCCCTATAAACATTTTTTTACAAAATGTGATTTTAAAACGGCTTATACACTGCTTAGAACATCCTGAAATTTTAAAATAAATAGCACGAAAAAGCTTATGTCAATAAAAATATTATTATTATTAATATATATTACTGATGTATAATTGTTCGGCTTTGCTAACGTACCATTTTTTAAGTTTTTTCATTTCATTATTTATTTTAGATTTTGGCAATTTTTTACCACTCGTAGAAACATTACTATTTTATTGTAGCTTAAAGTGTTTTTTTTCTTCTGGTTCGCGTCGTTCATTTAGCTACTTTTGTATACCGGTAATTATTACTTTGCGCACTGGGAAGGAAGATAGCTATAACGTGCTCATATAAGGTACCTAGTAATTTTTATAACGTGCCGCAAAACCAAAACCACTAAAATATATATAAGTTTACTTTCTAAATGGCGCATCATTCCCAAACGACCGTTTTCTGTTAATTTAAACCAAACTTGGGTTAAGTTAAAATTTAACAACGACTGGCTGAAAATAAATTTGGTTTTGAGATAAAAGGAACTAGAATATTTGGGCTAACTTTAGTCTAAACCATTATTGTAAGCATTTTATAAAGTCAAAGGCCTGACTCGTTCAAAACTTCATAGTAAATATCCTAGCTTAGGCTGCAAGTAATTAGTTTCTGTACAATAACATAATTTTTCCACGGCATTAAAAAATACCATTGCAACAATATTATATCCTTTATGGTTTAGATGTTGGTTTATCTGACTCACGCAGATTGCAAGGGGACCGATTTTTTGCATCTAGAAAAATATCTGCTATTGGTACAAGCTATCTACGCCGCAAAATCCAATTACTAAAAACAAAAACTGTCAAGCAAGCCATGACCGATTGCATCAAAAATTTCACTAGTAATTTTGAGATAATATTTTGTCAATTTGTTATACTTTCTAAGAGCTTTCAAACTAAAAAAAAAATTCGTCAATACGAGTTTTGAACTCGCGATATTTTGCAACAATCAGGATCATTCTGTAAAGTATTAGAAACCCTTTCCACTCGGCCATCGCCTTCAGAAAACTTCCTTACATTCAATATTGAAATTAACTCTTTGTTTCGGACTTCGGATTTTATTTATACACGACGCGCGACGTTCGATCAGTACAATCTCTGATTGTCTTCAGGTGCAAACAACAATCTATTTCTATATACTATGGGAAACTACTCAACTGTGGCTCCGCCCAAGGAGGAGCTTTCAAATATTTGGAACTTTAACACTAGGTTTACTGAAAATACCCTGATTCTCTGTGACTCCTTTTCCAAACCTTTTGTGTTCACTTCATTCAGTGTTTTTTTGACCATGCATGTTCGGCGATTTCCGATTTCGTTGTTTCACCTCTTTGGGTATTTGTCTGATGTTCCTTAAGCCTAACAGATAGTGGTCTTTTTGTTTTGCCCATGTATGATTCACCATTCACAAGGAACTTGGTAAATGCATTCCTTATTCTGTTTGTTCTCTTGTTTTGTCTTACTAAGAAGGCTCCGAATTGTATTATTAAATTTAAAAGCTGTTTTAATATTAAAGTTGTTCGTTATACTCTTCAAGTTTTCTCTGATGATCATTTAATGTATGGAATTGTAAGGAATGCATTGTCTTGGTTTTGGTCTTGTAATCTCCCTCCTTTTTGCTGAAATTACAAAAAAGAATTTGTTATAAGTTTAAGGCTGTAACCATTCTGCTGCAGATCCCTTTAAATGTTTTTTTTCTCGATTTCCAAGTAATAAGAAGTTCTTTTTTTTTCGTTCGTGTGGTTGTAGCAGAATGATTTGAACCATGATTTAAATATTGTCCTGTGTGAGTGGGTTTACGATAGACTGTTATTCTGATGTCGCTTTCTACTAGTTTGACAAGTACGTAAGGAATGAATTTACCAATTTCTTTCTGACTGTGCTAAATCATACATAGGCGAAACAAAAAAACCACTATCTGTTAGGCTTAAGGAACCTTAGACAAATACCCGAACTGCTGAAACAACGAAATCAGGAATCACAGAACATGCATAATCAAAACAGAAGTAAAGATTTTGCACAAAGAGTCACACTGGAAGAAACGAAAATTGATTGAATGATTTCCCATAGTATATAAGAACCTAGCCTTAGGAATAGATTGTAGTTTGTACCTGAAAACAATTAATCAAATAAAATATAGACAATGGAAGTCCGAACCATTTTTAAAAGTAGATAAAAATCTAACAACAATGTTTAAATCAGAAAAAGTTTTTTAATTTTTACGGCATTTTAATAATTAAAAAAGTAATTTAATGCTAGTTATAGGTCAAATTAAATATATTAAAAGTACAGTGGTGAATTAAAAAGAAAATACGAGGAAAACGCTTACAGTATCATGGTTCAAGTCGTTCCAAACTTAGCTAAAAAAATATTTGTCTAGATACCTAAAATGAAAAACGACAATAAACTTAAGATTCTTCACGCTACGTTTTCTCGACACGAAAAAGTCCACCGAAACAAATTTATGAGCAACCCGATGCAATAAAAAATATTTTTCCCACATTTCTGTATGCTAAGGTCCCAACGTAGAAATTTTTTATATCCAAGGACAGATACGTACATACAGTTCTCTCACATTTTAAACATATAAACAGCACATGTACTATGTGCCTGAATACTAGCCGTTGTGGGGAATCTTGTTTATAATACTAAGGAGGGTTTCATCATTTAATGGAAATCAACTACCTACCTATACAAAATTTTTAAAAATTAGGTAGGTGCCTATTGTTTGAGCTCTTGAACTGAAAGAAGGGGAGAGAGGCAGTTTAATTAAATTTTAATTAATTGAATTAAAAGCAAGTCTCATCTATTTTCATTTCCTGATTTTTTTTCCAAATTAATCGTTAAATGCGGCGCAGAGAAAAATTTTGAAAAAATTACATAAAATGTTATCTTTTATTCGTGTTTGTTCGTGTGTAATATTGGTATGGCTCTGCAGGCGAAAACTTTGACAAAAAAATAAAACATTCTTCTTTAAAAATTTTGATCTCTTAGATTTTTTGTCAAATATTTTAAAAAAAGTAGATTGGGTTAACTGCCGCTGAAGATGATTTAAAAAAAATATACTAAGAATGCCATTTGCTACATATTTTGAATGCTGATGATAGAAACTCCTTGGAATTAAACTAGAATTGATAACTAATTAACAAACAAACGTCACAAACCGCAGTAAAGGGTCATAAAATTGGAGGAGCTATACTTCTTCCTGAGGCCATTAATCATGATTAATTTATTGCACCTCCTGGGAGAAGGGTTTATCCTCTACCCCCCTGGCTACGCCACTGGATACTAGAGAGAGAATACCTTATTTAATCAGTAAAATTTTGATTTATTAATATAATCTTTAATTTAAAGGTGGAACTTAACAACTTCCTATTCAAAAAAACAAACAGAAACTTGCAACAGTTGTTTCGTACAAAACACCACTTTTTAAAAAATAAAAAAATGCCTCGTCGTAATTATTTACTGTTTTTTGAACTTCCTGATAAAGTAGCACAAAATGTAAAAGAATGTGGAAAAATTTTAACAATATATTTTATCAAAAACACGTTCAGTGTTTTTATCTTTTAACAATTTTGAGTCAAAATGCCTATTGTTTGAGCTCCTGAACTGAAAGGAGGGAAGAGAGGTAGTTTAATTAAATTTTAATTAATTGAATTAAAAGCAAGTCTCATCTAGTTTCATTTCCAGATTTTTTTTCCAAATTAATCGATAAATGCGGCGCAGGGAAAAATTTTGAAAAAATTACATAAAATGCTATCTTTTATTCGTGTTCGTTCGTGTGTAATATTGGTATGGCTCTGCAGGCGAAAACTTTTAGATTTTTTGTCAAATATTTTAAAAAAAGTAGATTGAGTTAACTGCCGCTGCAGATGATAATAATTAAAAAAAAAATATACTAAGAATGCCATTTGCTACACGTTTTGAATGCTGATGATAAAAACTCCTTGGAATTAAACTAGAATTGATAACTAATTAACAAACAAACGTCACAAACCGGAGTAAAGAGTCATAAAATTGGAGGAGCTATACTTCTTCCTGAGGCCATTAATCATGATTAATTTATTGGACCTCCTGGGAGAAGAGTTTATTCCCTACCCCCCTGGCTACGCCACTGGATACTAGAGAGAGAATACCTTATTTAATCAGTAAAATTTTGATTTATTAATATAATCTTTAATTTAAAGGTGGAACTTAACAACTTCCTATTCAAAAAAACAAACAGAAACTTGCAACAGTTCTTTCGTACAAAACACCACTTTTTAAAAAATAAAAAAAATGCCTCGTCGTAATTATTTACTGTTTTTTGAACTTGCTGATAAAGTAGCACAAAATGTAAAAGAATATGGAAAAATTTTAACAATATATTTTATCAAAAACATGTTCAGTGTTTTTATCTTTTAACAATTTTGAGTCAAAACGAGGCGACTCCAGAACTTTGATCAATTTTAAGTTAAACTAACTCAATTTAAAGTGAAGTTAAGGCAAGAAGGAACACTTAACTCAAATTTGTTTTTAACCGATGTCGACTCGTTTTGACTAAAAATTTTTTAACGTGTGTGGAACTTTTGAACAGAATAGAAAAAAAATACGTTACATCAGAAAAAGTATAAAAAAAGTATATAAAACACGGTGCGCACTTGCCGTTGCCGTTGCCGCCTCTTATTTCCATGCATAATGGCAATTTGTTAGCTAAGGAAAAATAATTTAGGTGGTTCTTTGTTCAACACATTACTCTTATGGCAACGTTTTTGGAATCGGAAAAAAAAGATCTATCAACATTTTAAAAAATATACGGGGTGTTCCACTATAAAAAGAACCTCATGGCCATCCTGCTTGTAAAGGGTGATTTTTAAAAAAAAAGTGTAACTGTAATAAAAATCTACACAATTTCATGAGTAATTAACTTTTTGGTTTATTTGGAACTTTGAAAACTAAAATATTCGCATCGAATGGGTCAAGAAAACCCGAATTCTTTCGCTTGTAAATCCATCTTGTGTTGTATAAGTCACTCTACTAATATTTATATTAACAGTCACACGGGCAGAGGCCTCGCTTCTTTCCTATATTAGCAGTATGGTCGTCAGAACAACAATTTGCAATACTTTCTAGAATCGCGTAAAACTGGACCTTAAGTATCAATCATCCCCAGAAACGACTTTTTAATCGTATTCCCTTAAAGTGCCATTTGAAAGTAGTCCTTACCACCATGGGACAATAGCGAATTCCGTTCGTCCAAGGTCCCTTCTTATTCGTGAATTTGTAGTATTTGTTACTTATTTGCCTTAATAAATTTAGGCTTCATTAAAGTAGCCGTACGACATCAAAGTTTCAAAATGATGCAGTGTGGAAGAAATAACTTTTTATAACCTTTTTTAAGTCCCAACCCTTTTAAAGTAACATTTTCTACTATCGAAAGACGGAAAATCAACCTTCTTTCATTTTCGCTTTTGAAGCCCTAATATGGAGAAATAAATTGTTTTGTAACCAAATTATATTATATACGCCATTCTGATGTGCGGATATAAAAATCTGGAAATGTCGGCTTTAGGCAAAGATATTTACATTTGCTCAGATAGTAGGGCTGCACTGTCTACTATCAGGTCGGACAGGGTTAACTCTGCCCCTGTATTGGAGTGCAAACGTATCTTGACAACTATAGGAAGACACAACAAGGTCAATCTAAAAAAAAAACAAAAGATCAAAAGATCTTGGGTGGAAATAACGAAAATTCAAATGATTAAACGATGCTTCGCACTGGATAACCAGCTTGGGCTCATCAGCGGTTTCACTGGTCACCCTCCCCATACATCATTAAACATCATCATAAACTTTGATTGGTCCTAAGGCACTTAAAACAAAAAAAGAATTTAAAAAAACTCCAAATCAGTTACTTTAACCCAAAAGAAACTAAAAATCAAAAGGTGAAAATAACGAAAACTCAAACTTGGATGAGAATCCCACAAGGAACACACAAAGGACCAAAGATGTTTCGCCCTGGGTAACCAGCGTGGGCTTATCAGTGGTTTCACACTCACTTTGATTTCCAATCTTGAATCACTCACAAATAGGCATCGTTCCGCACTCGTACTTATCCAAGTTACCTGATACGGATTCTTTCTGGCGTTTTAATATTTCCAATAGAATTATGCTCCTAAGGCAATGAAAACAAAAGAAGTTAAAAAACCTCCAAATCAGTTACTTTAACCGACAAGAAACTAAAAAACAAAAGATTAAAACATCTTGGGTCGGAATAACGAAAATTCAAACTTGGATGAGCATCCCACAAGGAACACACAAAGGGACAAAGCGAAAGGAGAAATGATTAAACTGTGTTTCGCCCTGGGTAACCAGCGTGGGCTTATCAGTGGTTTTAAACTCACTTTGATTTCCAACCTTGAATCAGTTACAAATAGGCATCGTTCCGCACTCGTACTTATCCAAGTTACCTGATACAGATTCGTCCTAGCGTTTTAATATTTCCAATAGGATTATGCTCCTAAGGCAACTAAAACAAAAGACGTTAAAAAAAACCCAAAGCAGTTACTTTAACCGATAAGAAAGTAAAAAACAAAAGATCAAGACATCTTGAGTGGAAATAACGAAAATTCAAACTTGAATGAGCATCCCACAAGGAACACACAAAGGACCAAAGCGAAAAGAGAAATGATTAAACGATGTTTCGCCCTGGATAACCAGCGTGGGCTCATTAGTGGTTTTATTGGTCAACCTCTCCATACATCATTAAACACCATCATACACTTTGATTTCCAACCTTTAATCACTCACAAATTGGCATCGTTCCGCACTGGTACTTATCCAAGTTACCTGATACGCATTCGTCCTGGCGTGTTAATATTTCCAAAATGATTATGCTCCTAAGGCAATTAAAACAAAAAAGAAGTTAGAAAACATCCAAATCAGTTAGTTTACCCGAAAAGAAACTAAAACCACTGATGAGCCCATGCTGGTTACCCACTTTGGTCCTTTGTGGGTTCCTTGTGAGATGCTTATCCAAGTTCCAATCTTTTGTTTTTTAGTTTCTTTTCGATTAAAGTAACTAATTTGGAGGTTTTTTAACTTCTCCTTTCGGGACACTGCCGCCTTAACAAGCACCTAAAGACGCTAGGAATTACCGAAGAATCAGAGTGTCGATGGTGCATGGAGGATGAGGAATCGGCCTTGAGAGAGGCAACTTGGGAACTTTTTGCTGGCCCCAGGCGATGTAAGAAGGTTACAACCCAGAAAAATCTAATCTTTTGCGAAAGAGGCAGGCCTCGAGAGATTTTATATTACATTCAGCAAATGTCTACATCCAACTTACTTTAAGAGGCCCAGCTGCTGGTTGTGAAAACCTAACCTCACAAACCACACCGAAAAGAATGCGTCAGCTATAAGAAAATGGCAGATTTATGAGGGCGCGCTTGTTTTTTGTAATAAACTTGTCGTATATTTCATATAAAAATTTCGCATTTTTTGATCGTATATAATACATACGACCCATGACCAAACCAACAAATTTGGCGATATTCTTTCTCCTCGACCTATCAGGAACGTGGTTGCGATATAGCAGTGTGGTATTTGGTACCTAACTTTAAAGTCGTAGCTACGTAATAATAACCGCAAAAGTGTTACCCCACTTATGGAATTACTACGTCGTGGTATAGTATACAGGCACTTTACATGTTAATTGGGTACTGAGTTGCCCTTCGCCTCTAATTTTATATGGTAACGAAAGTGCTCGTATGCGAATACTTTTCGTTTGGTTTCGAAAATGTCACCCTTCTACAAAAACGACAAACACTCAAACTCGCATTCTCGCACTTGTCCTGCTGCTACAAGTTTTTCCGTGATACAGCTTCATAAATTCCTTCCAGAATGTAGAATATATTGAGAAAGTTCACTGAATTTCAATTTTTGTCTCGGAAAGACTAAGTATTCAAAGTATTTAGATTTTTGTATAGTATATTAACTAGGTATTTTTTATATTCTCAATCCATTTTAAGAAAAAACGAAAATCGGTGTACTTAATCACAACTCATTCAATTTGCAATCTCGTTCAGTCTTTAGTTTTGTTTCAATGTTTTGCATTTTTACAAAAAATCATTCAACCACAAAAATCTTAAACACATATCTTATTTTACTACATTTTCAAAGACTCTCTACTGTTTTAAAGCTGCCCTTTATTCAGTTCTGTGCAACGGAATCCCTTAAAGGTTTGGAAATGGAGAGCAACTGAAAATCAGTTTTCTGTATGCCGCTTTATGCTATTTTGTTTTAAATTATTCCAGTTTGGTTACGGCAGTGTTTCCAAACTCTTTAGACAAGAAAAAGTTGTTTTTTTGCGCAACGTTGCAGTGGAAATTTTGACGTTCTTCCACCAACCGTATGCTGAAAAGGTTTAAAAGTACATTTATATATGCAGTTTCAGCTAGTTGAAAATAGATTCGAATTTTTATCTAAAAATACAATGATGTGGTTTTTTACTTTTGTTGTTGCGCCCTCGAAACCGCAAAAGGCAGTTAGGTCGTGATAGTACTTGCGCGAACGAACTTTTTAATCGAGCTTATTTAAAAGGTTTATGCGTTCAGATGTAAACGTAGTTGTGATCGAGACAAGTGGATATGCAACTTGTGACACTTGTTTGTGTATTGTAGGTTTCAGAAATAAATATATGGCCATCTTTGTTTGACTTATTGTTTATTTTGTATAGCTATCTTTGTCATAGGGAATTAGTTGGGTCAAGTGGTATTTAGGATTAAGGTCTAATATTAAAAAAAAATAATAAAGTGTGTTTGTTTATAGTGTAGGGGCATATGTCGATAATTTCTATCTCGTGGGATTTTGAATGAAGGAGTTTTGTGACTATGTGGGATTGATAGCTCTTTAGCCAGACAATCAAGTGGTACTAAATTTTGTTTGCATCCGTGTAGAAAGGGTTGATATGATGTCATCTTTCAAGATGGCTGCCAAAAATCATAAAAAATACTTTTGCAACCGGGGCCTGAGTATACTCGATGCGATATAATTTACGGACGAGGATTCCAAAAATTTACTTTCAAGGTCATCCGAGCTTAAATGACCTTGAAAATCGCAAAAAACAAGATTTTTTCCATTTTCTTTTCAATAAATCTTAATAATTCGACGTTTTGACAGACTAACTTCAAACGTACCTCAAACTATTAGGCATTTATGCCAAATTCGATTTGAGTTTGAAGCTTTGTGACCTTAAAAAATTCCCCAGTAAAATTAACATATTGCAAAAATAACATAGTAAAGGGCGGCATTAATCAACGATTAAAGCGAAGAGGACCAAATTTGATAAAAAAGATAAGAAGGTCAAGTCCAGTATAATTGTTAAAACTTTGGTTCAGCTTTGATGCGTTTCAATATCGCGGCTGATATATCAAAATGCGACCTATAACTACATTTTATTTTATCCAATTTCGTAAAAAAAAAAACAAAAAGGACAAGGTGGCCGTCAATTATTGTTGACTTGTCGCTGCTTACTGTGAAAAAAAGTTTAGTTGATATATGATCGTGATTGACTTGAACACGGTTTTCGTAGTGTTTTTTTCAATTAACCACTACGCAAAAACTTTAAGTGTCGGAGATGAAATTAACATCTTATGCATAATTAAACACATCATTTTAAACCTCCCTATCATTTTTTTTGATCTGGCGTCCAAGGTGTTTATGCTATACCCCAGTAAAAATGACCTATATGCCTGTTGTTTTTATTAAGTTTCAAGACTGTGAATTTTATATTCGACTCACTTGTCTAGCCAACAAAGTCATTTAAATTACTTATAAGAGAGTAAGCAGAAGTTAGATATATATTACCATATACTGGACCAGGCGTTTTAGATATAAAATGGCGGTCAAAAAAGCATAAAAAATTCTAATAATGCCATTAGCGCATGAATATACTTGTTTATTACCACTCATAATAAAAGTCAAGGATGAGATTACAGCTATTTAGTTACACATTCATGTATCACCGAGTGTTTTGTTCGCATCCGTGTAGAAAGTTCCTAAATTTAATGAAAACGACAGGCATATAGTTCCTATTTACCGGGGTATAATATAAACATGTTGGACGCCAAATAAAAAAAAATGGTAGAGACGTTTAGTATGAAGTTTAGTTATGGCTAAGATGTTAATTTTATTTTCGACACTTAAAGTTTTTGTGTAGTGGTAAATTGGAAAAATTACTACAAAAAGCTGGTTTTTCACTTGTACATTATATTTTCAAGGTCAATCAAGTTCATGCATTAAGTAAACTTTTTTGTCATAGTAAGCGGTGATAAATCAACAAGAATTGAAGGCCATATTGTCATTTTTGCCTTTTTACGAAATTGGATAAAATAAAATGTGGTTATAGGTCGCCATTTTGATATATTAATATTTTTATTATTATTATTGATTTTATTGTTGCAAAAATAATTAGATACAAATCATTTTACACCTACTATATAAATAAAAATTAAACATTATTTGGCAACAAAAAGTAAAGTTCACACTTTTTTATTGAAAATTGATAAAAAAGCGGCGCTCTTCCACTTAACCTGTAAATAAACTAAATCTCTATTACTACTACGAAGTAAAATAAAATACCATCAAGTTATTCACAACTTTTTTACCCTGTTTGAAAGACCAAAAATTAACATAAAACGTGAATATACCTAATTGATTAAAAAAGAAAATAAACCTATAAAACGACAAAAATACAAAATAAATAAATAATAGAAACAAATAACAAAAATTAAATTCTAAACAGCATGGATCATTAAATTTTGCTTTGTACAGACGTATGAGTTTGGTACCTTTATTTACATTGCTTTATTATTGTATCAGTCACGATTAGAAATTTGAACTTAAAAGGTGCTTTTTAAGTTTTTTTTAAATGTTAAAATATTAGGATGTTTTATATTATCAGGTATTTTGTTATATATTTTAGGTACACCATAAGTAAAACTCCCTTTAAAAATTTTAGTTTTGTGCTGTGGAATCGAAATTTGGTTTAAAATTTGGAAATTTTTTCTACAAATATTTGGATTCCTTAGTTTTCAATAATTTATAAAAAAATGATGAAGAGTGCAGAAATCTTCGTCGCCATATTGAAACGCGTCATAGCTGAACCAAATTTTTTTAACAATATTGTTGGACTTGACAATCTTATCTTTCTTACCAAATTTGGTCCTGCTCCCTTTAACAGTTGATGAACAGCGCCCTTTAGTATGATATTTTTGCAATATGTTAATTTTACTGGGGTATTTTTTACGGTCATAAAGCTTCAAACTGCAACAAACTCAAGGATCGAATTTGGCATATATGCCTAATAGTTTAAGGTACATTTGAAGTTATTCTGACAAAACGTCGAATAATTAAGATTTCTTTAACAGAAAATGCAAAAATCTTTTTTTTTTAACGATTTTCAAGGTCATTTAAGCTCGGGTGACCTTGAAAGTAAATTTTTTGGAATATTGGGAAGATTTCTGCACTCTTCATCATTTTTTTATAAATTATTGAAAACTAAGGAACCCAAATATTTGTAGAAAAAATTTTCAAATTTTAAACCAAATTTCGATTCCACAGCACAAAACTGAAATTTTTAAAGGGAGCCTTACTTATTGTGTACCTAAAATATATAACAAAATACCTGATAATATAAAACATCGTTGAGTTATATGGAATCGAGTATAATCATGCACCGTTTGCAAAAGTTGTATTTTTTATGATTTTTGGCCGCCATCTTGAAAGACGACATCATATCAACCCCTTCCACACGGATTCAAACAAAACACCCATTAACACTTGATTTTGTGACTAAAGGGCTATCAATCCCACATAGTCACAAAACTCTTTCATCCAAAATCCCACGGACTTACACATGCCCCTCACTATTATTAAAAAAATCAAAAAAATACAGTGATTTATTTGAATAAAACCAAAATCAACACATAAAGCCCATTTGTGAGCTGCAGTTTTACTGCTTTGTTTTCCCTTAGTGATGTGTTCCTTTTTCCAATTTTTAAACATCGGCAATTCTTATCGTGCTTCATTAATAAAAATTCACTGTCCCGTCAAAACAAAAATCTTCTAAACAGCAGGACGACGACGCGTCTTGAATCAATCAACGCTAAAGTATGTCCGAAAATTTAAAGTTTCCTTTTTTCCTTTACCAATAGCATCGCCAAAAAGAGACAATTAAAACAACGACGTTTTTCCGTAATTCTCGGTCAGACCGCCTATGTTTTGTGAAACATGGAATTTATCAGACTGTATTTAATAAAAATTTTAATCGTAAGAACGATTCTTTGCTCTAATGGATTTACCACAAAAACTTAAATTTTTGTCGATTTCAATTAAAAAATTATATCTCACTTATCTTTCAGCAAATGTCAACCAAAATGCACCACCAGGTGCGCAGTGGACCATTTCTTAATTTTAAATACCCCCAACTTTGCCTCAGCCCCTAGGGACTGTATGGGGTCGAGATATAATTTTCACCATTTTCATATTCCGGAAAACACTCCATATGCACATTTAAAACTCATAAATATGGTGTAACAAATATTATGAAATATAACAACGACCCTAAATACGTATTAAAATTTTAAATCTCGAACAACTTTTGCTATACCAAATTCAAAAAGTTAAAATTTTTTTATCGATTACAAGTTCGACTCAAAACACTTACATCCAACTTTTTCCCAGTCCCTAGGGGCTTTACGGGGGCAAGATTTTTACCGTTTCTATATTCCAGAAAGCCACTCAATATGCCCATCTAAACCTCATCAAAAAATGTGCATATGGAGTGTTTTCTGGAATATGAAAATGATTAATAGCCTTACAGCTCCAAAAATGATCCACCGCGCTCCTAGTGGTGTATTTTTTTGACATAGGGTGAAAGGTAAATGAAGTACAATTTTTAATTAAAATCGACAAAATTCTTAGCCCCTAACCTAGAGGCCTTGTTAAAAGCTATAAAAAATTTTTCGGTATAGTAGACTTGTAGGTAATAGTATGAACTTCCAACTGACTGAGATTCAGATGTGCAGGTGCATTAGTATAGAAGGTATGAGGGATAGCTTAAAAACACATTTTTGGCTTTTGTTGCCCCCTAGAAGCCACATATATAATTCTTTAGGGTACGTTGCGGGAAGACCAACATATGTGCCCAATTTCGTTTCTCTAGCTCAAACCGTCTGAATTTAAAAAAAATTGACACCCTAACCCTACTTTTTGACTACAGCATTTGTTGCGCTGTTTACAGGTTAGGCAGTGTAGTGTTGGTGGGTCTATTAGTAATTGATTAAAATAAGTTTCGTAAAATCTTCATCAAAAGGACCACGGAAGCCAAATTTTCTACTTATGCCCCCTGAGTATAAATCAGTTTTGTTCTTTTTCTTGCATTGGATTTCATTTTCAGATATCAGACAGATGTGCAAAATTGCACGTTCACTAATTTTGGATATAGTTCAATATTTTCAATGGTGTTTTTCCTATTCGAGATGCGCCGTTCAAAAAAAAAGTGCGTACACGGTTCAGCAAACAACTGCCTCAAACGAGCTTGCTAGAGAGTAACTTGCAAGAACAAATTTGTAAAAAATGAAAATACACGTCAGAAAAACTCTCGCAAGTTAATGCGTATTCTAACAGCACCTAACGTAATTTAATTTAACTTAAATTAATTTATCCTGAGTTGCCCAATAAAATTTAACGATCGCGTTTATACGGGCGAAACTTAACATTTTTAAATGCTTAACAAAAATATCTGAAGGATTTTTCAAGATTCTCAATTATTTTTTCTTCAAAATAAAAGCTCTGGTGCTGTCATCTATCCCAAAACCCTCAAAATAATTGCGGTTTAGAACAAACCCGATTTACAAAAAAATAGAGAAATACTCACAATTTCCTTTGAATTACATTATTTCCTTTTTATATTTCCATGCTTTAGCGAAAATAAAAACTAAGTTTCCTTTTTTTTAAAAGCCTGTGCACTCCGGAAAAGAAAACCGATCAATCAATCACACTTCATTGAATTTGGGAGACACACGCAGTTCAAGTGTTGGCCGATAGACCGCAGAATTTATACAATTCCATGGTAACTGCAGGTGTTTTGTCAACAAACTTTGAATCGGGACGCAGTGGGACAGAAGAGTATTTTTACATTTTCTGATAGAAAACCATTCGAGGTTATGTTTATTTTTCAAAAATATGTTGTCAAAAACATTTTTCTAAAACAAATATGAAACCACTCCGCGTGTGCGCCAAAAAAGACCTAGCGCTGCGCGGACGTTACTCTGACTCTATCAAAGAACCAAGAGAACTTCACTGGCTCGCTGGGATTTCTAGGAATTCGCATAGAAACATTCGGCGCTCATAACCCCAAATAACTTTGTTTTAATTTTGATTCAACCATTTTTTTTAAATTTAAATTATTGCGGCATATTTATGTGCAATTGTACTAGTGGAATCTTGGAGTGCAAAGGATAGATTTTAGAACCTAAGTTTCAAAAACACACGGATACTTGGGTACTAACAAAACAGGTCAGTAAAGCTTCATTTAGAGGTTGGAAAGACTTTTGTTAGTCGTTGACGCTCCTGTTTAAAATAAAATACGATTATTTCCTCTAGCTTCAGTAGCCTATTTTTAAATCTGCATGCTTTTAAGTTAACCTGTTGTGGGTATCAGCTAGCTATCAACCAGTTACTTTAATACGTAGTTGGACTTCTTTTATTTTAGTAATTTACTTGGTTTTTTAGCGGCGCAGAACGCGAAAAGTCAAAATAAGTAACCTAACCTCAAATTTTTGACCCGTTGCTAAAAAATCTCTGGTGTCCCACTGTGGACAAACATAAATTAAGTGTCCGCGTTGCCATGGAAAACAAATTCAATGACGTAAAATTTTGCAAAAAAATCAGGTCGACATAGTTGCTAAAAACAATTCCCCAGATTATAACTCCGAACGTAAGTGAAATTAAAACTGCGTATGCCCAAACAAAGGCGGCCGCCGATTTTTCACAACTTGTAAACATGATACAAGAACAGGAAGAATTTGATTGGGTAGATCACAAAATATTTGACAAATAGCAGCAAACATTGGCAACTAGGTAACGTTAAATTAAGTTAAGTTAAATTAAATTACGTTAAGTGCTGTTCGAATCCACCTCTACTTGCAAGTGGATAAAAGGCTTATAAGAAATAAAAAATGGTGGAAATTAAAGGTACAAAAATATTTTTTTTAGACTTTTTCTTAGCCAAGATAATAAGAATCCGATTAATGCCACTCTGGATAAAACTGGAGAAAAAAGTATCGGAACAAAATATCGGTGTGTCGCAAATCATTTTAGTTGGTGTTTTGTCGCCTGAATCCAAATCCGGCTTAATTTCTTTCTGGGGGCTGAACCAAAGAAAAAAAATCGCCTTAGAAGCGTAACCCTATTTGAAAGATTAACACGCCAGGACGAACCCGTTTCAGGTGACTTAGATAAGTGCCAGTGCGGAACGATGCCTATTTGTGAGTGATTCAAGGTTGGAAATCAAAGTGTATGATGATGTTGAATGATGTTTGGGGAGACCAGTGAATAGAATAGTATAGAATAGAATAGAATAGAATATATATTACATGTTCATTTGTAAATACAATTATATACCCTATTGGGTGTTGAACTTGTCATAAACAGCATAAATATATTTAGTTTAGTAAAATAAAACCAAAATTGCATACAACAACTTAAATGTTTGTTTTTGTCAGAGATAGAAAAATATTAGTAAAAAACAAAACAGTAAAATACAAATAATAAAAATATAAGATATTGACAATTTAAATAATAATAAATAATAAAATTTGAAGGAACTATCACAGAGGTATAAAAAAGTAAATAAAAAAATAAATATAAAATAAGGTAAAACAATAAATTTAAAATAATGAAAATAGTAAAATAATGTAAAGAGTAGAACAAGATAAAAAATTAAGAACAACAAAACACCAACAGTAAATCAGGACACAATATTGAGAAAAACAAACAAAGTAAAAACCGAGTCAGCTACGTACCACGAAAGACGCTTACATTAAAGTTTCACATTAAAAAAATTCTTAATCGAGTAAAAGTTATGTTGTAATAATAATTTCTTTAAGCATTTTAGGAGTCTCTCTTGGGGAGTAAGTTTTAAATTTTCTGGCAAATGATTCCAAGTTTTTATTATCATATTTCTAGAACTATTTTGTATGTGAGGTCAGTTTTTTCAGTTAGTAGGTCTATTTATGTCGGGTATTATGAGTATGTGTTTTTAAATAATTATATTGAACAGAAAACAATTTTCATTCGTAAATATAAATATCTATCGCTTTAAGTAGACTATAAATTAAAAATGCTCCTGAGGCATCTCTTTTGAAACAGCAACATTCTTCTAACATCAGTCGAATTTCCCCAGAAAATTATACCATATCGAAACTTGAACACCACATATCCATGATATGCTGTAAGGGCTGCTTGTGTATTGATTCTCTGTGACATGATTTTCAATGTAAAGCTGTATTTTGAGACACCATACAACATGGTATCTATATGGCTCTTCCAGTCCAGATGCTGATCGATGTCTATTCCCAAAAGTGTAACATATTCTGCTGACCGGACACTCACTCCCTCCAAGTCCAATGTTACCTGAGAAACGGCCTTTTGGTCCAGGTAAAGAGCCTGTGTCTTGCCTGCATTCAATGTTAGATTATTTTCTGTAAACAAACTATTTAGTTTATTTATTGTTTCTTCAGCCGCCCGAACCACATCTGCACCACTTTCTCCCGAGACCACATCTGAGGTGTCATCGCAATACATCAATGCCTCAAAACAAATGTTTTTTGTTATTTCATTAGTATATTAGTAAAACTGACCCTTGTGACACCCTCTTTTTAACAGTTAAAGGCTCCGACCTGACCTCCTCTCCATCCTCACCATACTCAGCAACATATTGTATTCTACAATCCAGTTATGACTATCACTTTTCCCGCCAAACCTCTTATTTCTTGACAACCTAATTAATAATTTTTTATGGTCAACACTGTCAAATGCCTTTGAAATGTCCAGGCAAATTGCCATTGTATGTTCCTTGTTGTTAAAAGAGAAATCTATATTGAGTGAGTTTGTTTTTAGAGAATATTCTCTTGTCTTTATAGCTGTTGGAAGCAATGTTTTTAGTTATACTGAAACCTAGAAGCTGAACGTAGTGGTCAGAGGAAGGCATTTGTAAATTAGCATCCTGGTTGTATTCATAATTCACCCAAATGTTAACAATCAGTGTTGCTGTTTCAGAAGTAACTCTTGTGGCTTCTGTTATAGTAGATAAAAAGCTAAAAGCCAGTAAAAGTTGTATAAAACTCATATATTTGTTTTTCTTTACAAACAGATCGATTGTTTGAAAGTTGGAGACAATGGAAGTCCAAAACACAGAGTTAATTTCAAACAGATCAATGTTAAAGTCTCCACAGATAGCAATATTACAAAGAGAGAACTTACCCTGTAAAAGCACCAAAAGAGACTACGTCTGCATTATAAATATGTCAAAATCCCCTAAACCTGTACGATATTCACATATTATTTCAAGTTTTTGTTGAAAATTAATGACACCAGCACACTCAAAATGCCCTTCACAATTAAGGTCCTCCAACCCTGCTAACCTCTCAAAATCAGATTGCTTTTGACCATACACATAAGCTCCACCACGATCCATGTTTTTTCTGGAGAAGCTAGATAAGAGTGTGTATCCTTCTATCTTCATATATTCTTCCTCTGAGCTTTTTATCCAGTGTTCAGAGAAGCAGAGCACTATGGTTTGACTGCCAAGTTATGTATGGCCACTTCAACCTCCAGGGCTTTGGTTTCCAATCCTTGGAGATTTTGTTGGAAGATATATAAGTTTGACTTTTTTTAGTATTGTGTTCTTTTTATTAGTTTCACTAGTCTGAATATTGATGGAAGTTTCTGTTGACTTTGACGTATTCGTAGATAAAATGCAATTTACTTTATTGGCATTTATCCTCTTATGTGGAGCACCAGCTTGGTTGCCAACCTGTGTCGTATGTTTTAAGGGTCTGCAAAAAATTTGACATATTTTTTGGTGACACTGCCGTGTGTACTCGGGATTCTTGACGTTGAGGTGGGTTTTCTTTTCGACTCGTCACACATTTATTTTGTGTAGATTTGCTTTTTTTGGGAGAAGTCGATTGTATATTTTGCAGGACTTTTATCTTGTAAATTGTTGATTGTTCGGTTGTAGAAGCACTCAAACGAAGATTTTCCAGTCGCCGTGCAAATTCCATAGAAAAGCTGTCAGTTTCAGTCACAAAATCATTAAAACCATCTTCTTTATACCTTTATCAAAAACATGATTTTAGTAAACGTCTGCAGATAACTAAAGCATGGATGGGTGACACGGTGAAAAAAGATTTATGTTCGTTTTTTACCCAAAATTATAGAAATAGCGGAAAATAGAAATATTGAAAAAATCTAATTATTCTTGCCCAAAAATTAAGCCATTTCCGCAGTTTTCACCAAGTATTTACGAAAAAATCATTTAAAAACGTCGTCAAAATATCAAAACTGTCACCGAGTAAAAAGGCACATCGCTATATTGTTATTTCATTTACCAGCCGCCTTAATTTATATTGTAAAGATGGTGTATTGCGAAAAGTCCTCTTCGTTCGAGATTTTTAAAAGTATTTTCCTGTTTTTCTTGAATTTTTTTAAAAAGATATTCAAAAAAATAGTGTTAAACTGTGATTTTTGTACTTGCGTTTTTAAAGACGCTTGTGAAAAAGCACTATTTTACTACTTGTGAAAACTACTACTCTTATACTATTCATTTCACATATTTGCTACAAAAATCGTTGGTAAAGCACCAGCTTATAGCTAAAGCGATGTTATAAAATAAAAGCAACGCTTAACAGTCAATTTTGGCTGGTTAGAAGACAGTTGTTATTTTCTTGACGGGGCGGCGCGGCGGCGGCGGTAAGAAAAAGAATTGTAAGCCCTGGTGGCAAAGAGACAAAAAAAGTTCGGGAAACGCGAACTGTCTAAAATTTATTTCCCCGGGTGCACGTTCTTTTTACGAACAGTTGGCACTGCATAACTCAACTAGACATTTATTTTTAAGCCTTTTTGTTGGACGGACGTAAAATCTTTAACAAAACCTATAATACAGATTCAAAAGTACTTTGGTGGGAGTTTCTCATTTTTACTACGTTTTAATTAGCTTCTCGCTTTCTTCTTTGCCTGCCTACTAGAACGCTGGGTACGCCACAACGCTAATTTTTTTTTTATTATGTCAAAAATTCCTAAAATTAGAAAAAAAATCACAACATTTTTTAAAATTTCCAAAATTCAAAAAAATATTGAAAATATTTACTTCTAATAAATATTTATTTTGTTAAAAATATAGAAAAATAATTTACATTTTTGCATTAATCGGTGTCCTTATGAAAGAAAGTTTCATCGCTTTGCGCGCTTATTATCCTTAGGGCGCAATTACACAGACAAAAATTTTTGAGCAAATTATTGCTATCTGTTTTGGAAACGTATATTTAAAGATGATAATAAATAAAATTTCACATCAGTGATCAGTGATCTCAATTCTTTAAAAAAATGGAACACCAACTTTTATTTTAAATTTTTGTGAAAAAAAGCCGACGGCAAGCGAAATATTATTCTTGGCTATCAGTTTTGTCAGATGGATTAGGGTTACTTACAATATTTTTTTCTTAGGGTTTTTTCCGGATTTTTTTGCCCGGGGTTTTTTTTGGGATTTTCCTGCAAGTTTTTTTTATTTCCAAGGGTTTCTTCCTAAATTCAAAGAACAACCCAGGAAAATTTTTCTTTTCCAAAAAAATTTTGAGTTTTTCAAATATCGACAAAAACTCAAAAATTGCACTTTTAAGCGGTAATCCGCGCCTCACGACTATGAGGAGTGGTGGGGAGGGGGATTTTTTTTTAAATATATTTTTGTAACTTTACTTTACCCTTAGCTTTGATTGTTTTTTTTTTTAATTTCTCACACCAGATTTACCTAGTTAGTTTAAGATGAAGATAGATATTTACTGTCAATTTAATGTAATAATCAAGGTCGATTACTGACACTGAACAAACAATATGCAAAGGAGCAACATTCCGATTCAGAAGTCTAGTCTTTTACTGCTAAATTATATTTTTTTAGACAAGGGTCGGGATCGTAGGGTTGTAAAAGTGGGTAATAAACGGGTATTATTTAGACCGAACGTGCTTTTGTTCATATATTTGAGATTTAATAAAATGTATATAGGTTTTTTAATTTGACTTAATTATTATTGTATTGTGTTTTAAACTAGGAAGTAAAATAAAGAGATATTCTTTTAAACGTAAATTTTTATCATAACATTTTACAGGCAACAGCAATAAATAAGTGCCAATTATTATTTTTTTATTCTCGTTTTTTTACAACCCCAAAAAAGTTACAAGTAAACTGGCATATCCCCTATAAAAATCAGGTCAATCGAAGTTGCTTATAAGGTAAAATGTGAATTTCGACATCAAATCGTTTTTCCGTCGGAAAGCACTTAATTAAAAATACCTTGTTTTAAAACTTAGTCTTTCTATTTTCAGTTAAGTTCAATGAATTCCCATAAACCCATAAAATTTAAATTTGTAAGAAATTTCTATTCCAACATTTCTTCAAACAAATTTTGCTTAACATTCTCTCCAAAATTTCCGTGAGTCTTTTTGTATGAGATTTGGCTCGAACTTTTTTTTGAACATTTTGCTCAAGAGGCTCGTGTAAATGTTTGTCGGCATTTCAACATCAAAGGAAAGTTTGTCTATGTAAATGCGCCTTTAGGGCGTAAATATTAAAAGAAATTTTGGGTGCGAATAAACGTACTAATTGACGGACCGGCCGCTTATTTACGCCTTAAAAGCGTAAATATTTTGCGTTTTGTCAATTGTAACGGCCGCCATGTTGAATTTTCGACAAATGAATTACTCATATAACAATAAAACGTTCCTATAATGTAATAGTCACATTTTTAGAGAACAGACTGTGATAGGAATGTTACACTTTACCATCAGGAATATTACAAAATTATGATTGTTTTCCACAAACCAAAACTACACTTTTTTGCACTCGACGCGCGTTTCGCTAACAATGTTAGCATCATCAGGAGACGATAAACAATGAACTAAATTAATCTACGCTCTATCTTATATACAATCCTTTAGTGTGCGGAGATAAGACTAATAATTTGTGATTGATCACGATTTTTAATCCTTTCTCCCCTCGACCAAAGAATGAAGTGTACTAAACGGGATGGGTCCTCTATCTTTATTTAAACTATTTCTGGATTTAATGATTTCCATACTTTCATATGCATTCAAAAGTCTTTTGTTTGGTACACTTTTTAGAAGTTTTAGGTTATCTAATGTGAATCTATGATTGTTTTCAAAAGCATGCTCGGCCACACTTGACTTTTCTGTTCTTCCGTATTTTAAGTGTGCTAAGTGTTCTTTAAAACGTGTTTGAATAGAGCGTCTCGTTTGGCCAACATATTTTTTGTCACAATCCATGCAACTAATTTCGTAAATTCCACTTTTTTCTAGAACTGTAGTTTTATCCTTGGGATTTCCTAGTAAGCTTCTTATTGTGTTACCAGATTGATATACTAATTTAAGACCGGTGTTATTAAATACTTTGTGTAATCCTTTCGTATAATTAGGATTATAAGGAATTGATACAAATTTTGAGTCGCAGGTATCTTTTTGTCTGAAAAAGGTAGAATTCCGAAAGGTCTTTTGAAAAGAATGTCTATTTATCAGCTTATTTATTAAGCCTTCGTCGTAACCGTTTTCGCCAGCTATATTCCTAATCCTATTCTTTTCTGCTTCAAATCTTTCTTTGTTTAAGGGGAAATTTACTAATCTATATGTTAAAAAGTGCAAACTTGCAAGCTTATGTTGTAAGCAATGAAAAGAATCATTTGGAATATACCTGTTGGTGGCCGTGCCTTTTCTGTATAGGTCAAAGTCCAATTTATTTTTATTTCTTATAACTAAAGTGTCTAGAAATGGCAGTGTACCGTTGTTCTCTGTTTCATAAGTAAATTTAATAGTGGGAAATTTGTTATTTATTTTTTCCATAAAATTTTCAACACTAGTTACTTTAGTGTTGAATACTGCAAACACATCGTCTACATACCTGAACCATACTCTGGGGAAATACTCAAATTCTTTACTTATATCTGATTCAAATTTGCTCATAAATAGGTTTGCGATAAAAGGTGATAAACTATTACCCATTGTGGTTCCTTCTAATTGCTGGTAGTAGTTATTTTTATATTGAAAGTAATTTTGATTCATGCAGAGTTTTCTTAAAGATAGGTATTCTAAAGTCTGTTTGTCTTCTAGATTGTTTTTTCTTAGTAGTTCCTCCAGGTATTGTAAGGTATTGGGGATCGGCACACTAGGGGACAACGAACTAACATCAAACGAGATTAAAATTTCACCTTCTTGGAGTGAAATATCTTTAACTTTGTTGATAAATTCAAGGGAATTTTGAACAGAAAAACCTTTTTGCTTTATCGGTAAATTTTCAAACTTGTTTGCTAGCCATTTCGAAATGTTGTAAGTAGGTGATCCTACAGCAGAAACTATAGGTCTAACCGATTTTCCAGGCTTGTGGATTTTCGGAAGACAATACAGTTTCGGCATAGTGGGATTGCTTACTTGTAGTTTATATTTAATATTGTTAATATATAAGTAATAATATTGTTACATTTTTTAATTGTGTTTTTTACTTCGTTAATCATTTTTGGTAAGGGGTTCTTTGGGACTTGTTTGTAGGGTCCATTTTTTATTAGGTTATCTACCCTTTCGAAATAATCAGGTATGTAGACGATGTGTTTGCAGTATTCAACACTAAAGTAACTAGTGTTGAAAATTTTATGGAAAAAATAAATAACAAATTTCCCACTATTAAATTTACTTATGAAACAGAGAACAACGGTACACTGCCATTTCTAGACACTTTAGTTATAAGAAATAAAAATAAATTGGACTTTGACCTATACAGAAAAGGCACGGCCACCAACAGGTATATTCCAAATGATTCTTTTCATTGCTTACAACATAAGCTTGCAAGTTTGCACTTTTTAACATATAGATTAGTAAATTTCCCCTTAAACAAAGAAAGATTTGAAGCAGAAAAGAATAGGATTAGGAATATAGCTGGCGAAAACGGTTACGACGAAGGCTTAATAAATAAGCTGATAAATAGACATTCTTTTCAAAAGACCTTTCGGAATTCTACCTTTTTCAGACAAAAAGATACCTGCGACTCAAAATTTGTATCAATTCCTTATAATCCTAATTATACGAAAGGATTACACAAAGTATTTAATAACACCGGTCTTAAATTAGTATATCAATCCGGTAACACAATAAGAAGCTTACTAGGAAATCCCAAGGATAAAACTACAGTTCTAGAAAAAAGTGGAATTTACGAAATTAGTTGCATGGATTGTGACAAAAAATATGTTGGCCAAACGAGACGCTCTATTCAAACACGTTTTTAAGAACACTTAGCACACTTAAAATACGGAAGAATAGAAAAGTCAAGTGTGGCCGAGCATGCTTTTGAAAACAATCATAGATTCACATTAGATAACCTAAAACTTCTAAAAAGTGTACCAAACAAAAGACTTTGAATGCATATGAAAGTATGGAAATCATTAAATCCAGAAATAGTTTAAATAAAGATAGAGGACCCATCCCGTTTAGTACACTTTATTCTTTGGTCGATGGGAGAAAGGATTAAAAATCGTGATCAATCACAAATTATTAGTCTTATCTCCGCCCACTAAAGGATTGTATATAAGATAGAGCGTAGATTAATTTAGTTCATTGTTTATCGTCTCCTGATGATGCTAACATTGTTAGCGAAATGCGCGTCGAGTGCAAAAAAGTGTAGTTTTGGTTTGTGGAAAACAATCATAATTTTGTTTTAGTGCAACCAAAGGTTCCAAATTCCCAACATAATTAGGAATATTACTAACATGTACTGGCAATACGTTACGTTTTAGCTCATACGGATGATATAAATGTGATAAAATCGTGACGTAAAATATGACTATAATACGACTATTACAAAAATTATGGTAATACACATATATTTGGGTACTTCTTCAAAATATAATTTTTTGCCACTTGTAACTCGACCGTATAGACCAGCGGTACATGACTAATTTCTTGCAATATATGCCAATCATATATGTGATTGCACTTACCGTAAGTATACCAGAGATGGTCAATTTTTGCAGTCGTCGCTGGCAGAAGGGTGCGCAAATCGATTTTCAAAATGTAACAAAAATCGATGTCTTTGAACTACTTTAAAATGCATGCCAATGTTGCCAGATAAAAATTTAGGAAAACAATATAGAGCGAAAAATTTATGGCATGCAGTTTCCGCGTGCATAACCAATTTGATGGGCACATGAAATCGTTAAAATTTTTGACATCTTTAAACGATTTTAAAATGCATACCAATGTGTTTTATGGTAAATTTGAACTGGCAAATGACGATTTACTGATTGGCATGCAGTTTTGATGTGCACAACCTCATAAAAAATTAGTGGAAAACGTAAAAAAATTTAGGTATCTCCGAACGATCTTAAAATATTCGGTAATTGGAATAATATAAAATATGCAATACAAAGGACGGTTTTTGAAATTGGCATGCAGTTTTGTAGTACAGAAGGTTATGGAAATTTATTTCGAAATTGCAAAAATATCAGATATATGTGAACGATCTTAAAGTGCATGCCAATATGTTTAATGACAAATATGGAGCAGCTAATGACTGCTTAACAATTGACATGCAGTTTGGTAATGCAGGAGTTTATGAAAATAATTTCCGAAAATGCAATAAAAACACAATATCTTAAACCGATTTTAAAATGCATGCCAATATACCCTATCAAAATTTTGCAATACCACAAGACAGGGCAGGGCAGAAGGCTATAAAAATTATTGCCGAAAATGCAAAAAAAAACACAGTATCTTAGAACGATTTTAAAATGCATGCCAATAAATTTTATGCTAACTTTATAGTACCAAACAACGAAAAACCAATTGGCATGCAGTTTTATAGAGAAAGACCTCAAGAAAAATTATGATAAAAGTGCAACAAAGTTATTAGTTAGGTACTAGAATTTCACCCGCTGCGTTGCCAGCGTCGAAATTAATAAAAAAAATTGAAACAACCTTTATTTTAGCGAATTAATATTTTTATCAAATGTAGGAGTAAGTGAAGGGGTAATCAATCTCATATTTTAGTAGGTCAATATTTTTATCAAATATAGAAGGGAAGGGGGTGATAAAAAATTCAATTCACAATTCAATTCATCACCCATATTTTAACACATCAAATATAGAGGATAATTCCCCTTATTAATAGGTGGTTGGCAGAAACTTTTTTCTTCTAAAATACACACGATCCCTTTACCCCCTTCAAAATGGAATTACCCCAATTTCTACACCCCCAATAAAAATTTCGAAAAACGCCAAAATACGTTTTTATTTGTTTCATTAGTAGAATCTACATACCAATTTTTAGATCTCTGCGGCTTTTCATTTGCGAGATATAGAAAACCTCTTTAAAATTTCAACCCCTATTTTTACCCCCTTAGTGGCAAAATTTACCAAATTTTTTTCATACAAAGAGCTTACATCATAAACTCAATATGTCTTTAAATTTTCATAACTGTAGGTCAAGTGGTTTGACCTGTGCGTTTATAGTTGATGTTGACTACCGTTCTTTTATTAGTCATGCATGTCAATTGTTATAACAATAAATTTACATTAGCAGATGACTATTTACCTCTTGGCATGCAGTTTTGTAATGCAGTTTATGAAAATTATTGCCGAAAATGCAATATATAGTTATTATATAACTTATGTAAAAATATAAGATCCAAATCTCGATTTTGTTGAAAAACTTTGACAAGTAGGATTTGCTTTATTTGTTCTGTTTTCATTCTAACAGGGAGATGATAATAGGTGTTCTTCAACTGTATTTGTTTCGCAGTCGCACATATTTGACAAGTATACTTAGCTTTTATCTGATCAAACGAATTAGGTATTTCTGTCAGTGTTTCTTAGGTGATTGACAGTAACAAATAAGTGAATCCTTTGGCCAGTTTGATGTAATTTAATTTTAATTAATTTTAAAGTTAAATAAAAAACTTTTGGTCTTTCTCCACTGCATTTATTAACATTAAAGGATTGAATTTTGGTTACAAGGTTGAAAATTAATTGGAGATTTTAGACCTTTAAAAAATATCTTGAAAAACCGACATCAAAGCTAAAACTAGAACCCCGAAACCTTAAGGTCTTATACCGTCGAAACATGTCGGGTTAGCGGAAAAAATACAAACATTTTTTCAATAAATACAGCGGAGAAAAACCAAAATATTTTCATTTAATTCTTAACTCCACCAAAATGGATTACTTTCAAAATTTTAAAGTCGTTCTAAGATATTGTGTTTTTTTTTGCATTTTAGACAATAATTTTCATAGCCTTCTGCACTACCAAACTGCATGCCAATCGATAAATCGTCTTTTGGTATTGCAAGATTTTGATAGAGTATATTTCCATGCATTTTAAAATCGTTCAAAGTTATTGTATTTTTTTGCATTTTCGGCAATAATTTTCTAACTGCATCCAATCGGTAAACCGTCTTTTGGTATTGAAACATTTTAATAGAGTATATTGGCATGCATTTTAAAATTGTTCTAAGGTATTGTTTTTTTTTTCTGGATTTTCTGCAATAATTTTCATAGCCTTCTACACTACCAAACTGTATGCCAATCGGTAAATCATATTTTGTATTGCAACATTTTGATAAAGTATCTTGGCATGCATTTTAAGATCGTTCGGAGACACCTAAATTTTTTTGCACATCAAAACTGCATGCCAATCAGTAAATCGTTTAAAAATTTTAAAATCGTTCGAAGATGTCAAAAATTTTAAAGATTTCATGTGCCCATCAAATTGGTTGTGCACGCGGAAACTGCATGCCATAAATTTTTCGCTCTATATTGTTTTTCTAAATTTTTATTTGGCAACATTGGCATGCATTTTAAAGTAGTTAAAAGATATAGATTTTTTTTTGCATTTTAAAAATAGATTTATGCACTCTTCTGCCTGCGACGACTGCAAAAATTGACCATCTCTAGTATACTTACGGTAAGTGCAATCACATATATGATTGGCATGCATTAGAAAAACGTTGCAAGAAACTAGTCACGTACCGCCGGTTTAATATAAAAGTTATGAAAAAAATATTGAAAATGTGTCATCCGCAGCGTCGATACGAGCAAAACGATGCGATGTATCAATTGTGAACATCGAGTAAATAGGTTACAAAAAATATATCCTATGTTACCCGCAATATGAACACGAGACAAGCGACGACGATAAGTAGTTTCTTAGTTATAGTGAAACATACCTACATAAGTACATAGAAAAAAAAACTTATAAGCCTCATTTGCATTGCGTCGGGTAAAAAACACTATTTTAGCGCTAGTTGTAAAAACTAATATTCTTAGTTATACAAGTCAATGATTTCGCAATACCGTGCTACTTACAAAAAATTGCAAAAATGGCTTGAAAGTACGTCAATATTTGTGTTGGCCAACTTAAAATAGGTGGGTAGAGGTATATTAAAAGGAAAGATGTATTGAAATACTTGTACGTGGCAACTTGTTTGATGTTTATTTATTTACAAAGCCGCGTTCGAGCTAGAGCAGTCACGCTCTTTTTGGGTAAGGATACAACTCCTCCATGAAGTAGGTCTTTTACATATAAAATAACGTAATTTAAATAATAATCAAAGAATTTCTTGCATTTTCGTAATCAGTATTGTACCAATAACCTTTTTTAACTATTTTATAAACAAAATTTACGGCAGATACATACCCCCTTAATTCACTTAACGAGGTAGTACTAATTAAAAAACTATAACGTTGGGTTTATTCCATTCTAACTATCGAGATAGAATAAAGAGGAGACGATGTAAAGCGACTAACGCGGACTAGGTCGGCCATATTGATAGTTATCTTTTATTGATTGTCATCGAGCTCGTCATTGTCAGCTCTAAAGAACCCTGCCATTTTTTTATGGGGGGGCCGCCGCCGTAGACTAGTGAACATCGTCTTAGCCTGCAGAACAGAGATCGCAGGATCGGATCTCGGCAAGTACACATTGCTTCACCCAACACTAAATACGACTCGAGGCGACCGACGGCAGCTCCGCAGTCAACGTTGTGCATAGAATAACAACAAACGAGGTAGAAGTGGGCGGCACGGTTGTCACTACACCAAAAACTCTGCGGAACTCAAAGGTGGACGGCTAAGGATCCCACCAAAAAAAAGGAAGACCTGGACTTCTCCGAGATCGGGACTTTATTGGACGCGGCTGGACTCCGACAGATTTGGTAGCGGGGGTTGACAGAGGCGGTAGCACTTTCGGGTAGCAGGACCACTCCAAGGAATGCGTCTGAAGACTCCGACGGCGACCTCGATCAGCGAAGCCGGGTCTAAACCTCGATTTTCAGGTCAGCCTATATAACGGCGGGTTGCTGGGGAGAAAAGTCTACCGTCAACCAAGTTCTGCTGGGACGGTAGCGATGCAAGTCTAACATGTAGCAGGACCACCCTTCGGAGGGGGTGTAAAGCCGCGGTCCACTGTGTATACTTACTACGCAGTCTAAAGATCCCGGCCCTCGACGAAGAGGTGTCAGGCAAAAATTAAGTCCTCTTAGAGAAAGAAAACTTGCATCCTAAGGGGCACGTGCATCAGTCGGGGGTGGACGGAGGGTATGGCAGAAAGGGTTCATTATGCTGCCTAATTGCCAAGCCTGCGGCTGCCCGTCTACTACTACTATGAGGCATTTGTTTTGGTTAATCTGTTTCTATATTTTGATATATTATAGAGGGAGTCCCAATGAGCAATTTTCGTCACATGCACTTTCCCCAATATGTACAGAGTAAGCTAAACAAAAATGGCCGTTTTTTTACTAAGCTTAACCTTCGTTTACCACAAAACTAAAGATAAGATAATAGTGATTTTTGCAGATCTGATTCAGCACATAACGAACTATATTTTTAATAGTAGTACTAGTGTCCGTATGTGTAGAGGGTAAGTCAAAAATTACGTCTGATATTGCTCAATTGAGAATTTTTGAAAATTTTGAAAGTTTTAAAAAATTTTCAAAAGAATTCTTGAAAATTCAAAAAATTCTTGAAAATAAAAAAAAAACAAAATTTTTGAAAATTTTAAAATTTTATTAAATCTTGTCTCAAATCTCTTAAAAACAGTAATGTTGCATAAATAATACAAAGTATGTACTTAGGGATACTTAGATATGGTATTTTTAAGACACTTTCATTGGTCGTACGTAAAGTATAGTACACTAACTCGCATGTTATAGTCATTACACGCTTATATGAATTAAGACACTCGCCTTCATCTGGCGTCTCAAACTTCATCTGCGCATGTAATAACCATCATGATATGCTTGTTATGTAAACTACTATTACGAGCGTTGGTCTAAATAACCAGCGCATCAAAAGATTTCAGAACACGAGTAAAAAAATCAGATTCAGGTCCAAGTTTCAAACACTATTTTGTTTATTTACCTATATCAAAAAATACTAAAAAAACAGAAAAATACAAAAAACTCCTTCACAACATATACTCAGAGCGAATCATTTTTACACTATAAATCAAGGGCGATACAGCAACGGCTTTGTACCATGTCATTTATTCTTAGTCAATGATCCTACATTATTGATCTTTTTAATTTTTGACAGTTTTTTATTTGGTCGTATTTTCAAGATGTTTTTTTTAGTGAATACTTGAATAAAACTTAAGAAAATGTTTAATTTTCCGGTAAGAATAAATAATTAGAGGGAGGTAGGATATAATCGTGGTTTCTCACGGGCCACGGTCATGTATCAAGTGCAGATTCAGCCGCCCCAAACGAGAAAATAAACAATATAATAATTCCCCCTTTTTCGACGGCACTGGCAATTTCTATAAGTACACGTTTCTTTCCCAAAAATGTTTGAATGCAGCGCCATTAGCGTATCTGCCTGCCGCACGGAAGGTTCCGGGTTCGAATCCCGGCTAACTGCATGGATATTTTGTGTTTGTCTTTAACTTTGCATAACTTTAGCTAACACTGGGCATTGATCCTATAATAGGTTTTGCGGACAACTGGTCTTAAATTTAAATTCGCAAACAGTTGCGACGTCCCCACTACCATCGCAGACGCTTTCGTCGCAGAGTCAAAACGTCGCAAACATTTACACAGCAGGTTGATTTCGTCGCAGAGGAAATTGCGACGTGGCCACTAGCGTCGCAATCCATTTTGTCGCAGATCCACATCGTCGCAAACAATTGCGATGTTTTCATTAGCGTCGCAGGCAATTTCGTCGCAAATCCACAACGTCGCGAATACATTCCGTCGCATTGGACATTACGACTGGTAATAAGATAAATTTTTCATGGTGTATGACACAGCGTCGCATTTTTTTATAATCTTTAGAGATACCTACTGCTTCATTATTTTCTTATTACTTTGTTTGTCGTTCGATTTTATTTGTTCTTTTGTGGTAGTAGTGGTTTGAATTGAACATTTTTAAAATGGATGCAAAAATAACTTTACTTCAAACGAAAAAGGGAACAGTGGCACTATTTAAGAATTACTTGTTTAAAAAAGAGAGAATATATGAAGAAAAAACTGTATGGAGAATAATTTAATACACTATTTTGTTGTATGCTACGGAATATATTTGCCACGTTGTGGATTTGCAACGAAATTGTCTACGACGCTAGTGTGCACGTCGTAATGTCCTATGAGACGGAGAGGATCCGCGACCCAATTGCTTGCGACGAAATGGATCTGCGACGAAATGGTTTGCGACGGTAGAGGGGACGTCGCAATGTCCTATGCGATGGGGAGGATCAGCGACCCAATTGTTTGCGACGAAGTGGATCTGCGACGAAATGGTTTGCGACGGTAGTGGGGACGTCGGAACTGCTTGCGACTTTAAATTTACGACCAGTTGTTCTCAAATCCCTATAATAGATGGAAAGTCCCCCCCTCAGTTTAATGGTTATTACTTCCAGACGCTAGACGAACAAAATAATGATAGTAGCTTAAATTTTAGTGGTAGTAAACCAGCTATGAAAGCAACGTCCTGCCTTTCAGAAACTTTATTTGCAAACTAAATAACTTAATATCGAAAGGGTAATAAAATCAATTATAATAATAGAAACTTAAAGTAAATATTTCAATGCCTTGGTATCGGTATACCTAACGCGTTCGAAACAAAACCAAAATATACTATATACTTCTTTGACCAGTGCGATGACAGAAAAGCTGATTTCACTCGTTGCGTACGGAGGGATGTACGTAACGTTACGGACTTATGAATGTACGCAACGTCATTCCGTTGTAGTTGTGATTATTTTTCTGGTTAAATTTAGAGAATTTTGGCGCAATTAATTTTAAAAATTATAAAATATTACCAGGTTCCAACATATAAAGCACTTATTTTGTAAAATTAAGCCAAATTTTTTATTTTTTCTCATTTCTAAATTTTTTTACAAGTGATCGTTTTTAATGTATTCCAAAAACTCTGGTCGATGATTGATAGTGGTAGTGGTTGTTAAACACTAACACAACGGCCGCCAAATTTGTCAAAATTTCAAGCGTTCCAAAACTTCCCTAGTGTCTAATAATAAGGACACCTTAAGGCGCATTTACACAGACAAACTTTCCTTTGATGTTGAAATGCCGACAAACATTTACACGAGCCTCTTGAGCAAAATGTTCAAAGAAATGTTCGAGCAAAATCTCGTACAAAAAAACACACGTAAATTTTGGAGAGAATGTTGAGCAAAATTTATTTGAAGAATTGGGGGTATAAAAATTTCTTTACAAATTTAAATTTTATAGTTTTATGGGAATTCATTGAACTTAACTGAAAATAGAAAGACTAAGTTTTAAAACAAGGTATTTTAATTAAGTGCTCTCCGACGGAAAAACGATATGATGTCGAAATTCACGTTTTACCTCATAAGCAACTTCGATTGACTTGATTTTTATAGGGGATATGCCAGTATACCATAATTGGCACTTATTTGTTGCTGATGCTGGGTTAGGAGAAGGTAAAAACCGTAGACTAGTGAGAGGGGGTTTTGGTCAAATGAACATTGACACACAAAATTACATGACAACAAACAAGGGACAACGCAGTTTTTTTATGAAAGTTTTAGAACAAATCTTTCCATAAAGAAAGGGCTCTCCGACGCAAAACAAAGAAATTCGTTTTATTTTATTGACGCGTAGAATTTGCGTTTCCGACTTTTTAAATATTGAAATTTTTGGCGATTTTTACAAGCTTTTATTTATGTATGTTTGTATGTTCGGCTCAAATCTTGCAACTCAAATTTGGTATTCAATTTCAGTTTTCGGTGTGTATTTATAGATGCGGCAACAATACAATAATATGGTATTATTAGGCACCCCCTCCCGCTAATGAGGGAAGTGGAGGAAGAAAAAGATTTATTTTGTTCGATTTCAATCAAAATTGGCATACAGGGGTTTTTAGGGAAGAGAATTATCGAAAGGATGGATTTATGATAGTCTAAAAATTAAAAAATTATTTTAAATAAAAAGAAGCTTTTATAAAATATAAAGTGCACTAAAAAGTAGAAAATAAATTTTAGCATTCTCATATCATAATAATAAAAGCGACGGGCGCAAACTAAAACTAAAAATGTCCATCCATATATCAGAGAAACGTAGAGTAGTTTGGGTCGAGTTGGGTTGGATTTACTTCACAAAAAATTGAACTTACAATACCAGATACAGAATTCTTTATATTTACACGTCGTAGTTGTGGTGAGAGTATTTTTTGTACTCATGGTATTTATTGTCTTTTTGATACGTTAGTTATAAACGCCTTACCACTCATATCTCTTTATATTACTTCCTAGTTTAGTCTTTTTCAATAATAATAAAGTCAAATGAAAAAACCTATTTATATTTTATTAAATCTCAAATATATGAACAAAAGCACGTTCGATTTAAATAATACCCGTTTATTACCCACTTTTACAACCCTACGATCCCGACCCTTGTCTAAAAAATATAATTTAGCAGTAATAGACTAGACTTTTGAATCGGAATGTTGCCCCTTTGCATATTGTTTGTTCAGTGTCAGTAATCGACCTTGATTATTACATTAAATTAACAGTAAATATCTATCTTCAGCATTTTCATAAACCTTTTGCGTTTTTAAGCAACCCTTGGGGCCTTAAACTAAGTAGGTAAATCTGGTGTGAAGAATTAAAAAAAACAATCAAAGCTAAGGTTAAAGTAAAATTAAAAAAATATGTTTTAAAAAAAATCCCCTCCCCACCACTCCTCATAGTCGTGAGGCGCGGATTACCGCTTAAAAGTGCAATTTTTGAGATTTTTGCCGATATTTGAAAAATTCAAAAATTTTTTGGAAAAGAAAAATTTTCCTGGGTTGTTTTTCGAATTTAGGAAAAAAAACCCTTGGAAATAAAAAAACTCCCAAGAAAGTCCCAAAAAAACCTCCGGGCAAAAAAATCCGGGAAAAGCCCTAAGAAAAAAATATTATAAGTAACCCTAATCCATGTGACAAAACTGATAGCCAATAATAATGTTTCGCTTGCCGTCGGCTTTTTTTCACAAAAATTTAAAATAAAAGTTGGTGTTCCATTTTTTTAAAGAATTGAGATAACTGATCACTGATGTGAAATTTTATTTATTCTCATCTTTAAAAATATGTTTCTAAAACAGATAGCAATAATTTGCTCAAAAATTTACCCGAACAAAATGTTCAAAGAAAAGCTCACAAAAATGTTCGTGCAAAAAATTTTAAATCTTTTGCACGAGCTTTTGTTTGAGCATGTTCGTCTGTGTAATTGCGCCTTTAGATCTTATTGTAATCCGTCGCAAAAAAAGAAAAGGCAGTTTTAAATATGGCTGAAGAAATATTTCTTCGTCAAAAAGAAATACTTTTTGCCCTCACAGTACGAATTTGGAATAATCTTTGATTTATACGTACCAAAAACAATTTATGTGCACCAAAAACAATTTAGGACAACAAAATATATTTTGTGGCATAGAAATATTCAATCAGCCATACATAAAAATGTCTTTCATTGTAACAAGGAAATCTTCCTATCGTTGTGCGCAGTAAAAGGCAAAACCTTTATTCCGCATTTAATCAATCAAAGGTATAAACTTCATACCGCATCCAATCAATCAATTAAAATTCCTAATAACTAGTAAATATAGATACAGAGTGAATCATTACATTTGAACCCCCCAGTTAATGCCGTTGATATTAGTTTTGGACAAGAAACTTTAAAGGCAAAACTTGTTTAGTTTTTCCTAGATTTCTTATTACCTATGACAAAAATTGTCCGTTGCCATTTAATATATACTGTAAAAAGAACAAATAGTTTTAAAGTAATTTATTTATATATTAATATATTTACATCTTAGTAATTGATTAGATTTCCAAGAAGATTCCTCCATGATAATCATCAAAAAATTAATAATGAGTGGCTCTTCCATGGTTATTTATGCACTCGTTTGTTATATTGGGCATCGATAAAATAAGATGGTCTATATCATATTGAGGAACACTCATCCAAATCCTCCTTACGGCATGCCAGACTTCATCTAAGTTTCCAGGAAGACGTGATAATCGACTAAGATTGCGCCCTATCATATCCCATACGTGTTCGAAAGGCGACAAGCCAGGCGATCTTGCTGGCCATTCCAAAGTCTCTATGCCAAGTTCATGTAAGAAGTCCATTGTTTTACGAGCAATATGCAGTCTGGCATTATCTTGTTGAAAGATTGGATTTGGGATAGTTTGTAGCTAGGAATGTGAAACTGGCTGCAGCACTTCATCAATATATCGCCGAGCAGTCAGATTGCCGTTGATAAGGACTAGAGGCGATCTACTTCCTAAACATATAGCAACCCATACCATGATACTTTACTATCAACAGCAAAGTATACATTTCGTCTCTCACCTCAAAATCGCCTAACCCTCATGCGTTCATCATAGCCGCCTAAACAAAACCTGGATTCTTCACTAAAGCTTATGGTATTCCATTTGTCATTCCAGTTTTTCCGATCTCTGCACCACTCCAAGCGGCGAGCCTTATGTTGTGGGGTCAAAGGTAGCACCAAAAGCGGATGGTAAGCCCTCAGCCCAATACCAAGCAATCTTCAATTAACTGTCATCCTTGAAAACACTCGTCCTGTAGCTGCAATTAGAACATCTCTTACTTGGCGTATACTATCCCGTCGATTTCTGAGAGTAAGAAGTCTGAGATGCCGTAAATCACGACCTTGTATTAATCTAGGGTCTCTCATCAAATCTCATCATTGGACCACCTTCTTCAAACTCTTAACGCTGGTGATGGATTGGCATTAACCCTTCTTGCAATTTCCCGTAAACCAAAACCAGCCTCTGTCATGCCCACGATGCATCCTTTGTCGAAGTCATTGTTGGCGACCACGAACTCTTGGCATTTTTATTTTTTACTGTAAGCAATCCAAAAAGACCAAAAACTACGAGAAAAATGATTTAAATTTTTTATAAAAGGTCTTTTTTTTATACTCTCATCAAAAACATGATTTTAGACAGTCTGTAGATAAGTAAAGCATGGCTTTTTTAGTTATCGATGCAAAAAAACAGGTGCAAAAAAAGATTTCTGTCCGTTTTTTTTCCCAAAATTAAAGAGAAATAGCGGAAAATAGTAATATTGGAAACATCTAATTATTCTTGCCTTAAAATTAACCCATTTCCACCAGTTTTCCCCAAGTATTTACGAAAAAATAATTTAAAAACATCGTCAAAATATCAAACTGTCAAAGATTAAAATGTCGCAACAATGAACGTTACCGAGTAAAAAGGTACATCGCTATGGAAACCATTGATTATAGTGCAAAGATGGTTTGTTGCAAGATGTGCTCTTCGTTCAAGATTTTTAAAAGTATTTTACTGTTTTTCTTGGATTTTTTGATAAAGGCATTAAAAAAAATAGTGTTAATAACTCGCGGCTAAACTGTGCTTACTTTTATTCACGTTTTTAAATACCTCGCTGCGCTCGTTATTTAAACCAACGCCTGTAAAAAAAGCACTATTTTAGCCACTAGTTGTGATAACTACTATTATGTGTTGGTTATTTTTGAAAATGAATAGAAAAAGTCTGTGAAAAAAGAAAAGATAAGAAGACAAAAAATTCATCAAATATTTCTTTTGAGATAAGGTATTCATTCACAATAATTTTTCTTTAAATAATTACCCATATACATGGTGTTGCATTTTTTTTGTTCTCCAGTATATGTCAAATTTTGATATCAACTTTTTAAGGTTATTTTCTGTAAGGTTTTACTTTTCGTTAAGTTTGTTGAAAAATTCAAGAAAACATGGCAAATTTCATGCCAGTTGGTAAATACTGATATCAAGTTTTAATTATTTACCTTCTCAGCAAGAGATAGTTAATTAAAACGTAATATCTAGAAAACCGTTAACAGCCTAAACAAATGTTATTTTTGAAATCAGAAAAAAGAGAAAGAATCCCACACGGATAATGGCCTACCGTTTTTTTGATATTTTGAAGATATTGTACTTGCAGATTTTCATGATTGAGGTGTCATTTGAAAGGTACTTAAATACTGCACAGAGGCGCAACCAGGATTATAATTTTAAGGTATTTGGGAAAGTTAATTTAAAAAAAAAAATACGAAAATCAGACTAAAACATTTTTGTATGATTTTTCTTAAGGGTTAGTCGTATTTAAAAGGTAATTTAAGGGCGTAGGCAGAATATAATTTGAGGCATGGGCTTTCAAAAGTCAGAAAACAGAAACAAAATTCTGCATACGCCACTGAGTTTGGGCCGAGTTTTGGCATTAGGTTGGGCTTGGTGGGAATAAATCAGAAAAATGGAAAAAATCGGATTTAAAATATTTTTTTTAGTCGGTTTTCTTTAAATATTTTCGTGTTGATTGTTTTAATTTTATTATTTTAGATTCTTTATCAGAGAAAAACAGTAGCGTGTATATAGTAATTACTTATGTTAGAAAGAATAAAAACTTTTTCAAACAAAACTTATGAACTGATAATTCTTAAATATCATACTATCATACAAAAAACAATTACAAAGATATGTCAAAAAAGCATTATGATCTACTCCTAATTGTTTTTCAAAGCAAAGTAAAATCCCACTTCGTTTAAACTTACCTAAACCTCTTGTATAAATCTCGCATATTATTATTATTATTACATTTTGTATTAATTTTTATGAACCTAGAGATAGAGTTTTAGATACACCACTGTAGCGTGTTTGATTATCATTAAAATGAGGCCAAACTTGCGGAAAACTACCAGCGAAAACAGGACAAAATAAAGTGTAAATCTGATTTTACATTTTTTAAAAAAGCAAATTGGTGCGGTTTTGGCTCTCATAAGCACGGCAACACAAAATCTTAAGTACGCCTCTGTAGACTAATTCATTAATTTTTAAACGAGACCAGGCTTTAAAAAAATCGTTCTCCCAAACGGGATTAAAATAAATTTTTACTTTTTATTTTAGGTTGTTTTTTTTAAATTAACCCTCTCAGACAATCATGCTTTCCTAAAATATAATCCTGGATACGCCCCTGTGCAGTATTCAAGTACCTTCCAAATGACACCCCAATTACAAAAATCTATAAAGTACTTTTCAAATTACGAGTACTCATACAATCCTCATAGAATTTAATTGTTTTCACGTAAAGTACAATATCTTTAAAATATCAAAATATGATTAACTTTCACGGTAGGCCATAAACCCATGTTATCCGTGCGGCATTCTTTAACAAAATTTGCCGGCCTCCGTAGCGCATTGGGTAGCGTATCAGTCTGCCGCACGAAAGGTCGCGGGTTCGAATCCCGCCTAGGTGCATGGACATTTTGTATTTGTCTTGAACTTTGCAAAAAAATACTTGGCCAACACTGGGCATTGATCCTGTAATGGATGGAAAGTCTCAGCATAAAAAACAATACAAATAGTGTTTTATAGTTTTTGACATGGGTATTAAACAATTTTGCAAAAACTTAACAATTTTTTTAAAAATTAATAGTAACGGCACTAACTGAGGTGTTCAAATACAATGAATCACCCTGTAGGCAAGTCCAAAATAAGCAATTAAGTAAAATGGCATCAAGAGTAGAGGTAAAAAGCTTCTATTGCAGCAAAAACCGTTTGAATGAGCTCCTTTCTATCGCGCAAAAAGCTCTGCAGTAATTTTTTGCAGTGACGTAAGGGTAGCAAAACATATTTATTTATGCCATTAATAGTAAGTACGTGCGTAGGACGAAAGCATGTAGGAGAACGTATGCCTAAAGGACCAAAAACAGGGATAGAACCTAGCAGTTGAACGGGTAAGAAAGAGACGGGTAGCAAGCTAGTATACCACCGTTCGAATGACCGCATCAAATCTTAACCGTGCACAAGCGCGATCTGGAACCACTGAAATACAACGAGAAATCAGTAGGTGCGTTTATTAGTTTTTAAAACTAGCATTGACTAAAGTGCCATTTGAAGTAAAAAGAAGAACTGATAGGCCCGCTGGGTAAGGTCAGTTAAGCCACACCCCCCTCCCCCCGCAAAGATATTCGAATTATGACATGCTGTAAATTCGAACTAATTTTGTACCACTTTTAAAAATTTTGAACCACACTCCTTCCTGTTTTTTTTTGTATTCAAAATGACGGATACAGCAGGACGTCAACCTACACCCCCCTCATTTAGAGCGTGGAGCAAAATTAAAAGCAACTATCCCAAAATTAGGAACTAATTTCGAACTCCTAATATCACCAAAAAGAATTTAGAAAAATCCACCACACCCCTCAAAAAACTTTCGAACTTTGATATGTTTTGAACTAATTTTCTATAACTTTAAAAACATTTTGACCACCCTTATTTCTGTGATTTTTTATATCTATTCAAAATGGGGGGGGGGTTTAGCCAATTGGAATCCAGTCAGCTTTTTTTTTTAAAAAAAAGGCTTACTAGTGGATTTTTCGAAATTCTTTTTAGTGATATCAGGAATTAGAAATTAGTTCTTAATTTTGGAATAGTTGCTATTCATTTTTCTTTCTTTTTCTCTTTTCAGAGCTCGAATATCTTTCGGGGGGGGGGGAGGAGAGGGAGGGGCTTGAACTGCTAGGTGCCAACTCTTGAATTTCCAGAAAATGATCGCCTGAGAAGGAAGGATTTTTACAGGTGTTTTTAAACAATTTTCGTAATTGTTCGCGACTTTGGTGATTTCAGTTCAGTGATTTGTTTTATCCCAAAAGATGCCTTCCAAGTGTTGTAAGTGTGTAAAGCCACGTTCAATTGTTTTTAAAATTTGGACAGATAATCTCAAAATTGGAACCATTTTTTGTTGAGAGGACGGCAAAAGTATATTTTTCATTAAAATTCCATCAGTATACTGTTTTTGCATGACTTTTTTTAAACTTTTGAATCTGTACTCCGGTTCAATAAGGGCGGTGTCACCTTTTTTTTAATTTTATTGCCAAATAAAAACAACGAGCCACATTTTGCTAAGTTTTTAAAATGCTGGGGTAATCCCGCTACAAATTAAAAATGTAACACTCGCCCTTATTAAACTCAGATAACACAATAATATATGTATTATTTTTTTATAGTAAAAGTTCTTAGGACCTCAATAATTTTATATAGTAAAATTTTAGTAGTTATAGTAGTAGTATTTAGGTCATTATACAAAAATTTCCCGAATAGTCTTTAATGATGATTAGGTACTAATCGGTGTTTAGAATGTGGTGTTTTATATTGAAACTTCGTTTGTCAAGACTCATTTCGAACTCCACTAGGAGAATTTTCAGGTTGGGGGATAGGGACATTAATTTTTAAAAATATGTTCATAATCTTATTTTTGCATCAAAAATGTCTCTCAATATTTTACATGAATAATAGTTGTTTAAATAACAAGCATGTTATGATGGTCATTAAACTCGAAGATGAAGTTTGTCTTAATTTATCTGAGCGTGTAATGACCGTAACATGCGAGTTAGTGTACTATACTTTAAAAATTAAAATTATTAAAAATATCAAACGCAAATACTCTTAAGTCAACAACAAGTTTCAATGACCTTCTATCTAAATCATCAAAACAAATAAGGCGACTAAGGCACTTTTCTTATGTTTTTTTTTTCTTAAAAATCCGTAATATATCAATTTAGCCGGACTTATTTTTGGTTAGGTACTAAAATTATACAGGAAATATTTATTGTCTTAAAATTATAGAAAAATAATTCACATTTTTGCGTAAATTAGTGCTCTTATAAAATAAAGTTTCATCGCTTGTCACGCCATCTTTTGGTTTATGTTTAAGCTTTATTATTATCCTAGGACCATAAATAAACCATTAAAATTGTGTTTAGATGATCGCAAAATTGGTATTATCCGTTGGTTTTAGGTAAAAAAAATAATATAAACCCAGTCGCGGGTTTTTACCTAGCGCCATCTAGGGACCCCGGTCCCGAGTTGAAATAGAAAGTCCAAATTGAGTTGCCTGTCTTAAAATTTTTTATATATTATAGTTTATAATCTTTGGATACACGGCAATCGGGTAAGGTTCGTATGGTGGCCCCTATCCGCCTATTTCTTACTTCTCGGTTCGCATTTTTGACGTCAAAATCGCACTTCTGACGTCACAAGCGGGAAATTTCTCAGTTGTTACTGCCTCTCTCTACTTTTTTATGTGCTAAGGTTAAAAAAAATTGTTTGGTTTGAAAAAAGGTGCATTGAATTCATTAATTCTGAGGTTAATTCTCAGCTAGCTACAAAAACTGCGGCACTTCGTGGTTTACTCCGTTTATAATTTTTTAGTATTGGAGGTTTCAACCCTCGATAGAAATAAAAGGGTTTAAAGAATGGGCTTTAACCTCCGCAACAAGATCAATAAAGAGGGTAGCCATTTACAACAACACCAGAGAAATACAGTTGATTGGGTGTATAATAAAATGAAGAATATACAAATGATAGAGCTGCTACAACTATACAGTTTGGATTTGGGCTTCTTTAATTTCCCTAATATTCTCTTAATTTAAAGTGGTTAGCACGGATGTAGAAACCTTGGATTGTTAATACCATTGTGGAAAAATCACTGCCGCGTGTCTTCCGCCATTTTCGCCGCCATGTTGTGGAGATTTGGGTTATTGTTCCCTTAATTTTAAATAGTAGCGGTGGAACACTGACTATCAACAGTGTTTTTTGTTGTTTTTTATTACAAAAATGCTCGAGCGGTCACGGGGAATGTGCAAGTTTTGAACAGATAAATTACGACATGGAAACATTACCCCAATTTATAAACTCAAAGGGTACTGTCAACCATTGCTGCTGGCGCTCTCGCTCAAGATAAACCTTAATTAAGTTGATCTGAATCTGAAACAGGAACTAAAACGGCTAGGGACGGATATGCGCCAACAGTTTATAAATCCGAGGTTGTTATAGAACTAGAAGACAAGAAAAATAAATGAATAGACGGAGATACAGAGTTTGATAATAGCATATATGGATCAGGTGAAAGCCAGAGCGATGGAAAGCAATCACAAAAAAGTACATCTTTGGCACGTGGAGTTTTACGAAATTAGAACAATACTTCATGAGTTTTAAAAAGAACATTAAAAAAATTATTTTAGAGATAGTACCATATACAATTCAAGAGTTCCTAAACCACCAATTTTAATATGTATTTTATCAGTATATGTTTTTTCATTTTCTTGTTGTCATTTTTTGAGTATTTTTTTGAGATTTTTTATTAGTTTACTAGAAATAAATAAAAGCAATATTTATTTTTTAATCTTTATTAACAAAACATTAATGTTAACATTGTTTAACATCTAAATGATATTTTGAAGACATTCTTAGGTTAAATTTACCTTAATACTAATTTTTAACACTACATTTTGACGCTTATTTATTTAATTGTAACAATGCTTTTTGTTTGTTAACAATTTTTGTAATAAAAGTGTTCTGATTCTGAAGACCTCAGCAGAAAAAGTTATTACTAAGATATCCTTGAATTTTGTAGATTCGTCTTTTATAAAGGATGATGCACTTTCCTTGATAAAAAATCAACAAAAATGGCTAAAAATGTTACAAAAGTTTTTGGTTTGAAGCATATTTGTTAAATATTAAGTGGCAACATAACAATTGAAATTTACCTTTTGTTAAAAAGGTCATTTCTTGGTCATATTTTTATATTTGTGATGCCAGTGCGACGCAGCCTATATTTTTCTGCTACTTAATCTCAGACTACAATTTGGTTCTTAAACATTATTTATATTTTCACAAAAAATGCAAAAAACTGATTTTAGGGAAAAACCAGAATATCAAAATGTTTAACTTTGACCGCAGTATCTCGAAAACCACATACCAGATCACTGTGGAGCAATGATAGATTTTTATCAGGACAATGAGACCTACAACCATATAACTATAAGAGAAAATGTGTAACAAAAATAACTTTGAAAAACAAAAGAGAAAATTAAAGATCGAGGTTGGCTTTGAAACTGTTTGGGTCACCAGGCCATAAACCAAAAATCTACTGCGCATGCACTTACAAATCCATGCTTGGCGTCGTAGTGACCTTACGATAATTTAATGACACTTTCACTGCTGACGCAATCGATGCGCCTGCCCGTTTACATTCTGCGTTTATCGGTTTTTTCCAGGGCAACTTGATTGGGACAGTTCTTATCGGTACGCATTTTTCTCGGGAAAAGCAAGGGTAGGGCCGTTATAGTATCTCATAGTTATATGCCTACAACATATGCAGTTTTGAATCAAATCCCACATCCTTTATAAAAGATAATGTTACAAAAAAAATGTTGAATGCTAAAAACTTACCAAAACTAAATGATTTTAGTTCCTGTGCAGATTCAGATCAACATAATCAAGGTGTATCTTCAGCAGGAGCGGCAGCAGCAATGGTTGAACCGAGCGTTTACAATTTATAACGTGTGGCTTAACAGTATCCTTTTAGTCTATAAATTGGGGGGCAATGTTTCCATGTTATGATTTATTTCTTCGAAACCTGCACATACTCCAGACGAAATAAGAGAGATAAATGGCGTGACCGTTGGAGCATTTGTTTATGACTTTTTTCTTTACTTTTTTGTATTAAAAACAACAACAAAAATAACCTTTCAAAGAAACCTCAAATTCAATCATATTTTGACACTGTTGACAGCCAGTGCTCCCACCTACTATTTAAAATTAAGGAAACCAATTTCGTCAACCTAAATCTCCACAACATGGCGGCGAAAATGGCGGAAGACACGCGGCAGTGATTTTCATGAAAATTTTCCATAGGTATTAGCAATCCAAGGTTTCTACATCCTTAGGTTAAGGGTAAAATTGATTTTTACTTATAACATCCACAGGGCCTAAAAAATGTCCACATATTTAGTTTATGTTAAGTTATATTTAAAGTTAAGTGTTTAAGTTTCGTGTTGGGACAAAAAAATAACAAACAATGCAGTAAAATATCGTATAATGTTCAGTGTCAATCCCCGCTATATGCAGCCTCCGCTGTTGAGCGCAAAACTTTATCTCGCAGCAGCGCTTCTTTGGAGCCTGAGCTCGCTCTATCTGCGGCGCTCCCGCGCGTAGCTCCATCAGTGTTGCGCTGTCGCCCGCTCGAAGGAGTGCGGCTCTAGCTCTGAGCTCTCAACATGTAGAGCCTCATCGAGGCTGAGCTCTATCTCGCGGCGGCTGCTGCTGTGCGAGCCCTGGACAACCTGCTCTGGAGCGCGAAAACATGACGGAAGGTAAGTGTTTGTGTTTTTTTTTTCGTTTATATTTTTAGTGCCTGTGAGCAATGTTACTATCGTTAAATAATTACTAAATATTAAAAATGTACGGAAAATTGGCAAAAAAACATTCTTTAAAAAGGTAAAACCTGCCGACTAAGTAATAATTTTTTTCTATTACCCTGTCAGAAAATGAAATTTTTGAAGCTCTAACAAGAAAAATGGCAATTTATCTCCCTACGCAGTTTTGCTTGCTTTCCCTCCCCCAAAAATTTTGTTTACTTTACCTCACTTTACCGCGCAGGTCTAATGACTTTTAGAGATATTCTGAATCATTTTATCAGATTTGTGTGTAATAAAGTGCTTTTCCCCCTTAGATTTTTAATGCCTTCCTTTGTCGGGCAATCCGCGGAGAAAAAAATGGCACTTTCCTCCTTCGGTATGTAAATAATTTAAAACCTTTTTGCACAAATTGTGCACTGAAAGCGTAGTATATCTAAAGGATGTAAAAGATATGAGAAAAAATATTTTATTCGTTAAAACGGGGGGGGGGGAAGGGAGGGGGGCAAAGCATGAAAAAAGTCATATATTATGGAGATTAAAAACTTTCGAGATGAGAGTGCGCGATTTTTTTTGTTACGTTTTATCTCGCAAAGAAATCATCAGAAAAAAATTAAATTTTGTACAGTCGCAAATCATAATAAAAGTAATGACTAAACATAAAAACTATTGCAAAAAAAGATTGTGTTAAAATTTTAAAGATATTGCTTTATTTATACTAATTTTTAATATTTTTTCTGACATCAAAGAGAGGTTTCAATTAAAAATATATGAGAAATTGGTAGGAGAAACACTATTTAAAAAAAGTAAAATATCCCGACTTCTAATATTTAAACATTTTTGCATGAATTCTAATATGGACAATAGTTAGAAAAGATCAACAAGTAGTATATAGAGGTTATTGAGCCTAAAAATATTTAGGTGTTTTTGGTTAAAAGTTTTAAATATGGCTGTTATATTGGGGGGGGGGGGACAAGGTGGCATTTTCCTCCCCTCATAGATCTGGATGAATGACTAAAAAAGTTAAATCAAGATTAAATTGTTATTGAGTTAGACTATTTTACCTTTTCAAGTTTGCATATTTCCCATTGTTCCCTTCCCTTTTTAATAAAAACCTAACATAGCCTAAAAATCAAAATTTGCCCTCACTATTAAAATTTTAAACTTTAGTTATTAACATAATAACTGAATTTAGCCGCATGTAAACCCACAACAAATGAATTTGCGCGGTTTTAACCCACTTTATTGGAGTTAATAAAATAAAATACTAAAACACGCTCTAACTGGAGTTTGCACTATCATTTAATACATTTGTTTTTACAAAAATCTGTATTTTTGCAACGACAAGCAAATTAACTATATTAGGAAGTTTTCGAATTAAAATAATGAACGATAAAGATAACAATGAGCACCTTTGGTCGCATAAAATTCATTTTTCTTTTGAAGCGGCCGTCATTGGCAACTTTGTGTTTTTTAACACAAACCGGTAACATATGGACTTTTCGGCTTTTTGGCGAATAAGAAAAAGTTACTTTGTCACAGTGGCGATGCCTTGGGTCAGGGGGGAGGGGGGCGGTGAAGGCGATCGCCTCCCCTTTTTTCGAGAATTTATTTAAAAAATTACTGGTTTTTCGCAAAAACCATAAGATTTTTGATAGTTTTTCAACGGTGCACGATTGTGTCGAAAGATACATTAATTTTTAATTTTATTGCTTTTGCATAAAACTTTTTCTTTGCTTTTAAAAAATTTTACCCCCACGCCCTCCCCTTTTGGAAAAGCTGCGATAGCAGCAAATTACAGTTTGAAATAGCAAACGGTTTTATTTTAAATATTACGGTAGGTGTTGGAGAGATGTTTGAAACTAGATATACCCATAGAGAAAGTAATAGCTACGCGAGAGTGACCGATACTGTGTTATACTTAGGGAACATTTTTTGTCAGCGACATCACTGAGCGCAGCCGGTGGCTACAGGAAGAAACTAATTGTACAGCCAGACGCATAATAAAATACATATATTCTTATGGTTAATTTTTACCAGGCATTTAGTTATTTAATAATAAAAAGATATGTATTTTTTCATACTTTTTTGTGTTAAAAAAGCAATGCAATCGCGAACTTACAAAAATTTTTTTGGACTCTTTAAATATAAATGCTATCAAATATTAAAGATAACAACATTTTATTATGTTATTTTCTTTTATTAATTGGGAAAAAAATCCCAGTATAAAAGTTTTATAAATGTTTTAACCTATATCTCTTCTTATTGGTTGTATTTAAACCTATTCAGTGGGATTTACTAAGATCTAAAATAGTACCTCCCATAGGGCTAAATTGCGGGGTACTAAATTTTTAAACAAATTTTCAAAAAACACTTACCCATACAGAAACTACACAAAGTTATTGATTATTTTTTATTTTGATTGCAAAATACCACGGAAAAACTGCTTTTTTTCTCAGAATGTACCCTATTCTAAGAGAAAATGCCCTAAAACTAATTTTTTTTGACAGGTTTCAAAATGGCAAATGGTGAATACGCTAAAAATTTGGCACATAATAGCTTCATTATCTGTGTTTGAGGTTAGAAAGTTGGTGATTTTTTAGACCACCTCTGAGGGGTGGTTTAAAATTATAGCCCCCAGAAAGGATTGTTTTGTAGCAATTGCTAATAAGTTCGTTTATAATTTCCCTAAGTAACCGTTTTTACAAGGATCAATTTACCTTATTTAATATCCCAAGTTGTTCATTGACCTATAAAACACCTCCAATTAGGTACTATCTATTAGCGGTCAGAGCACTCTATCCGACGTAAAAAAACAACGAAGCATCGGCAGAAAATTTCGCTCTCGCCCAGCCCTACTTTTTAGAATGACAGTTGTCAAACAACTATTTTTGAGGTTATGTTTATTGTTTATTTTTTTCGGGCGACTGTTCTTTACCCGTTTTAAAACTGCAGTAAAAAAACTAAAAATTTAAAAGTGAAATTAGTGCAGTCCTTTTGTAGTGCTTCAGTGCCTGTTCGTAGGTGTGATAAGGAACTCTTTGTAGTCCTTTGAAATAAACTAAAATCTGATCTACACCTGCTACTTACCTTTGGATACCTTGAAGCATAAAATGGTGAGTAGGTTTTTAGCTTAAAATATTCGTATTTAAGTTTGGACAAAAATGTAAAATTTTGGTAATGATTTTTTGATTTGTGCCTAGAAATAATGCCAAAGGCAATCTTAAGACCATATGACACAGAAAAATACTAATTTCTTACTAAACTGCTTGAAAAACCAAATTTTTAGGTTTGCTTTGGTTAGGTTAAGGGGTTGGCTAGGTTTACTAAGTTAGCTTAAGACTGTATGACACAGAAAAATACTAGATTGCTAGTAGGTACACATATGAAATGCAAAATGTCTAAGAGATTTATGGAGGATTTAAACTGCTTAAAAAACTAAATTTTTAGGTTTGCTTTGGTTAGGTTAAGGGGTTGGCTAGGTTTGGTTAGGATTAATAAGTTAGCTTGGTTGTTTTAGTAAGTTATCCTCAGTTTCAACAAAACTAAAAAGCAAAGAACTAACTAACCAAACAAACCAAATCCAAGCAGCAAAATTTTCAACCTCAAGTTCATATGAAGTAAGCAAGTATCCATTCTGAGCAAGTTCTTATCAAAGCATAATTTTTTGATGAAAAGCGTATGTACTGTCCAATCCAAAAAATGCAGTTTGGAACAAAAAAAAAGACAGATAATCAGACAAGTTCTAAAAACTGGATTTTTAATATCTATATATATTTTGTTTGTTTAGAACAATTTGCAATGTTTGTTTTCTAAAAATCTAAATAACTGGACAATGTGGCACCTAATTTTACCTACTGCCCATAATGACCTACTTGGCTACATATATTTTTTAGGACAAATGCTACCAAGAAAAACTCCAATTCATAAATAGAAAGGACTCATATAAACTAGAACAAGATGAGCTGCACCCCCTTTATTAGCCTCTCATTGTGATTAATTGCCACGCTGGATTAGGTTCATGCACATATCAGAAAAGCAATCAGTGACAGATGTTCTTTGCCAGTGGATTAACCCATCATGAAAAGGAGAGTATTGCAAAGAACTAACTTATATTAATTTTTCGAACCCCAAAAGACTACTTGAAAATCCAGAACTATGTAAATTTACAAAAAAATTTAAGACCAACAACTTTTTTTTATTTTTTTTACTGGGACTTTTCCATCCATTCTAGGATCAATGCCCAGTGTTGCGAAAGTGAGATCCAAGTGTAAAGTTTTTGGGACAAAAACAAAATATCCACTGTGTGGCCGGGATTTGAACCTGGAACTTTGCGTGTGGCAGACAGATCCGCTGCCCACTTCTATATTGTAGGTTAGATTTTTTTGGGAAATCACATAGCTTTGGAGTTTCTATAGTGGAGTTTCTGTAGCTGCTAGTCAGTTTAGTATTAGGCCTTATGAAAAAATACAAAAGGCAATACTTTTTCATAAGGATAACACAAAATTGACACTTAATTAAACACTGGGAAAATAAAATTTACTGAAGATCAAGCAAAAGTATTACTTTATCTATTGAAAATCAAGCCAAAGAAAAAGCCTGGTTTGATTTTTAAGCGGGAAGGGTAGTCTCTAGCTTTAAATCTCCATGTACGACAAAACCTGAAAACCCTCCAAAAAATCTGTTACTCCTCCTCTGAAAAAAAGCTGGTGTCTATGGTTGTTAATATGAAAATAAGGTTTAGAAACATTTAAGATAGATCACAAAATGGAACATCCATCAGCTGAAATTTCAAAATGTGTTTTATTTTTGCACCCCACCTACCCATAGTTTGGTGCAAGTCCAGATGAAATTTTAAATTGCCTAGAATGAGTTGTTGGTTGTGTAAAAATTCTTGTTTACAGAAGGAAGAGAGAATAGAATATCCCTCAAAGATTATCATCCGTATTACTATCAGATCCAAATGCAGATGTTTACTGAAACCAACTTTGGTGAGTTTAAAGAACTAATTCCTGACCTACTTGGAAAATATTTTACAAGTTTTTTTTAGCATTTTTATGACATTTTCAACAAAGATGTAAAAAAGTGGTATTTTTACTCCAATTTTCTAAAAATTTATGCCTGCAGCATATTTATAGCATGTTGATACTGGATTTAACCCCAACCCAGCCCCCTTGGGCAGCTGTCCACTTTTTTTTAAGCATGTTATTGGCAAAAAAATTAAGTTAAATCAACAACTACAAATCTGATTACCCTGCCCCTAGATTTTAGACTAAGTCCGCCCTTGCATAAAGTGAATATTAAAGATTAAAATAATGCTGGGAAAAAGTCTAAAGAGACTGGGAAAACACCAGGAATTTTTTAATAAATTTTGGCTGAACACTGATGAAATATTTTTTTTTAAATAGGCTGGGGCCAACTTGAATAAAGAATAAAATAACATATTTACAGAACGAAAATTTAAAAAAATTAAAAAGCTACTAAAACTTGAAGACTTAAAACAATATTGTATAAAAATGTAAATTTTAAAAACAATAAAGTACAGTTACAGTTACAAACCTAAAACATTTTATGATATCTAAAAGCACAATTAGGCATCTAAAATAAATACTATTTTTGATTTTTAGAAATTGAACATCCAGTCAGCAACAGAGTGCATGGAAATTGTAAGTTATATTGCCTTTTTATTTTATACTATATCTTAAAAACTAGAGTTATTTAACAACGTTTTTTACCTTGCTTTTTTACCTCAAGCGATTTTTGAAAGAAATAATTTTTAATATATGTTGTAATGCCATTTTCAACACTTGTAGAAAAATCGAAATTAAAACTGCATTTTGTTATTTCATTACATAAGTAACTGCCAAGGGGGTAACAACTGATCTAAAATTTGTACATGTTATATGGGTAATACGAGTGATCTTCCCCTCAGTAACTGCATTAGGAAAATAACAATTTTGGATTGGATTGATTCAGTTGTGAGTAGAATTTTAAATTAATTGTATATAATTATTTCAGGAGCAACATCAACTGTTCCAGAAGAAGATACCCGTGCAACATTACAAAATTATCTGCTATTACAAGCAATATGGCAGTGAAAGGGTAGTACTGCAGAAAATCTGATAATGGCAGTAAAATGGTGCAGTGTGCAAACCGTTGGTGTAAAATCCAGTGGTTTCACCTTCAAACAAAAAAACAATAGATAGGTACTGTTTCTTTAAGATCATTTGCACAGCTTCTAGTTAGAGTTAGGGTATATTTGTTTTACAAATTTTTGATGCACAGTGTTTATTTTTTCAGCTAGCTTCTATTTCCTCTTTCTTTAATAGCGAAAAAAATAGGACTGTTCAACTTTTTTTTGGTCACTTTCTCTATTCGAGAAGGACAAAAACCATATAACTATGAGATACTATAATGGCCGAAGTGTCGCAAAATGTGTAACAATAAATCTACTCATGCCGACAAGAATTTATACACTAACTTAATTGAGAGTTATTATCTCTACGGCCTTTTTTTCGGAAAATGCAAGGGCAGGGCCGATATAGTATCTCATAGTTATATGACAAAAACAGAAGCTAACCGCAAAAAGAAAAACTACATTAGCTCTTATACTTACATCGCGAAAATCTAAAGTAAGCTCAGGGAATTCAAAACATGCTGATGCACATGAAATTTTTTATTAATTGCCACTAACAAATATGCCTCTATCATAGATAGACCATTTAATTAAAGACTATGGCAATCTTAGAACATTGAAGTTTAATGTTCTAAGGTGGCAATTAACTGATAATTTTATTATTTTTTTACTCTTAGGTTATTTGAGTTTCATCACCTGTGATTGACATTAACATTTATTTGATAAATTATATCATTTTATCAATCATTAAAAAAATTGTATTGTGTTAATGAAAATAAATAAAACTATTATTTGTATAGAAGTGCTTTATTTCATTTAAAGGAACATAAGTAACACTAATTCTGAGAATTTTCAAAACAAAATTATCTTATTTATATAGAAATCCATAAGCCTATAGAAAAACATTTACTATGGGGTCTTTCATTTAAATATAAATAAATATTAATGCCAAAAAATATATCAAAGGGGATAAATTACACACTTGAAAATGTCACTTTTTGTCCCAATTACTCACTTTATTTAAAACGTCACTTTTTGTCCCTTTACTTTTTATCCCTGTTTAAATTTGAAAAGTAACTTTTATTGCTAAAATGAGGAATACAAAATGCAAAGCTGTTTATCCCTGAAGTGCAAAAAATTATTTATTTTAAAAACTTGCTGAACAAATTTCAACATTTGGAATAAACTTAGATAGGTATAAGTACTATAATTCTTGACGTAATAAAACGTTAAAATTATTTATTTTCCTTTTGACTACTTAAGCCCCAAACACCCAACGCCTGCCCACCCTGCTTTAAAAAACGCACAATGTGACAGAACCTAGATTTCCACTTTTAAATGCAGTCACATGATGCGTTTTTTGATGCAGGGTGGGTAGGCTAGGTGTGAACCGGGTGTTATGTGAGAAAAGTAAGTATCATCTTGCATGTTTATATACCTATCCAGTGTAAGAAGACAATAAAGTTTTTGATTCATTGGTTGACTCTAAAGAGGTATAGGTATATACATAAAGTAGTTCCTTACTTTATGGTATATAAATGCATTTTCCTTAAAAATTTGCAAAAAATTGATATCCAAAAAGTATATTTGTAGCTAAATAACATTTTGCGTTTTTTATAACCTACCTACTAAGTTTTTCTCAAGTCGATGTTAGAGGGTAAAAATATAATGAAACACATTATTGTAATTATAAACAGTTACCCCATACATAAAACATCTAAAATTAAAATTATTTAATTTTGCTTTATGAATGGGCTAGCCCTTTAATACGCATCTTTGCAAAGAAAAGCCCACTTGATTGAAAAACATTGCATGCTTGTTAGTAGTTATTTAAAAAAAAAATACAATAAATAATAATATAGGTAAGTAAGTAGGTGATGAGTTTTCTTCACACAGGATAGTGCAAAGGTTCAACCCTAACTCATTAACTTCTTCTCCAATGGCATTACTTGTCAAATCTTGTTGATGGGTTTCCTATAATATAGGTATAAAAAAATCTAAATTAAAATTTTTATTAGGGAATTCACAATGTGTTACTCATGGACCAATTATACCCTCTTAAAAAAATTTGTGCCCTTTATTTTCTAAATTTATTTCAGGTTGGGGTGGCTACATTTACGTAAAGCTAGTGTGCGCAATTTTTTTATTTTGTTTTTTAATTAGAAAGGCGCACAATTTTTTTAAAAAAAGTTAGCACAGCAGATTTTATTGAGGCTAGCATATTATTGAGGGTTTTTTTATTTAACGTAAATACTTGTATAAATAGTTTTTAAACATGTTGCTAATTTAGGCATATTAGTTTTATAATGATTTTCATTTAGTATATCATTTAAAAAATATTTATACCTAATTATGTAAGGGGAAAATTGCAAATCAAGAATATATGTTATTTACCAAGATATTTACCTCAACTCCGATAGATGGCATATTAAATGATGGCAGTTAATCTGGGTGATCAATATCCTCAACTGGTTTGCCCATCGAGGTTTGCCTAAAATAAAACAAAAAAAAATAAAGAAAATTTAGCAACAGTGTCATTATAATTCGATTATTGATCACCTATACAGGGTGTTCCAAATTCGATGCTCAACATGGGATCTCCTGAACGGTAGGAGGTACGAAAAGGTTTAAATTACGGCAAAGTTGCGCAATTTAATGCTTTACTCAGAACTTTAAAAAAAGTTTACAAAATCCAAGCAGTTCCGGAGATAGGCGAAAAACCGAAATCTTCATTTTTAGTTTTTATTTGTTTGCGCCTTCATTATTAAAGCTGTCAGAAAACGGTTAAAATTTTCTACAGGCACTCTTTTAAGATCTACTTAATGTGAGATTGGACATTTCAGTGTCTGAAAGGGCAGTGCCAAGTTCATTTTTTCTTATGGACACGTGCTTTTTTTCTCCTGCCGTTTTTGTTCATAAAGGATGACAGATAACATTTTGCAAAATTATTTTGACAAGCCACCTGACGTTTTGGGTTAATTAACCATCATCAGCAAAAATTCAAATTTTGCTTTCTTACTCAAGATATTTTGGGAACACGCTTGCAGTACCTTTTTTGACATCTTAAAAATGACAGATTTTGTTATAAGGAAAAATGAACTTTACAGTGCTCCTGTCACACTGAAATGTCAAATCTTAAAAACAGACCTGTCATTCAGGTACATCGTAAAAAAGTGCCTGTAGAAAGTTTTAAGCCTTTTTTGACAACTTTAAGAATAAAGGCGCAACAAACTAAAAATGAGAAATTCGATTTTTTTCGATTTTTTTCTCGGATTTTGTAATCTTTTTTTTAGTTTTGAGTAACTTTGCAATAATTTAAACCTTTTTGTATATTTACAAAGTTCAAAAAGTTTTGCACCCCCTACTCATTGCCCTCAAGATAAAAAAAAACATGTGAATGTGAATAACATCGATTTTTTTTAATGATTTTATGAATATGAATATTTAATTCATGGATTTCTTAATGGTCAAAAAGTTTGAGCTTTATTTCAGCAATGTGATACAAAAGTTGAAGTCAAATAAAATTGTGAAATTCACTCAATAAGAACATGCTCTAAAAAGAAAATGCTCTTATTAATTTTGACCAAGTTTGTAATCAATTTTTCAAAGAATACAAAAACCACCGTCAATAGAGTTTCAAATTGTTTCCTTTTATGTGGTTGTTTTAAGATGTTAACTATGCAGGTTGTTTGTTTTTTGTTTCATTCAAACAGAGAGGTGATGTATTACACTACCGCTTCACAAAAATGGCCTTGAATAAATTCAGTATCATGAAATAATTAATCCTTGCCAAACTAATATCATGTAACATATCTAATTGGGTATGTAATGTATTATGATGCAGAATTTTCTGCACAGGAATGTAGGTATAACATTATTACCAGTAACAAAGTGATTGGAACGAACATGTACCATTTTTCTCTTCTCTTCACTCTTCAAGAATCCACTTTATTGTTTTTATTTTTGATGGACGGTGCCTTATAAAATTCAAATTTTCCTCCGATGTTTTGTTTGTCTTTTTGGCCTTTGATGTTTTGTACTTATGGCAAATGTTTCACATAGCAGGCATTTCTGTAAAAAAGTAAAGTTTTTATATGCATATAAAGATTTATATAAAAATAACAAGTGGGCCTATTATGCCCAGGAATCTACTGAGATTTTGAAGAGTGTAAATAAAACACATACTAACCAGGAAACTAAAACCTCTTCAGACTACAAAACAATACTTTTTCTTTAACTTATACCAGTTGAAGCTTAAGTGAAAGCCAAATGTGCATATATAAGAAAAGTATTAAACCTAAATCAAGTTTTGTTTTCTGCAGGGGTTTTATTTTTCTGGATCGTATTTGTTTTAACTATGATCTATACAATTTCAGTAGACTCCTGGGCACAACAGGCCTTCTTAAGGCTGTAGTGCCCGGTTCAGCCTTTGGAGTAACCACCAGTTTTAAATACTTACGAGTAAGTATTCATACCTGCCAATTTTAACAGATAAAATCAAATAATTTTTGTGTTAGAGTACCTCATGCAAAAATTTTCTAAATTTTTTTCGAAGCTCACAAGAAAATTTATTATCCAAGAAAGGGAAGAACTCGACCAAAAAAAATTGTTTTTTTTTCCCAAAAGAAACAGAAATTTAAAAGTTAGTTGTGAAGAAAACGAAGAAAATAGTACCACTGGCAAAATTTAATAGTAGTTTTTAATACTAGTTACTAAAATATTAATTTCTTTACAAGCATGGTTTTAAAGAACGAGCGCTGTGAGTAAATTCAAATCATGAGTAAAAAAAAACACAGTTTAGCTACGAGTTATAAACATAAAAAATGGAAAAAACATACAAAAAACTAGAACACAAAGCATTTACTTCGTCAATGGCTACTCCGTTTTTATTGACATTCGTATGCAAAAAACAGTAAGTATAATTTCTTTATGCTCCTGAACAATAAAAAAATGTTTTGCAGTAAACAAAAATGCCATGTGTTTTTTATTTGCAGACAGGGAGTAAACTTGTGATAATAAAAAATTAATCTTAACTTAGGTAATATTAATATTTAAGCTCGTATTTGAGTTAGCTGTTTACTATAGAACTGTTCCTGTCAACCTTATTTAATCAAACAAATAAACTTGCAAAGAACCTCTTTCATATTTTTTTTTGTGCTTTTTATATTTTTACTTTGAATTTCTGATGTCAAAGAAGCCCTGAAAATCTTAGGTTATAGAAGTTTTTTGGTTTTTGCCTAATTTACCTAGGTAATATGTTTTCAGTTAAAGCCCATTCATGCTTGTATCCACCAAGACAAAAATTTCCCAATTAGGCTTTAATCGAGGCTTTAATCATGATTAGATACTAATTGGTGTTTAGAATGTGGTGTTTTATATTTTATCATGATTAAAACTTAATCAGAGTTTTCACATTGGTGAACATGTATATAAGGGTCATTTAGAATAGCAGAAAACTTGATACCCTTGATACCTGTTAAGCGCTTTAGGTGTCAGATTTTTTATTTGGGTATTTTAAGTGTACAGCCCATCACTGACCAAAAGTAAAGAACTATTTACAAGACATCTTCAAAATCAGAGTCTGTCCTCCTAAAAATTTGGACTGTTCACCTATAAATTCACTATAAATTAACAAACAAAAAATTTGACACTCATTAGCATAAGCTGCTGCATGCTATTATAAATGAGCCTTTAGACCTCTTAAAATAGTTTATGTAGTTTTTATGCATGGATTTTTAGAAAGCTAGAGCCCCGGACAAAACTACAACAGTTGCATTGATTAATGCTTTTTTTTATTTTTTATGAAAAATTCTTTATGGGGGCACCTACTAGGGTCCCTAGGACCCCAAATACACCTGCGCCTGATTTTTGTTTTGTTTTTTTTTTTCAGGAGAAAAAAGGGTGCCGCCGGGGGGGGGGGGTTGTAATGTTTTTTTTATTGTTTTGGGTTGGGTTGCGCTGTGTTGGATTGGGTTGTTTTAGTGAAAAAAAATAAAAAAAAAACAAAAAAATTGAAAAAAAAACAACCAGCACAGGCGGATTTGGGGTCCTAGGGACCCTAGTAGGTGCCCCCCTAGGGACCCTAGTAGGTGCCCCCATAAAGAATTTTTCATATTAAATCAAAAATGGCAGAGAACTGTATACTGCATAATAACCATGCTTTTTTGTGTTGGATTAAGTTAGGTTAGGTCAGATTTTCCTAAATATGATTCAGTTTTGTTGGTGTTCTTGTGAAAAAATCGGATTTTCTGCAACTGTTGTAACTTTAGCATTTGCCATTTTGCAAATAGATAGGGACAGTCATAACTTTACCCACATTCTTTTAGAAAACCCTTTATTTTAAATGTTTTAATGGGCCCATATAAAGGAGGTATTTGTTTTGCTATTTTAAGCTATTATTTATATACCTACCTTTATTGTTTTCTGGCAATACACAACAGGAGTACAAAGAGTTCCTTAAAACACTACACTCGAAGGACTACAAAGAGTTCCTTAAGACACTGTACACTGGAAGGACAACAAAAAGTTGTTTAAAAAACTAAATGAACACTTTAAAGGGCTAGCCGCTAGTTTCTTAACATTAAAAGCACAAGATATAAGTTCTATAATTCAGAAAATCTAAAATTTTCTGATGGAGGTCACTGACAAAATGCTTGAAAGATGTTATAACCTTGAAATGTCAATACCCTAGCATAAAATTTTGGTTGTAATGACAATCAATGAACCATTTTAAATTTCTATGAGTAAAATTAAAGTAGGGATGGGCAAAAATAATTTTCTGCCGATGCTCAACTGTTTTTAGCTTGTGACGTCAATTGATAGTGGCTTATTTTGTCCAGAAAAACGCCATATTTTGAACCCGTTTTCAGCACAAAAAATATATCTATGAGGGCACTACTAGGCAAAACAAACATAAATTAAGGTCACTGATTATGCACGAAAAATACACCAAACAAAAAAATCCAAAACAACTATATTAATTTATTTACTAACTGAAATTAACACATTGAGGTTATCTAAAAGCGCACTCAAGAAAACTTTCCTTACTAAAAGCCCATCCATTTCAAAGCTGTAAAGCTTTCATCAGTGGAGGTTGGTGCAAGCCAAGGTACAAGCAGAGTTAAGAAATCGGAACTCGCTGTTTGTGATTTCAAGGCAGCTAATATTTAGAAACTGACATTTCGACAGTGACAGAAATGTAGACAAAACTTGTATTGAAGTTTTTTAATATATTTCATAAATAAAAACACCTCTTAAATAAATACAAAATTAATCTACTCCTTATTTTATTATTACCCATCTAAATCGTAGTTTGACATCAAGTATTAATTGGAAAAATTAATGAACAAGGGTAAGTTTTAATTAGAGTGACATATAACCCGAATTTTAGTTTGTTCTACAGAGTGTTTACTATTTAAAACCCGCGTAGGTTTAAATTTTTTAATTTTCTTTTCTTCTAAATTGAAACTTTCTTCTTGAATCCAACAAAAGATTGTGTTAAGATGATTATTCAATAAACAAATTTATTCATAATCTTCTTATAAATCAAACTATGTCTAAAATTCAAGGTTGGTCTAAAATGCATAAAACCAAAAATTTCATCTAAACTTAGCACTGTTCTAAAATAGACTAAACCCTTTTAGTAAATCCCATCGATTATGTTCTGGCTTAACTCTGTATAAATCATCACAATATTTTCTACAGGGATTTGGTTTGCACAAATCTGAACTGCAACTTTCGGCACTCTTCAAATAGTCCCATCCTCTCTAGCTTTAATAGTAGTGATCCAGCCTGATTTGAATGGAATTTTAAACTTTACAATAAGTTGTTAATCCTAGCGTAATTTCCAGCCAAAACTGATTAAAATAACTCACTTTTGAAAATCTAAAAAAACCGCTTGCCAGACTTGACAGACTTTAACAAGGTACAAAATTAAAATTGTTTGAAATATAATTCGACATTGAGAAATATTCTGTTTTTCTTTTATGATCATATAGAAACAGATGGACGGGGAAAGGTATGTCTTTAGTTAATACAAGCATTACTTTCACTCTCCGCCGCTATGGGCTACAGGAACGTAGTTCCTACTCGGCTCTATCTTTCTGTTAGTCTCCGTAAGTTATTATGTTGCCTCTGCTAACCACATAAGTGTTGCAAGATTGACAAATGTCAAAATAAACTTTGTCAGTTTTAATGGTAAAGTCATGATGAACCTTAAAATAATTTAGTGAAATACCTGTTAAATTATGTTTAGATGCGCTAAACTATACTTTTAGTAGGACTGGTTTTTTGGTAAATTTAAAGACTGTAAAGAACTTTGATTAAAATAAATGAATACTACCTTATGTCTTACACACTTTACGCTTTGAACAATTACAATTCTTGCTTTTTTGGATAAAAATGGTAAAATAAAAATCATATGCACAACACCACTAAAGATGACAGACAGATGACAAAACAGAAATTTTTATTAAACAATTGCCTTAAATTATTTCTATCTTTCTCTAAAATACTTTTTATAGCTCTCTTCAACAACCTTAAATGTTTTTCATATTAATAGAAAAAAAATGTTTTTAGCAGTATTTTTTTGAACACTTAAAAAACAGTGAAAACTTGAAAAATGTGAGTGTTTTATTCTAGAAATTGAAAGTTTAGAAAGAAAGCTTAAAAATCATGGCATAAAAATGTGAAAACATAGTAAAAATTGCTTCAACTAAAACGCTACTCTTTAAACTTATGCTAAAATGTTTAAAGCCTTAAATAACCATCATGGCTTTACCATAATAGGTAGATTTTGGTCAGGTAGTTTAACGGCAAATATCGTTACTCTTATGGTTACAGTTACCGTAAATAAAGGTACCTTCAAGAGGTTAAAAATAGAGCTTTTAAACGTAGTCAATCGTTTGGCGGTAAACATAACCTTACTTTTTTATTGACTTTTGTTGTTGTTTTTTTTTTATTTGATTTTCTAACCATATTATGGAGGAAAATATTAACTTAGTGATAGGACTGGGAGACGGACACCCCAACATAAATTTAGTCAGGCAAATGATTTTGCAAGATATCTTTGGTAGAGTAATATAGAAGAATTTGAGCCTCTGCAAACTTATTTGTACTTACTCACCTGTTTACCAAAGAAAAAAAAGGTAAAAAAGCCACACCACTACTACTATAAACACGGTTAACAAAAAATAAAATCCAAATACACAAAATTTTTGTAAAACAAAATAAACTTTTATCTAAGCAAAATGTAGTGTTTTTACACCCAGTAGAAAGAGTTTTGGGCAAATCTCTGCAGAAACACTAAAAGCCATGCATCCAGTCTAGAAAAGAAGTAAAACCAGGTCAAGCCTATTTTTTGTGATGCAAATCGGCAAATCCAAGGAAAAGTTGAGTGTACATCGCCATCCGAAGAGAAAATACATACTTTAAAGTGCTTAGAACACGTAATACACAATACTTTTTTCGTATGCAGTTTTATAGATAACTATTATTATTATATTTACCAGAATCGAATCGCTTTATCTACAGCTAGTACAGAATTTTTCTTCTTTTCTCAAAATAAATTAAAAAACGCGTTTTACTATAGGCTGTCAAGAATGACATGATGGGAAACTAGAGCGTTAATAGACCATGAAAATTGGTGATATCGTAGACAAAATTTTCTTCCGTAACAAAAAATAACCGAACCGAAATACGCTACTTACGGAGGCTTAACGTGACCCGCTCGGTTATTTTTTGCAACCAGCCAGATTCCTATTTCTGTGCAAAAGCTGCAGCTGGTGTATAGGTGAACATTCGTTTTTTTGTTTAGTTAAGTTTTTAATTTTTTGTGAAAGTGAATTTGCAAAAACAGGAATTGTTGTTTTCTTTTCTATTCTATGTACACTTCCCGATATATAAAACGCATACAGCAGAAGCTTGCTTGCTTATTGTTATCGACTTTTGTACGTTAACGCTTTTAGACAACATAAACAAATTTTGTTAAGGAGACTGAAAGAATTTTAATCAATATTTACTGGTTCTATAGTTTTAAGGTTGCTGTTACGAAATATAAAAAAGATATCGCTTTTAAAACAAAATTTTTATTATAAATAAAGCAACTTAATCAAATTTTGGCAGAACTAGAAGAAGGTCAAAATGGACGAAACAAGTCCACTATAGTGCGACTAAAAGAAAAATGTAAAGAAGAAAGAACTGGAAGGCTTTGGGTTATATATCACTTCACAGGAGCAGTTTTATAAACAACAAAATATTAAAAAACAAATAACAAATAGAAAAACATATCGATAAACAAAATTAAAAATATTAACTTCATTATCTGGTCATTGCACCATTTGCTTGAATATTTTTTTCTAAACGCCTTGGCAAATAAATTTGGATTTTCTTCAATGATCTCTTCATAGACTCTAACTATTAGCTCCATCAAATGGTCAGCATTATGTGGAAGAATATTAAATTTCCATACATTCTCGATGGGATTAAATTAAAAAAAGTTATATTTGGCGCGTCAGTTTTAGTTCACCCTATAAAACATTCAATACACATAACCTACATTAACTGTGGGTACAAAAGTGCCTATACAACTTTCTTTTCTTATTGTTGGGTTTTGTGTCTCCAGAAATTGGATTAAAAATCTGTTCTTTGAGACACAAATACAAAACATCGTCCTCTTTGCAGCAGGAAGCCTAACAAATAATGCGATCTCTTTGGGCGACGCGATGTCTTTTGTCGGTCTGCCAGTGTTTCCGAAACGAACCATTGTGAGACTAAAACACAGTGTAAATTTTTTTAGTTTTTTATACAATAAAAAAAAGTCGCCAGAGAGACCGTCATGTAGAAATTACGTAAAATTTACATAACAGATTTACGTTGTTACGTAAATTTAAGGTGACAAGAATGTAAAATTTAAGTCACATTAAGGTGCGAAAACTCTGCATAATGCCATGCGCAAAGCCCACCTAATTGTGACATAAATGTGATGTAGATAAAATGACATACCTTTTACATAAATATTACATTCATGTTACGTAAAATTTAAGTAAAAACTACGTATATTTTACATAACAGGTTTACCTTGTTACGTAAATTTAAAGTCACAATTATTTATTAATAAGGTAAAATTTGGGTCACATTAATGTGCGAAAACCTAGCCCACCTAATTCTTAAATAAATGTGATGTAAATAAAATGACATACCTTTTACATATATATTACATTACGTGAGGGTTACGTAAAAACTACGTATATTTTACATAACAGGTTTACCTTGGTCTCTACCTACTAGGAAGAAATTATTAAGCACTGGTAATTTCTTTCATTTTAGACGATATATATACTAGTTATATAAAATTAACTATAAATTAAATAACGTAGATGTCATAATTAACACATAAAAATTTTTATGTAACAATTACGTAAAATTTTAAATGTAAACTTAAGGTTCACATTGTTTCATAACATTTACGAAAATTTCAAAATTTTAATGTAACATAAATCATGTTACAGATCGTTTACGTAATTTAGTTGATATAAATATTACATAAAATGTTTTGCATAATCGTTATGTAAAATTTTAGAGGTAAACGTAATGTCTAAATTATTACATAATAGTTATGTAAATTTTATGACTTTTATTTAAAGTAAATAATTTTATGTAATGTTTACGTAAATTAGATGACTTAAATATTACATATAATTTTTTATATAATAGGTATGTAATATTTTTTATGTAAAATTAAGGTCTCGCTATTTACGTAATCTTTATGTAAAATTTAATAAATTAAAATTAACATTGCTTATGATGACTTAAATTTATAGTAAAAGTTTTGACGTAATGTTTACATATTTTTTTTATAAAAATATTTTTATGTGAGATTTACGTAAATATGATGTAACATATTTTACATAAATATATGAACCTTGGATTTATATAAATATTAGGTTAAAGTCACTAGTGTGTTTACTGGGGATAGAAGGACAAATGATACTAAAACGAAAATGAGTTAACGGACTTTTTAGTTGAGAACGGTAATGTACAGTCCGTTCAATTTTTATTTAGACAAAACGTAATCTCAATGACCCACTGAAAAAAAACCAGGTTTGAAAGTTGACAGAAATCCAAACGCCCAAGAATATTATTGTTGTAAAATTTGAAGTTTTCAGGTTGGGTTTTATTCTGACAGAAGTTTTGGCGGAAAGAGAATTTCTTTACATTTTGGTCATGGAAGACTAGTAAAACTAAAATATATTTATGTAAACTAGGTCTTAAAGACAAGGTTTAAGCCGAGAGGCAAAGAAGGACCTTTTGCCCGCGAAATCCTGAAAACTTTACCAAAACGTATATAAGAACTATTTTTATGATGTTTAGTTAAAAATATTGCTGAAAGTGGATGCCTAAACCTAAAAGAACACACCTTAAACATTGTATGTATATCGTTTTTAAATTGCGTTTAACGCCCTCAGCGTGTAAAAACCCTCGCCTGGGTCTTTATTTTCACGCCGCGGGCGTTAAACGCTGTCTTTAAGACCTGAATAGATAAATACCTATTAAAAATATCTAACATTATATAATCAATCAAATATATCATTATTTTTTGCTGTACAAAGCCAGATGTGATGCTTTTATCCCTAAAATTATAGATAAAAAAATGTGCAAAAAAAGTTTTAAGAAATATTTATAACAATATTATCAGCACACACCTCAAGCAAAGCTGCACGGACAACGATTTCACAACAACAATACTGCCTTTGCTTTTTTCTGGCACAACGTTTTGAAAACGTCATTAAAATGTTTCCACAGCTATTTTGAGAAAAATATGTTTCCATTTAGTTAGCTGAGACTTAGCTTTTATTTTACTATAAAATCAGGTATCATATCAGGTTTCTATGTAATATTGCATTGGTGGCAATTAAGGTGTAAATAAGCTGCCATAAAAATGTAACAAATATGATGCGACGTATGTTTTTCTATGGATTTTGATACGCTGAATCCGATGTCAGAATTTGCCCTGCACGTCAGCGTTTCACCCAACCCTCAAAAAACTTGGAAAAAAAGTATTTCCTCTTCGGGGGGATTTCTGATGCTATTCTTTAACACCAGTCTCTAAAAAAACTCAATAAAAGATATAAAATGCTGCCCTGCTTCTCACAATTGACGGAATCTTACTTCAACTTACCTAACCCAACCTAGACTCACCTAATCTAACCTAATCTGTCCTTATATAACCCTTGTCTTCCATCGCAGATTCAGCGATTCCTTCAAAAAAGTAAATTTTAACACAGCAATTCCTTTAAAACGAAATAAACATGAACTTTCCCGTTTCGTAGTCTCTTTCTTACAATTTCTGGAAGGCCGGCTAAATATATTGATATGGTTTAACCAGGGCACCTCCACATGTTGGCGCATGACGGTGGTCAACGGATCCATACTGGCAGGGTCCTTGGGTAAACGGCGTTTATGCCGTCATGGCAGGCACAAAAAGAAAGTTTTTCACGATGCAGGGATTAGAAACCCTAGTATCGGCGTCGGGTTAGGTTAGGTAAGTTGAAGTAAGGTCCCGTCAATTATGAGAATGAGAATCCGCTTTAAAAAAAAATCAGCCTTTAAGGCAGTATGTCACAATTTTCTATCATATTATCATATTATCATATCACTTAAAACAACATTTTTTATGGTTATCGTTATGTTTGCGACTGCGCAGTAAGGGAAAAGAGGAGAGGCTAATCACGGACTTCATTTATGCGACATAGGAATAACTATTTTTGTGGTTATCTTTATCAACGTAAAAAATCTTTGATTAATTCGTATTTCCCTTTTCGTAAAAGAACAAATACTTATCAGGAAGAAGTTAGGTTATGTTTCATTTAACGAAATTTTACATTATCTTATTTTACATCCAAAACACACTTTTAAAATTGACAGTTGTTATCCTTATCGTTAATTACTATAACCACAAAAGCAGTTATTTTTGCTTTTATTGTAGATGGTCCAAAACGTTCCTATTATTGAGTTTTTTTAGAGATTAGTATTAAAGGACAACGTCCAGAATCAATTCTGATAGCTAATTCGAATCCAGTGCATTGAAAAACATCAGAATCAATACACCTAATCCCCTAAACAGGAAATACGCATCTTTAATAAAAAATTTCAGGTTAGGGTGAAACGCTGACGTGTAGGGCAAAATCAAAAAACATATGTCGCGCCCCCAGATCACTACACTTTTTAGTCCACCATACCAATGGTATGGGGGACACCTCAATCGACGAAAAAAAAAAAGTTGTCTATCGGTCTGTTGTCTGTCTGTATATACGATAACTCAAGAACACCTGAATCGATTTTAACGAAATTTGGTACAAAAAACCTCTATCGGCTGACCATGAACCGAATAACTTTTTGGTAGAGTGGTGGTGGGTTGAAAGAAGGAAAAGGGGGATAAAATATTTAAAAAATTTTTAACTTTGGAATAAAAGCAAGTAGCGATATACGGTTTTCAGATTTAAGTTTCCATGAATATGGACTAAAAATCTTGTTATAAATTCCAAATTCGTGGGAGCTTAAGTTTCCGAGTTATTTAGAAAAACGTTACAATATATTTAAAAAAATCATAACTTTAAAAGTAAAGTAAAGTTGATTTTCGTAAATATTACCAAAAAATTTTGTTATAAGTTTCAAATCTTTCAAAGCTACAGTTTTCGAGATATTTGAATTTTCTTTCGACAGAAAATAATTTATTGTATGGTGGACTATCTATGCTTTCTAGCACCAATTTTTTTTTATTTTGTTATGTGAATTCGTAATCCATCTGTAAAAATAGAACTGTTCCTTACTCTGGGTTTGATAGCAAATTCGACCAAACACATCAATCTACTGCTTTGTACTAGCAGCGCCTCCAGTGTATTATAACTGTTTTGCGTTTGTAACAAGCTATGATATTGGTGAAAATCTGCGAGAGAATTCTCCCTTCATCGAATTTCCTGTCAAATCTATACATATATATATATATATATATATATATATATATATATATATATATATATATGTATAAATTTGTATTGTCGGCTTCTTACCAAACAACATGGATATGGATACCAAAAATCCAACTTTTTGATGTTTGTCTGTTTGTTCCAAGGCCAAAGGCGAAAAATCTATTACGTATGCCTGACGCCCAGAAGAGTTTTTGGCTCTGCATTTTTGCCAGGCTAACTTGATTGGCAGAATTATTATCGCTACGGCTTTTTTTTTTGGAAAATGCAAGGGCAGGGCTGATATTAGTGATATAATAGACACTTATGGTGGGATTTACTAAAAGGTCCTAAGTTAAAGTGAAATTTTTGATTTTAAGCAGCAACCCCTTCTTGTGTTTTGGACATAGTTTGATTTACAAGAAGAATTTTAATAAATTTTTTATTGAATAATCATCTTAACCCAATCTTTTCTTGGATTTAAGAAGAAAGTTTAAATAGTAAATATTCTGTAGAACAAATTAAAATTGAGATTATATGTAACTCTAATTAAAACTTACCCTTGTTAATTATATAATAATAAAAGAAGGAGTAGATTAATTTTGTATTTATTTAACAGGTGTTTTTATTTATGAAATTTATTAAAAAACTTAAAAGTTTTGTTTATATTTCTGTCACTGTCGAAATGTCAGCTTCAAAATATTATCTGCGTTCAAATCCAAAAGAGCGAGTTCGGATCTCTTACCTCTGCTTGCACCTTGCCTTGCACCAACCTCTACTGATGAAAGCTACTGCTTTACAAATGAGTGGGCCTTGAGTAAGGTCTTGACTGAGCTTTTAGATAACCTCAATGTTTTAATTTCAATTTGTAAATAATTTAATATAGTTGTGTCGGGTTTTTTTGTTTGGTATACTTTTCGTGCATAATCAGTGACCTTCACTTATGTTGGCTTTGCCTCGTAGTGCCCTCATACATATATTTTTTGTGCTGAAAACGGTTTCAAAATATGGCGTTTTTCTGGACAAAATTGGAGGTGTTGTATTGGTTAATGAACAACTTGGGATATTAAATAAGGTAAATAAATCCTTGTAAAAACGGTTACTGAGGAAAATTATGAACTTATTACCAATTGCCACAAAACAATTCTTTCTGGGGGCTATAAATTTAAACCACCCCCCAGAGGTGGTCTAAAAAATTACCAACCTTATAACCTCAAACACAGATAATGAAGCTATTATGTGCCAAAATTTTGGCGTATGCACCATTTACCATTTTGAAACCTGTCAAAAAAAATTAGCTTTTGGGCATTTTCTTCTAAAATACAGTATATTTTGACAAAAAAAGCAGTTTTTCAGTGGTATTTAGCAATAACAATACAAAATAATCAATAACTTTGTGTCTTTTCTGTATGGGTAAGTGTTTTTTGAAAATTGGTTTTAAAATTTAGTACCCCCCACAGGTGTAAATATTTAGACCTGTGGGGAGTACTATTTTAGATCTTAGTAAATCCCACTGAAGTAAAAATATATAGAGTGCTTAATCATATCGCATGCTCAGGGGTCTGATTTTCGAATCCATACGAAAATATCCGCATACGTATACTGAATCATCAACAATTTTTATGTCAGTCTCTTTCTATATCGTGTGAAATGAAAGGCGAAAGATAAGCCGGTATGTGTGGACCGCGTTCGAATTCGACTGGTTTAACGCAATATTGCACGAGTGGGTGGAGGCATTCGTGTTGTTTCGCATGAAAAACCGGTTATTCTTGCACGTACTACCCATGAATCAGCATATCGGCATATCTTTTGCCTCCTTTTCTATACGGTATAGGAAGAGACGGAAGTAGTCGCATGCGAATAATTTCGTATGGTTTCGAAAATGCGACCCCAGAACAGAGATCTCGTACAAGAGCGACTATGTCTCACCTATCTCTACGACAGGGTCACTCCTTCTATTTTCCGTTCTATTGCCCCCTCACTTTTTTCGGCAAGGAAGAAAATAGAAGTGAGCGAAATGAAGTAAAACTGTGCTTCAAGCACTGAACAGGAATTGGTTTAGTTACGTCGTCCGTTGTAAGCACAACTTTAACTCTTTTTTTTAAGGACGCTTTCACAAACGCGTCAAAGATGACGAAAAATGATGAATACATGACGCTAACAATAAGGAATCAAAAATTGTTTCTCTCTTGCTAAGAATACGGTCAAATTCAAAAATATTCTTTGAACACTAATCGATCAGTCATCACGTAAATCAAGCACATAAAGTTTTCTTTGGCAAGGTATTTTTATTTTTTAGCTTTAACGGCTTTTCCTATATTTTACAGAACCTTATAAAACTTTGACCATAAAAAGAAACGTCTCCCCATCCAGAAATGGTTTATAAAGCTGAACGTGTGCTAAAATTTTACATCTTTGCTTAAAAATTAAAGGCGATTCAACACGACCGAATGATTTTTTGGTAAATACCGGAGTTTTTTATTTGGTTGACAACTTCGACAGCCACGTGTAAAGCAGCTGTAATAGTATATTATATAACAAGAGAAGAAAGTGACAAATTTCGGACGAGCGTGAAATGAAACTGCATGTCCACACATATGTGAAAATATTATTTGCCTAACAAGTGCGGAAAGTGGTATTTTTTAGCACGCGACGGCAGTTGCACGAACGGCGCGAAGCGAAGTTCAAGCCAGTCGTCAAGGGTGGAAAAGGCATTTTCTGAAGAGTTAGGTACAATGTTTTTCCTACGAGTGTTTTTAATACTTTAATACGCAAAGATTTTATATTATAATGCAAACAAAATGACACACAAGATAGAATAGTTACATAAGTCATTTCATAAGTCTTAAATATCTTCAATACAAAAATCGTGCGGAAAAGTAACGTTTCAGAATCAAAATAAAAACAAAATTATCCCAGCGAGTCAGTAAAGTTCTCTTGGTTCTTTGATAGACTCGCGATAATGCCCGCGCAGCGCTAGCAGACTTTTAGGTAAGGTAAACATAATCTCGAATGGTTTTTTGTCAGAAGATGAAAAAATACTCTTGTTTCTCACTGTGGACCGATTTAATTTTGTTGACAAAACACCTGAAGTTACCATGGCATCGTATAAATTCTGTGATCTATCGGCCAACACTTGAACTGCATGTGTCTCCCAAATTAAATGAAGTGTGACAGGCTTTTATAAAAAAGGAAACTGAGTTTTTGTTTTCGCTAAAGCAAGGAAATATAAAAAGGAAAAATGTAATCCAGAGGAAATTGTGAGTATTTCTCTATTTTTTTTTGTAAATCGGGTTTGTTCTACACCGCAATTATTTTGAGATTTTTGGGATAAATGACAGCACCAGAGCGTTTATTTTGAAAAAAAAAAAATAAATGAGAAATTTCAAAAATCCTTCAGATATTTTTGTTAAGCATTTAAAAATGATCACCCCTGCAAAATTTCAGCTAATTCGGATGTTTAGTTTTCCCTGTGCACTCTGGCAAAAAATAAAAAAAAGAAACCAGAACAAGGCGTTGCCAGTTGTACTTTTTTTTACTTAAAATCTGGGGAGAAACTATAGCGTTAACATGACAATTTTCCCACCGAAAAAAAATTTGCCTGCGTGAAAAAATTGTGCGAAAGAATGGCGCGCGCTCGTACGAAAGCAACACTTTACGTATGTGTTAGGTACGACATTTGACCTATAAGCCATAAAAATTCCCGAAATAAAAATATTAATGCCTGTATTTTATTTTTCTGAAGTAAACGTAATCACTTTACATCACAGTGTGCACTTTCCGCACGCGAGTAGGTAAAAGGAAAAACTAAAATAATATATTAAAAAATAAAGTTTGAAAACGAATCTTTGCACATGAGCGAGACTAGGCCGGATCGAGTTTTCAAACGAGTTTTTTACGATATTTTTTCTACAAACTGCCAATAACACTAAAATAAGTATTAGTTTTGACATGTTAAATTTTTAAGAAACTTTTTAAGACTGAAATATAAATAACTAATTAATAGCCTGCAAAAATAGTATATTACATAACGAGAGAAGAAAGTGACATATTTCACAAGAACGTGATTGTTGTGAATGAGGCGCTAGCCGAGTGAGACAATACGCGAGTGTAAGAAAGTTACTTTCTATCGAGTTGTGTACGCTATTTTTCCTACGGCCACTTTATTATTATTAATTTTTTTTCATTTCCATCTCAAGAGAAGAAAGTATTTTCTTCTCTCGGGACGAAAATCATAGCTACTAGATACCTACATTGTTTGAATGGTTTGCTGTAATTCATTTTCCTCACTAGAGAAGAAAATATTTTCATCTCTAGAGATGAAAATAAAATTGATTTGCGTGTGAAATATAAAACTTTCTGAGACGTTATAGAGTGCAGATTTGTTTACTTTCGTTTGTGGTCGTAGGAAAATGTCATTTTAGAGGTTGTCTACCGTGTGAATAACTTTATTTTCAGAGGTAGTTCTACAAAAATCTTATTTATTTTTGTAAGAATATTTTTTGTTGTGTTTCCACGATATTTATTTGGTTTTAAGGCCATAGTTTCTTCCCAGATATTTAAGAAAAAAAAAACTACAGCTGGCAGTGTCTTTTCTTTTCCAGGGTGGCCAGGGAAAACATCAGAGTTAGATGAAATTTTGCGTGGCAGTTCATTTTAAAATTCTTAACAAAAATTTTTTAAAATTTTCAATATTTTTTTTCGATTAAAAAAAAGCTCAAGTCTTGTAATAATATCTTTCTTGAAGGTTTCAAACCCGATTTTTAAAAAAAATTGGAGAATTATCAATAATTATCAATAATAAAACATTGGTGCTAGAAAGCACAGAAAGTCCACCATACAATCAATTATTTTATGTTGAAAGGAAATGGAAATATCACAAAAACTCTAGATTTGAAAGATTTGAACTTTATAACAAAATTACTACAAGTTCGGACGTCGGGCTAACGTCTTACTCTGTACTACATGCCAACGTTCTCCTTAACGACGTCCAAGCGTTGTCGGGAATCTACGCTAGACTACACACAACGGCTCCAAACGCTATCTCGACGACTTATGTCCGTCTATACAAGCTAAGGCAACGAAAAATAAAGTTTAATCCTTGACTTAAACCAACAAAGTCGTCAACTGACTATATTTTATACTGCCTCTGACGTTAGATGCCGTACAAAACTAGTCGGAAGACGGAAAAATGCTATTTGGGTAAAAAGTAAATCGGTGAAAATTTGTTTACATAATATTTATATCTCTTACAAGTAACATCAACGTAGACTTGACGTCACGTAAATAACGTAATCTTTATGTAACTACTATATAAATTTATAACATAAATTTTATATAAGTATTACTCATTGGAATGTAACATTTACGTAAAATTAAAGTCATATTGTGTATATAATACTTATATACTTCTAATGTCACAACAAGGTAAAAAGTAACTTCCATGATTGGCATAACGCCTTGCACAAAGTTCCCTTTTTATTACGTAAATATGATGTAATTAAAGAAACATAAGTTATGTTATGTAAATATTACGTAAATTTTTTGACTTTAGATTTAATATATCAATGTATGTTTGCTGGGTCCAGACTTTTGGGATACACTGTATAGATCGTAGTAGTGTTCAGGTGTTCAGTTGAGATCATTTGGCGGATTTACTGGCGTTTCATGGTAATTACCGACATGCATGCAGTGTGGCTAAAAACTATTTCCCTAAATCGTAACTATGAACTTAATATTTATTAAGGTTTCCCAAAGAATGTTTTGGTATTAAACTTTTTGCAAGTCTTTATTAAAACAGACTTAATTTCCGTTGCCAAAGCTAACTACTAAATAAGGTTAAGTTTTAATTAGCTTACCCATTGAAAACTTTAGCTCTACTAAAATTCTAATGAAAATTCGATTTAAGAAAGTGACTTTTGAAACTTTATGTGTTTTAAAATTTCTTGGGCATTATTATCTGACGTTGGTCCATTCGTTAGAATTTTATTTCTGTTATTACTAAGAACACTGGTAAATACTTTTAAAAATCTGGAACGAAGAGCACTTCTCGCAAAACACCATCTTTACAGTATAATTCAAGGCGGCTAGTAAATGAAATAACAATGGTTTCCATAGCGATGTGCCTTTTTACTCATTGTTGCGACATTTTAATCTTTGACAGTTTCATATTTTGACGATGTTTTTAAAAAATATTTTTAGGCAAGAATAATTAGATTTTTTTCAGTATTACTATTTTCCGCTATTTCTCTTTAACTTTGAGAAAAAATGACAGAAATCTTTTTTTGCATTCGTGATAAAAAAAAAGTTTTTTTTTGCATCGGTAACCAAAACAAAATTACTAAAATCATGTTTTTGATGAAGGTATAAAAAACTTTTTTTATCCACGAGAAAAACATATTTTATCATCCATATTTACCCTTAAAAGAAAAATAGTGCAAAATAATTCAAAAAATCTATTTATTTACCCTAAAATTTAGCCATTTCCTCAAAGAACCACGCACTAAATACATTGAAAACGCACTAAATACATTGAAAAGCGGACACGGTCAAATTGCTTTATATTGTAGTATGTTGTAGCCCTATGAATCCTCTTCAAATAAAAGTAAAAAAAAAATGGGAGTCAGTCGGACCGTTTGGGAGCTCAGGCCCTTTAAAGTCAACACTGCAGAGCCCCTTTAAAATTCACTGAAAGTCAATGAGGGCGTATGTAGGAATGTGATATATCAATTCAGGGGTTTTTAGGGATGATAAATAATAATACTTTCATTTAAATATTTTGACGCTAAAGTGACCGAATCCAATAGGGCCGCTATAGGTTAAGTAATTTTTATTTAAATATTTTCGAGTTAAGTGGTGTGATATAGCTGAGAGATTTTAATGGGCGCCAAATAGGAAATTTGTCATTTAATTATTTTGCCTTGTAAGAGTAATAATTTAAGATGGCGGACAATTTACATTATTATATTATTATTTTACAGCATTTAATGGATTATTCGTGCAAATCGGTGGCTGATAACCCAATAATAAATAAAAAAGTATTTAATGGGTTAAACAACATGTCTATTCAGGGCATCCATTACACTTTCTTGAATACGCCCCACGACGCGTATTTAGTGCAACAACCATCGCGTCCGGAAAAGTGCCGCTTTCTGAACTTGTTAAGGAAATTACTTTTGGCAATAGCGCAGGCATCCTTCATATTTTTTGACACTCGACAGGATAAAATAGTCGTATACCTAATATGCTTAAAATAGTAATATAATTTTCGGCCATCTTAAATCATTACACTTCACGTCAAAATAATTAAATTACAATTAAATATGTAAATAAAAATGACTTAAACTATAGCGGTCATATTGGATTCTACCATTCAAACGTCAAAATATTTAAATGAAATAAATGAAAAAGCTTTGGTCATTTTCCACTGTTTTATTGAAAAATCAATCAAAATTTGGGTGATTTTTCAATAAATCATGTGTCAAAACAGATCCAGATACTTACTCTAAATCAAGAAAAAATAACATAAACAGCTGATCAAGAGGGGTTATGTTAAATCCATCCAGCGATCGGCGTCGCCTCTTAAAGGCGATGGGACTTGCTGGCTATTGTGGATCCCTTGAATAAACACGGTTTAGTAATTTTTTTGCTCCGCCCACCTGATGACGACGCAATCTAGCCTGCTTTCTTTATTGATTTTTTTAATGGTTGTCATTTGGGGTTATGTTATTTTTGCAGAAGTTTTTGTAATAAAATTTTGTTCATCATTTGTTTTGTTTTGGTCCAAATTAAATACCCAACGATATCATTTAAATTGTTTTTGCTGTAGGTAGCTGCATTTATGCATTTTATTAGTATATTAGTCAAAAGGCTCATAATTAATGCAAGAGTCAAGAACACAAGGTACCTTATAGTTGTATATTTGCAATCAGATTATTTGCCTATGATATTCACAAGTCTGGCCTTCTGAATAATAAAATAATTACTCTCCCAAAAATCCCTGGAAAAACATATATAAAAAACACAAAAAAAATAGTAACTACATAACCTAAGTTTGAAAGTTTGAGACAATGATGTATTGGAAATGAACTCTGTGTTTCTTCCATTTTCTATATTTTATTTACATCTATAATGACGTTTCGATCAGTACAATCTCTGATGCAAACTACTAGTAGTTTGCACCTGAAGACGTGTATAAATCAAATATAGACAATGGAAGTCCGAAACACAGAGTTCATTACATAACCAAACTTCTGAATCACACGTTCGAACTAATCCCAACTCATAAGATAGGTTTCTTGATGGAATCGATTACCAGCTATTGATCTTAATTTCTATTTAGAGCAAGATCAACTCATGCAAGCCAAAAATAAATTTTGTTTACTTTTGCACAAAAAGTTATAATAGAAGATAAAAGCAAAAAATAGACCTGGCGTCAATCATTTAAACAAAAATCAAAAGAAAAATACAAAAATTTAATTTAATTTGACGAGCCTTCCTACAGATTTTAAATGGCGGGCAAAAATCAGCTGCTATCTTTGTATCGTCATCATGTCTAAGAGTGGGACAAAATTACTAGACCGTATCTATTCTACGAACTGCCGTTTTTTCCTTGCTGCGCTCGCTATTTAAAGTCGTTTTTTGGCGTAAGAAGATTTCGAAACCACTTCGAAATCATGCAAGAAATGTAATTTTGGCATTGAATTGGTGACGTCACGGTTCAGCCAATTTCAAAGGATTTTAAAACTGCTTCTTGGACTGTTTCGAAAGCGTTTCAATACTACGCCAAAAAACGACTTGAGTCAACGCGTAAAGAAACTTCTATACCCTTTATTTCTGTTTTATAGATGCAACACATGGACAGGTTGATTATTAATCAATCACCTAATAATTTTATTATGGTATTTAGCTGGCTAATTTAGTTTTATGTGGTGAAAATCGTTACCTGATTACCTTTATACCCATGACAGTAACGATGTAAAATGATTTTGGAATATTAATGTTCAATTAATAATCAATTGCACTTGAAATGAGTTCTGACAGCCTTTAATGTAGGTGTATTATTTTAGACAACTTTTGATCGCCAAAATCCAAATACCAAATTATATTTTTCTGCGGGTAAGCCCAAAAGAGGGGAAGTTAATTTTGTAACATACTGATATAGGCACGTGATACATCAATTCCGGGGATTATAGATCTGCTGAATTCAAATCTGTAGGTAAACAAAATTGGGGGAACCTGGAGGAGTCGACAGAGTGGGGGGAGGGTATTTATGGGCTAAACAGTATAACTGTTTATGTGAAGACTTGACGAACAAACTTTATACAAGTTTTTTTACAGATTTCCACAGCTCTACTTAACCCAGTTACAAATTAACTAAAGACTTTTGGGCTTCATCCACCATTTTAAAATATAACGAAATACATAGGTTTCTTCCCCTGGTCTTCACTCAGTTTTTACCCCTTAAATTAATCCCCACTTCTTCCAATTACCCCCAAATCTTTTTTTAACAAAAGATTTGGATTCAGCAGGCCAAAGAACCCCATAATTTATGTATCGTATGCGTATGCTTTTCTTTTGATGTTTTTCTTACGTATATGCAAGTATAAAAATCTAAGAATATGTTTTTGACCTTCGGTTGTTATTTAGAACTAAAGCGTAGGGATTTCCTAAATTGGGACAAAACTATTAACTTAATTAGTTTGTAGTACAAATTTCTGTATTCCCTCTATGGAACCCACGTATGACGACGTCGGTACAACCCGCATTTGTATTCCCACTTTGGTATAAATTTAAGAGTAGGTTCATGACGTCAGGTTGTTTAAACCAACGTCGAAACGAGGCCCAAAATTTGTTTTACTTCAGTTGTTCAGTTATTTTTTTCTCCAGTTTTTTCATTTATCTTGGGTAACAACATGAGTAAAAAAATGTTTTATACCATTCATTTCCCACTTGAGGCGAAAATAGTTGAGACTTATTTTTTCCAAGCTAACTTGATTTTTTTTTCGGAAAATGCAAGTATCTAGCATTTCATAGCCATCCTTCCTCTATAATAACGATGCTGCATATTCTTTCAGCGGGACAGTAAAATAAACTTTATGTACAACCAGGCGTTAAAATGCCTTTTACCGCCCGCGTTTTAGAGTGATAATTGGCACTTTAACGCCCTAGAGCGCACTTAACGCTCGCGGGAATCAAAGTGGTTTTTGCTGAAATTTGTTACTAATTTTGCTTTTTCTGTTTGCCTTGCATTTGGTTTGGTCAAAACAAAGAGATTTTTTACCTAGATATGTTTTTTTCTCACTTTTTTCATAAGTGTAACAGCAATGAAAAGCAAGCTTTTGTTTATTTTTTTAATTCTTATTTCAAGAACAACAATAAACAAATTATACAATTATACAAAGGAAAGATGGCTTGTTTCGCCTTTTCGCTGAAGTACGCCAGCAAAATGTCTTCTTTTACGTTTAGGCATCCACTTTCAGCAATATTCTTATCTCAACACCAGAAAAAATAGTCCTTATATAATAAAGTTCTCTGGATTTCGCGGCCAAAAGTCCTTCTTTGCCTCTTGTGCGGCATCCAGGATTTCCCTGAGGAGACTTAGTGAACTCTGTTCCTCGATATCCATTTAAATCGCGAAAACAATGCAGTTTTATGAAAATTTAGAAGAAACTTCTCAAGTGACGCTTAGTTTGTTTATTTGGTTGCTACGTGTTGCTAGGACCATTATTCATTGTTTTCGTCAGATTGCTTCATTAAAAAGTGACATGAGTAGACTGGCCGCCCTCTTACTGACAGTGATTCGTTTGTTGTCAATATATTAAAGAGCGTTAGACCAACAATTTTTTTTTGGAATAATTCATGAAGTCTTTTCTTCTCCTAAAAAACACGACTGTGCATAAAACATTGTATGTATCTCGTTCTTAAATTGCGTTTAACGACCTCAGCGTGTAAAAACCCCCTCCTATAGGCTCGGATCTTTATTTTCATGACGAGGGAGTTAAAAGCTGTCTGTAAGATCTAGATACATAAATAACCATTTCTTCTGCCGCTGTAATAATCTGCCTCAGTAAAATGGCCTTTTTATGTTTTGTAATAGAAGATTGATTAATTTTTTCTCGTTGACAATAAAACGATTTTACAAAGGGTAGATTATTCCATGTTATCTTCTATGCCTTTCAAATCCATTCGTTTTGCAATACACTAATTGGCCGTTTTTATTTCTGCAATTGCCATTTTTTATCGATATAAATGGGACACTCAGGGTTAATCTATGCTATTAATTTTGATTAATATGTTTGAAATAAAGTAAAATTTATGCACTATTAGTTGGTATTTTGTGTAAACCCACAGATTAAAAATCGAGGGGATTTTATTATTTCTGGTAAAAGGTCTAGTTCTATGCGTTTTAGTAATAGTTAGTAGCACTGTTCACATGGCAGCACCTATGTATAGGTGTAACTTTATAAGCTTTTTAAAAGTTGGAAAAGATATTCGTTATATATATTTTTTACATTTTTCGTAATAGATAATTTGTCATTAGTTTAATTAAAGTAATAAAGAATTAGTATTTACGTTTTGTATAGCTGTAAAGGGTGTACAAAAAGAGGGAAAGTGGGAACAGGATTTATTAAAAAAACCAAAAGAAGGTTAATTGTTAAGAGTAGAGATTTCTTATTTTTTCTGTCAGTAACCTTAGCTCAGGAAATGTCCAAGTGACGTTTAAAACGGGTGGTGAAATATCCATACTTTTTCGAGTCATATAAACATTGGACTTGGCTAAACTTTAACAGTGGGATTTAATAAGATCTAAAATAGTACCCCCACAGGTCTAAATATTTACACCTGCGGGGGGCACTAAATTTTAAAACCAATTTTCAAAAAACACTTACTCATACAGAAAAGACACAAAGTTATTGATTATTTTGTACTTTTATTGCTAAATACCACTGAAAAACTTCTTTTTTGTCAAAATAAATACCATATTTTAGAAGAAAATGCCCTAAAACTAATTTGTTTTGACAGGTTTTAAAATGGCAAATGGTGAATACGCCAAAATTTTGGCATATAATAGCTTCATAATCTGTGTTTGAGGTTATAAAATTGGTGATTTTTTAGACCACCTCTGGGGGGTCGTTTAAATTCATAACCCCCAGAAAGGATTGTATTGTGGCAATTGATAATAAGTTCGTTCATAATTTCCCTAAGTAGCTGTTTTCACAAGGATTAATTTACCTTATTTAATATCCCAAGTTGTTCATTATTCAATAAAGCACCTCCAATTTTGTCCAAAAAAACGCCATATTTTGAAACCGTTTTCAGCACAAAAAATATATGTATGAGGGCACTACGAGGCAAAGCCAACATAAGTGAAGGTCACTGATTATGCACGAAAAATATACCAAACAAAAAAACCCAAAACAACTATATTAATTTATTTACAAACTGAAATTAAAACATTGAGGTTATCTAAAAGCTCAGTCAAGAAAACTTTCCTTACTCAGAGCTCACTCATTTTAAAGCTGTAGCTTTCATCAGTAGAGGTTGGTGCAAGCCAAGGTGCAAGCAGAGGTAAAAGATCCAAACTCGCTGTTTGTGATTGAACGCAGCGCTAATATTTTTAAATTGACATTTCGACAGTGACAGAAATGTAAAAAAACTTTCATTTAAGTTTTTTAATACATAACATAAATAAAAACACCTTTTAAATAAATACAAAATTAATCTAGTCCTTATTTCATTACTACCCATCTAAATCTTTGTGTGACATCAGGTATTAATTGGAAAAATTAATTAACAAGGGTAAGTTTTAATTAGAGTGACATATAACCCCAATTTTAATTTGTTCTACAGAGTGTTTACTATTTAAACCCCGCATGGGTTTAAATTTTTTAATTTTCTTTTTTTTTAAATTGAAACTTTCTTCTTAAATTCAAAAAAAGATTGTGTTAAGGTGATTATTCAATAAACAAATTTATTAAAAGTCTTTTTATAAATTAAATTATGTCCAAAACTCAAGGATGGTTGGTTCAAAGTGCTTAAAATCAGAAATTTCACTTAAACTTTGGACCGTTCTAAAATAGACTAAACCCTTTTAGTAAATCCCACCGTAAATGTTAGCCACATGTTTTAATAAATTTGTATAAAAAAAATTTTTTAAAGAACAAGCTTTTATTAAAGAAAGAGTTGTATTACTCTATAATCTAAGGACATTTTCAAACGCTTGTCAATGTCATTATGTTTATCATTCGAATAGAAGAAGAATTTAATTCTTCTTTTGTAGTTCTCTCTTTGTCACCGTGAAGTTAAAATTTTTAATTTGCGCCCATCGCTTTTGTTATGGTATGGTAATTTTCTAATTATTAGATTTGTACCCTAACTAGTCCATTTTGAATCCGCCACATTGAAATTTTCAAATCTCATAAAAAATTTATATCCCCTTCCTAAAAAAACCTTGTATGCCCATTTTGATTGAAATTAAACAAACTAAATCTTTTCCCACCTCCACTTCCCTCGTTAGAGGGAGGTGGGTACCTGAGAATACCATATTATTGTATTTTTACCGGAAGGATAAACGCATTCCAAATTTGAACACAATCGGTCAGTTAAAATTGGTTAGCAACACATGACCGAAAATCGTTCATCTTAAATCCGCCATATCGGATTTTCAAAATGTGATCAAAAATTCGTATTCCTTATCCCAAAAGCCCCCGTATACCAATTTTGGTTGAAATCGAACAAACTTAGGTGTTTTCAACCCTCCACTACCCTCGTAGTGGGGAGGGGTGCCTAATAATTATATATTATTGTATTGTCAACGGAACTAACGCACGAAAAAGTAGTAGGTACGAACCGGATTTTAGACACTGCTCGGAGTTTTTTGATTTTTTGCGAAATAATCCAAAATTCCTTCCCATAGAAAGAAATTTTACTTTATCGGGAAAAAATCAAAAAAGTACTGCGGGTCATATCTTAGTTTTTACAAAATGTCTCTTTCCTTCAAAGTTCATCCAATTCTGTGTTTATTTGACTCCAAAGAGTATGGATACCATATGACCCGTTTTGAAAGTCACTTCCACATTTAGGTTAAGTTCACCGACAGAAAAAAAACGAATCTCTACCATTATCACAACAATAAAGTAAGCCTGCCACTATTTATAAAACTACTTTCATGCTACTTAAAACAATAACTTCAAAACAGAAATGGAAACCCAAGGAAAATACGAAAAGCTCTTTATAGTGAGCTGTCACCTTTACTATTGCTTACAAGAATAACAAAAGGCGCTTGCTTAAAACTGGATTAATATAAACGCTGACGGTGTTAAATTATGCTAACAATTTTAAGTCCGCTGACTAAACACGCTACAGACAGAAAACAAAAGTCACAAGGTGTGAATTTCATGACCGCGAGATTAGATTTTGAAATGCTCCAAGAAATTTTAATTTTTATTAGTTTTGTTTATTTAGGATAACAAACACAAATATAATTTCTCTCCAGTACATACAGATAACTGTTCCCAACAAATGGGCGAACAATGAATTGAAGACGTCCTGGAGGCAAGAATCAGAGTGCAGACAGTGCAAGCTATTCGTGGATGGTCCGAATGTAGCCAGAACTAAATGGTTCTTAGGCAAAACCCGAAAGGACATTGGACTGCTGACAGGGAAGCTGACTGGGCACAATCGGCTAAAGAAACATCTGACGCAAATAAGAGTAGCAGACGATCCCACGATAGAGGAAGAAAGGCTGCACTCGCTCAAATGGGCCGACATACTGAACTATACTATTACTACTACTACTAATGCCTCGGCAGGTATTAAATAACTTACAAACAGTACATCTGCATTTGTGTGCCGGCCGCATTAATCTTTGTGCGCAGCAAATAAATCAAAGAAATTGTTTCTTTTGGTTTGTCAACTTGTTTTGACTTTGTTGGGTCCCTCAGGACAGCTAAAAATAAATATCAACAAGATAAGATTTAGTAAAAAATTTGACAATTTTACCAATTTAAACCAACAATTTAAAAAAAATGAGTAAAGCCGAAATGTTTGGAGTAAAACTTACACTGAAAAAAATGCGGATGAAAATTTGCGAATGCTTTTTACAGCAAATTTTTGCGCTACTTTCCCCTTCTATCCTTTTTCAACCAGCTTAATTAGATTGACAAGAACATACCGGTAAGTTCTACTTTTTTGTGGATGGGAATCCCTTATGGGCGCACCTGATATATGCCTATATAAATGCACAGTCAGATAGTGTAAGATCCTTACTCCCGTCTGTAGCGAAACAGCCTAAATAGATTATTGTATCCTTTCCTCTCTTTATTTGATTTCCATTTAAAACCAGCAAAGATTTGTTTTTATTTGTAAACTAAACGTGGGTAGCTTACTTTTTACTCCAGCGAGTTCGACTCTTACAATTCCACTCCCAACGCACTGCCGCATTCTCACTTTACTCCTACACCACACCACTCGTACTCTTTAATGTTATCCGAACGTACCTCTACTCGGTTGAGTTCTGAACACCTTGAAATACAGCTGCTGCAATGGAATGTTGCTATTCTTTGAGGACCCATCCGGCAATAGCGTAATTTAAAACGTTTTTCAACAAAAAACTTCATAATGGGCCAAAGGCGTGCACGGCGCTTTCTACTTATCCCCTCATTTCTCTGATAAAGCTCTGAATAGACACTTGCCGATCGCTTAATAGCGCGGATAACAGCTATCTCGGCTACTTTGATGTAGGAATCCTTGTTAACATTACGTATATTGTCGTCATACGGTGTAATTTACATTGTAACAATGGTTAAAACTTCGAGTAAATCTCAATGGTCATCCATATTACAAAGTTATACGCCCCACTTTGACTAGGAATTGTACGTTTATACAAGCAAATCAATAGTAGTTTACATAACAAGCATGTTACGATGGTCATTATTCGCGAAGATGACCTTTGAAACGCGAGCCGCAGGCGAGTGTCTCAATTTATCTGAGCGTGTAATTACCATAACACGCGAGTAAGTGTACTATACTTTACCTATGACCAATGAAAATGTCATCATAAATATCAGCAGTTGTTAAAAATATCAAACGCGAACGCTCTTAAGTCAACAACCTTCATAACCTGAAGTTTCGATGACGTTTTATCGTCAAAACAATAATATATATCTTTTTAAAAACCAGGTTTTTTTCTCTTGCACCGTATTTTAAAACTGGATTTGGCGGCCCTAAAACCAGGTTTGGTTAACAGCTCGTCCGGACCCGGTTTAAACCAAGATTTAGCCTAAATCCGCCTCTTTATGGCCAGGTTTTTGACGTGATGACGAGTGTCAGTTGTAAATTCCCTTGTTGTTTTTTATTTTTAATTTTATTTTGAATCGTAAATTTAGTTTTTCCAGTTCGGATTTCAGAGAAAAATATACACTAGAAGAGACACTTAAAGTAAATATTTCAAGACATCGGTATCGGTATACCTAACACGTTCAAAGGAAAGCCAAAAGACACTACATTTTTGAATTGTTTATACCATGTTTCGAACGAGGTCGCTTTCATAGTGACGGCGATAACACAAAAGCTGACAGCAATCGATGCGTACGGAGTGATAAACGTATCGTTACGTCCATCCCAACGCTCGCATCGATTACTGTCAGTTTTTCTGTCATGGACTTCACTATGAAACCAGGCCTCTTTCGAAATATGGAAAAAAGTCAAAAATATAGTTTCTTTTGGATTTCTTTTGAACGTGTTAGGTATACCGATATCGATGCGTTGAAATATTTACTTTCAGTGTCTAAGAAATCCACTTGAGATTGATGATCTCGGAGTTCTGCCTCTGCAAACAAACGATTTTGGAGGTACTCCAAAGAGTTGAAGAGCGTTAGTGCCTCTTACTCTGATTTTGAACCATGCAGGCAGAGCATTGTTTTAGGTGAGACTCGGTTGGGATCCAGAAAACTTGATAGTTTATTTTGGCTGTGGCTTATGATGCTGTCACGACACAGTCGCTATTCTTTTAACACAGACTGTAGTAAAATAATCTTACCAGGAACCTAATATAAAAACCTAGTAGTATGAATCTGATAGTGTAGGTTAAGTTAACAAATTGTTTTAGGAACAATAGTTTATCACCCATTAACCAATTGCTGTTGACCTTACAGATCTATGCAATTTCTGGCTATACATCGGGCTTAAACGACGAGGCTGGGTGTATTATTTAAGAGCTATATATTTATAAATATTTATTATTGATTCATATTTAATATTTATTTTTGTAAAAAATGCACAACGTTCTTCATTCCACATTTGTTTGGTTACCTTGCGTCATTAATGTCAATTTTCTACTGAATTGGGCTTTTATTAAAGAAAGATGCTGTTTTTTCGTTTGTCTTATAATGCGTACAAAAGTTGCCAGCTTGTCCCCGTTTTAAAGCTAAAACTGGTTTTCTATATAATAGTAAATTTTTGGAAAAATGGTCATATATCAGTGAAAATTCCAATCCAATTCTATTCAACCAATCAAAATGGTTTTTTTTTACAGGTTACCATGGCAACACATATATTTTTCGTAAATTTTTTAACGTAATCACAGAATATTATTTTTTTAGTTGTTAGTTTCACTTTCTTTATTGAAACGTGTGTACATTTCGCAAAAACACAGTTGAAGAAAATTAGCTCTTAATTTGTTATAAACTTATATTTTAATACGTTTTACTTGCATAAATTAAGATGTTTTTTCTATTATTCTGCTACCTCCACCTTTAGTAACAAAAATTTTATTTAAAATTAAATAACTTTGCTTTTATTTTAATTGACTTTGTAAAAGGTAATACAGAACTTTTTTACCGTGTAGGTATAACACTCAAAATATGGATTTATAACACAACTCCCACCATACTTCGCCTCCTCAGACAATTGTTTCCAAACACCAAAATATAAAAAAACGTCGGCTCGAGAATCTCTATAAATTAAGTGGCATGAAAAACTTCGGCTATTGTTTGACTCAATAGAGAAAGATACAAAAAAAGGAAAACGAATTGTAGAAGAAGTATAAAAAGGAGGAGCAATAATTAGTAATAATGATTTTGAAGGGTGGCTGAGCGGTATAAACTCTGCTGTTGAATTTAATTAGATTTATTATTGTTTTTGAAAGTAATGAAAGTTTTTATTTACTTAAGCAACTGTAGAATCCGGTAGGTTGGTCAATTGAAACTCTTGAATTTTTCTTTATGGATAAAAACACTTGGGTCGTGAAAACCCCATCCATGCGATCCTGATATTTTGATAAGGACGCCCTTAAATATTTGAACAATTTTATTTGCTAGCCATTTTATTATACTTTAATATACAGCGACAAGTTTTTAGGTACTAAACTTGAACATAATATTAAAATTTATTTTCACGTAAATTAGCATATAGTAATTATCCTACTTACTTTATGATATAAACAACTGATAGCAACTAAACTTCCTATACCATTTTTGTAACAAATATTTACAAAAAATCGTAAATATTTGTTAAAAAAATTAAATAATGGAATAAACTTTTAATCATTTCACACGAGGCTCCGCGTAATCAATATATTGGTGAAGCTAACATAAAGTGGTTTGAAACTACCATTACTACTTTTTCGAAAAGTACTTTGTGACACATGTTTGGACAAGTAATGTTGACAGTTGATAGCTCTAACTACCTTTAACCTCAGTTTGACTTACACGTTTCCACAGATGTGCAGAAATATTTTTACACAAGTGTAAAAGTTAATAGTTTCTAAGGCAGCGAAGTGTTTGAAATTCAACATTGTTCTATGTGGTTAAAGGAAAAGAAAAACTAAGTTAAGACTAATTATTATGTCCGTACATGGGAATAATCCAGAAAAGTTTTGCGCAATAAACTGGTAGATAAAGGTGACAGAAGACTAGCTTAAGCCTGTATACACTAAGACTTTCTGCTTAATGAATTTTTCGTTTTTGTCAAGAGTTTCGTCAACACATAATTCACACAAAAAATTAACGGAATACAAAGTGTTCATCGTAAAATGAATGTCTTATGTAATACAGTCTTTAAAAGTTACTGTAAAATGGGTTTAAAATGTATTTTAAAATATACTTTGTGCATTCTCCTTCAATGGTTGGTTTACTTACAAAGAAAAATAATATTGAATGTAAGAGAAAATTATTTTTTATAATTGTATTTTAATTTTGTTTGCATAAACAAGATATTTTTCAGTTTAAATAGGTGTATTCAATTTTAATTTATTTCAAATTTCGGGTAATATTTTTCAGCTACTTTTTTCGGTCTGACTAGCCCCGCTAATAACAGCTATACATTTGGCTTGAGAAATACTCCATATGTCAGTCGCATTTTGATTTTTGTAATTGCTGACTAGTGATTATTATTAAAGTTAGTTATTATTAGAAAAAAAAATTATGCTCTCTCCTTCTAATTTTTTGTTTCTGTTTCTTCAAATATAGCACATTTTGCAACTTTGTTCCCGCAACGTTACGTCCATCCCTACATACTTAATGAGTACAGTCAGCTGTCATCGCATCCATATATATATATATATATATATATATACTGGGCCTTTCCATCCATTATAGGATCAACGCCCAGTCTCTGCAAAGTTTAAGATAATAAACACCAAATATCCATGCACCTAGCCGGGATTCGAACCCGAGACCTTCTGTGTGGCATCATGAAAACTGGCCTCGTTCAAAACATAGCATAGACAAATCAAAAATGTAGTGTCTTTTGGCTTTGGTTTGAATGCGCTAGGTATATCGATAAGTGATATTTACTTAAAGCGTCTAAGGTTTATGTTGCTCAAAACCAAATGCCTAACTTATTCCTATATACTTGCGTTTATTTGATTGCCGTTAAATAATGGGAAAACTGAAAGTGCCCCCAATATTTGTTTTATGCGACTCTGTACTTTTAATGGGTTTTCCTCGGTTTGCCTTACACCAAATATTTGTTCGATTCATAGAGTATACTTGGTTGCAAAAACAAACGCATACATGCATTTTCCCTATCACAAATTTTACTTTACTAATAACTGAGTCACCTGCTTGAAACATCTGTCATCAAGATTGAGATTTATATTGTCAATCATTTAAACAACAAAGGCGGGTATTTTAAATTTTTGTAAAGTAAATTTTTAAATAGTGCAAAATGCTTATGTGTGTTTTTTCGAAACCAGTGTATCTACTCAATACCGTTCTAAACTCAGTGCCCTTTAGCCTGCTATGGCTGCCATTTTTATAACCAAATTGACAAGTAAAACATGGATTTTCTGTCAGTTTGGTGTCAATATGGCAGCGATCATAGGCCAAAGGATACTAAAACGAAAATGAGTTAACTGGCATTTTAGTTGAGAACGGTGTTGATCTACTATACGTTAATAAATATTTCGCAGTTAACTAAGTAAAAAAATCGGGAACAGTACTAGAAACTTCATTATAGCATTTAATTTTTTTATTTTGGATGCCCAGTTTACTTATTTATTTATGAAAATTAAAAGATAATTTTTAAAAATCAGACAATAACCCAAAAACATAAAATCAAAAATATTAGCAATCATGTTTAAGACACGTCGCGTCGGTTATGGCCAGCATCTTGAAATCCTTTTAAGAAGAAGCTCTAGAAACTCTGGCTGAGATATATGGACGACATATTTATCATCTGGACAAAGGACAACAGCCATAAAGGTATAACTTAAATAGAGACATTATGTTTACCACAGTTGCGATCAGACATAAGGTAAACAATTTGGCGACAATGTCAGATTGCGCTGAAAGTTGTAGCTCTACACGTAAAATGTTTTTAAAAACATATTATTTTTATAACTTTATCATTTACATGCAATTATGCAAATTCTCCGGTTTGTTTTTTTAAACATGGAGAAACACCTGATTATTATTCAAATATATAAAGAAATTTAGGTATATTATATAATTGCATTTAAGTTTCCTTGAATCTTCACAATTGTAAATCAAAGAATTTATAATGTGGAGGTACATGAAATTAACTCTGTGTTTCGGACTTCCATTGTCTATATTTTATTTATACACGACGTTTCGATCAGTACAATCTCCGATCGTCTTCAGGTGCAAACTGAAGATGATCAGAGATTGTACTGATCGAAACGTCGTGTATAAATAAAATATAGACAATGGAAGTCCGAAACACAGAGTTAATTTCAAACACATCATTGTCTCCAACTTTCAAACAAACAGTGGAGGTACATGTTATGGTACTTGAAATATACCTCATTTTTTCGATCGAAATATCATATAAAATACCTAAAATTTTGGCCGAAAGAATAATTATTTTTATTTCCCAATATATATCGGGAATAAAACCAAACCAAAAAAAAAACAATGTGACAACCTCGCATTTGTGGCGGGTCAGCCATGTAAACGTGTGTACGCTGCTCCATTCATAATTTCTCTACGGCGTTGTAGCTTTAGCATAATAGAGGTTTTGGTATATTTTACAGATTAATCGATAGTTTTTTAATATTTTTTTAATAGATTTTTAAGTGTGTTGTGGCAAAAGTGATGTGACAAAGTGCGTAGTGTGACGAAAATTGGAGACTGCAGGTGAAAACCAAACATTTCACAGGTTTGTTATCATATGTTTTTTGGACACCATCTTGTGATAGGCCACCATAGGCGTGCAACTAGTGTTGCAATAAATACAAAATGTAATTAATAAATATAGGAAAGAAATAAGTTTTTTTGGGATATTTTTACGAATTTGTGATAAAAACAATATGGTAAGCACTTATAATTAATTACACTATATTTGGTATAATGAACCAACCCCAGCTGCGACATTTATAAATATCCTATATGAGTAGCAAAAAAATGTGTGCGTATGATATTTATTTATAACTACATTCACAGTTTTCACATCTGTAGTCAGCTTATTTTTTCTGGTTAGATTTTTTTATAAACAGTACAAGCGTTCCCGGTATAAATATAAATTTTTAAAACATTATTATGTCAGACACAGGATAAACAATGTATATTTGTTACAATCGATACTCCACATAAGATTTTTTTGTATTTATTAAAAATGTAAAGATACTTTTTTACGTATTAAATAAAAATTATAGTAGAGTGTATAAATTCCATTTTTTTATACAACGAAAAACCATTATATAGTACCTATAATATAGGTATCATCCTTTTTCGAAATACTATTTTTAGTCGAATTTGCTTATTTTTTCAACATTGGTTTTTTGGTAATTTGCTTAAACAGTGAGGAAAGTGATACTTTTGCATAGTTTTGCAGGTCACTTGATATTAAATAGGTAAAGAAACTACTTCGCAAATGCGTGTGAAAAAGTCTACTGATACTTATCAATTTTAATGTAGAAAGTTCAACTTCCACGAAAATAAGCATGGCGTGCATAAAAAACTGTTATAGCGTGCGTGAAAAAATGTTTAACGCACGCAAATTTTTCTAAATGGTAATTTATGGACCAAATTTTTAAATTTTGAGTTTGAAATGTGTGTTCTAAAAACTACTTTTTCATCAAGAAAGTCATCATAAACACTCGTAGAAAAAAAATTGTACCTAACCCTTGCGGTAGTGTCTTTCCCGCCCGAACTCCTCCCGTGCGTAAAAGTATCACTTTCCGTAATAATTAGGCAAATTAATATTTTCTGTGTTATATCTTTACATAAATATTTCCACAATGACCAATATAATACCTCTCCATACCCTCGGTATCAATTATTAGGTATAAAAAAATTAAAACCTATATTTCCAAAAAAATTTGACAAGTCTGAAAATAACGACCAAACCTTTTTACATTTATAAATAACGAGCCGCTTCTGGCCGCTGCTAAACGTAAGGTGGTTGGAGCATGTGTGAGAAGGAGCATGTCTGTCTGTCACTAGAAAAATAATGCTATCATGTCAACATTATAGAAAACTGCATTAAATACACTCTGGAAAAAGAAAAAAATGGCCAGCTCCCTATTCTCGACATTCTAGTCACCAAAAAGAATTCAACCATAATGACTTCCGTATATCGCAAACCAACTCATACTTGGACAATATCTAAACTTCAAATCAAACTGGGAATATCAAAATCTCTCATAGATTAAGCGACCTGTATCTGCAATACAGAAAAAGCTTTAAATAAAGAAGAGTCAATGATTCGATCCGATCTGCGAAGGAACGGTTTCTCCAACTACATGCTCAATAAAATTCTTCAGACTACACCAACACAAAGGACTTAGGTTACACTTATAATTTTACAGATCAAGGGAATCTCAGAAAAGATAGGAAGAAAGAAAATTTAAAACTACCATAACAATAAGACGTCAATTAACAAAAACTAAACCACAACGCAACGACACCAAGAACTGCGTCTACCAGGTATCATGCGTGTATGGAGCAGCGCTGCCGCGCCTGTCAAATGAAACGTACTGAATTTCTTGCCCAAAACGTACTAAATTCGAAAAAATCGTACTGATTTTTTTTGTGTTAAATATAATCTTATTTAACCCTCCCCCCCCCTCCCACCCTCACATAATCTTGGAATAGTAATAAAGAAATGAAATGAAATGAAATGAAATACTTCACCTCATTTGACATAAACTGTAAACTTATTGTTAACTAGCGGGTTCACAAAAATATTAAAATCGCATTTATTTTCGCGTCATCCTCGGTATATTTCGATTATATTTCGTTTTTTTCTTACGTACAGTTAGAGAAATATTATGGGAGGAATATGACTATTTTGACCGAAATTTTTGATTTTGTGATTTCGTATTGAATTTTCTCCTTTTCTAAGAGAAACGTACTGACGTACTGAATTGGTCAGGGGTCGTATTTTCGAAACCATACGAAATTATTCGCATGCGACTACTTCCGTCTCTTCCTATACCGTATAGAAAAGGAGGCAAAAGATATGCCGATATGCTGATTCATGGGTAGTACGTGCAAGAATAACCGGTTTTTCATGCGAAACAACACGAATGCCTCCTCCCACTCGTGCAATATTGCGTTAAACCAGTCGAATTCGAACGCGGTCCACACATACCGGCTTATCTTTCGCCTCTCATTTCACACGGTATAGAAAGAGACTGACATAAAAATTGTTCATTATTCAGAGACGTACTGAATTCAGTACAATTGTACCGAAACGGCATCGCTGGTATGGAGATATCTACATCGAAGAAACCAACCAACCCATGGAATTTCACAGAACAAAAACGCAAAACTCGACAAAGGGACACAACTGGTTTGAAAAGAGCTCAACATCAAAAATCAAGATCATATGGAATGGAAAGAAGCCGTTGCCAAGGAGGAAAATATATTCAAAGAAACAGTATTCAATTCTTATAAAACTAAAAAAAGTTTATAACAATGAGTTCCGCTAAGCCTAATGATGTGCACAGCACTCTAAATCTAAATATGATCATAAAATTAAAAAGAGAAAAAATATATATATACATAAATGTGAAGAAATAAAACAAAGAAACAGAGGAACCAGAATATATTTTCTCAACAAAGCGTCACCACCAAGGATATTTTTCGAAGGTAATAGATTTCAGAATTTACAGAATTTATACAATCTTCTAGGTTTATGTTGATTTAAGAACATGTTTTTTATCTAAAATAAAGGATTTTTTCACCCTATATAAAGTATTTTCTCGACCGGCACTTTAACCCCAGCTTGATTTCAGCATTATAATACATCACAAATTTACGTCAAATAATTCCAGTTTTTTTTATTTACGCAACTGGAACATGCCTTGATATTTACCAAAGAAATTGTGTGTTTGTTTATTTGTTTTGTGAGATTAACTCTAAAGGTTATAGGTTGTTTGTTTTCTTTTTTTCAGAGCCATGAAAATATCCTCGAATACCTTAATAAATAAATTCATGAATTAATTATTAGGGTAGTGTTGATTTTAGAATCTCCGGACCAATTTCAATATGGCGGCTGATATTTCTCAAAAAATTCGGTCGAATTGAATTTAGAATAAAGTGTAAAACAGGCATCACACAGATGATCCCATTTTCAATAATGACATTTAAGAAGTTTTCCAATTCCGAGTGCAGGTACTCTAGTTTACTTGGAGATTCCACCAACATGCCACGCCATTATGATATATTGGGACTTGCGGTTAAATTCAAGAAGCTATTGTGGCCACAGCAGGCGTTTGTAACGACCCTCTAAACTTTAATAGATTTGGAAATGCGCAGTTTATACCAAGAGATTAGATATGCGTATTATACGGATATAGTCAGATTTTCAATAATGATGTTAACTAACGCACCAATTAAAACCTACTGGAATCTGTTTCAAGATAACAAAAACATTTTATGTTAAAATTTGTCCAAGAATCTAAAAGAAGGTTTTGCCATGAAAAGAGATTAAGTCCGGAAATTATCTTTTTTTTTGGTTGGGGAGAAAATGTTGTCTGATATTGTGGGACTCTGCAGTAGCTAGGAGCCTAATTCTTGAATCTCAGGAGAAGGGATCAGGCCAGGAGAATCATACCATTCCCCAAATAGAACAAGGTTTTTCTGTAAATCTCTTCGAATTTTAGATCGAAAAAATACAATTTATGCGCTTGCGTATCTAAGAAATGACACAGATTCCCAGGTTTGGACTTTGGAATTTTTGATATAGAATGGGATGGTCGATCACAACTCAAGAATACGAAGTGCGTTCCACGTGGGATCATTCGACACAAATCCATGTCGTTCTCTGCTCTGCCCTGGCATACACAATAAAACTTCCCCTGCCTGCTATTCGTGCCCGGTCCCGGTCTCCTATGTTCCTTCTCTTGCTTTTTCATTTGAAGTTTTTATATAAGTATATATGCTGCTTTCCAGTTTTCATTTCTTTTACTTCTCCCATTTTTGTCCTTTTAAAGCGAGCGAAATTGGGTGCCGATTCTTAAATTTTGTGGGAAAGGTCGCACGGGAACGGTCACCACCTTGATATCGACCAATATCGGGCTTTAAAGCTATCACGAATTATCCGAAACCTGTCCGACCACAGCCGAACCTCACCCGATTGCCGTGTATGGAAGGAACCTTCCTACACTTTCATATACCTACCTCTAAGCAGAAGAACGGACGCTCTTGAAAACTGATAACCGAGTGAGCTTTGCACGTACACCGTACAAGTTTGGCAGCTTCTGAGCCTTCTTATTGGTCGAAACGAAGGATGTGAACGTTCCCAGGCGACCATTCTCTCGAAATTCAAGAATCGGCACCCTGAACAACTTGTGCTCCGCTGTATCTGCTTTGCAGTTATGCATGCAACTATCTGATTGTCTCCTATCGATTCGTTTTAGGCATGCCATAAAGCCCGTGAAAAGTTGCGTTCCCGTGTTTTCTTTACACACCTTGCTTTTACGATTTGTATAAATGTTTTTGACCATTGATCTTTGTCTTAAAGACATGTTTTAAATATGTTTTAGCGATCCTCTTTTATTATGTCTGTTTTCGGTGCTATCCTTTTCAGTGGATCTGGTGTTTGAAGCACTATTTGTGATCTCACTTTGATCCGGACCTTTATTAGAATAACTCCGGAACATAGCCTTGTTCCTTCTGCTATGCTATAGTTTGTAGTTTTAAGGTGAGTACCTACTGAAGAAATTTCATATAGTCAAAATATGGCAAAAAAAATTATAGCATGGATCTATTATTACTTCTTGATCAGGTCAAATCTAACAAATTCGAGTGCCTTCTCCGTTTTTGTTATAAATTTTTTATCAGGTATCGCCAGTCCTCCGCCCTCAAATAAACACGCTTTCGTATATGTTGCCCGGTAGACCCCGTAGATGCCAGTTCGCCCACACGCCGCTGTGTGTAAGAAACACACCAAACCAAATCAAAAACAAATATGTTACACATCCACTAGCCTGGGCAGCTTTTTTTTTAAGGAAAGAAGGCTTTATTATAGGTGATGGATTTATTTACTGTGTTATTTTTATTTAAAAGCATGGGCGGATCCTCAGGCGTTCTAATCTCAATTTAGACGATGCAATAACGATTAAGGTTGTTTCTTTTTCTTTTTTGTCGGTCTTTTACAGTAAATTTTAGGTTAGCTAAAATCTTTTCATCCTATTTTGCGTTTAAAAGACGATCGCGGAAACAACTGGCCTTTGCAGGTGGGCTAACTTTCAGAACCAAACAATACCGCAATTTTGACAGGTGTGATCTACCCCCCACCTCCTTGTGGGAGGTTTAAAACCAATTTTCAAATATGGAATAGACAAAAAATTATCGAATATTTTGTATTATTATTCGAAAATACTACTGAAAAACTACTTTTTTTGCCAAAAAGGTCACGATTCTGCAAAAACGACAGAAAATCTCACCCTTCGCAATTCTGAAAAGTAGCGATTTTTTACTTGTTGCCTCATTTAAAATAAAAACACAGCGTCCTTAATACTTACCCTAACGTTGTAAGAGACACTACGAATTTTTTTTAATAAGATTTTGTAAATTTAATATATTAAATATATTCTGCAGGACTAGTTTCCTGGCGAAGCTAAATTGCTGCTCTTCTCACCATGTAAAAGGAAAGACAGAATTTGTATGACTTTTCTGAATAGTGATAGCAACATATTTCATGGCTATCTATGGTTTTGAATGTTAAAAGTTTTAAAGGTTTGTTGACACACAGAAGTAACCTTCATAAGATACATTTTTAAGTAAAACAAAGGGTTTTTCACAAAAACTGCCTACAAAAATTTAAATGACATATTTTTTATTGAAAGTAATAAAATAGTAGTTTTCACAACTAGAGTGACTAAAATAGTGCTCTTTTACAAGCGTTGGTTTAAATAACGAGCGTAGCGAGATATTTAAAAACGCCAGTAAAAAAAAAGCACAGTTTAACCGCCAGTTGTGAGCACTATTTTTTTTAATACCTTTATCAAAAACTCTAAGAGAAACAGCATCTTTACACGATAAATCAAGGCGGCCGCTAAATGAATATTGTTATTTCATTTCCATAGCGATGTACCTTTTTACTCGGTGACGTTTATTGTTGCGACATTTTAATATTTGACAGTTTTATATTTTGCCGATTTTGCTAAATGATTTTTTCATAAATACTTGGTGAAAACTGACGGAAATGGCTTAATTTTTAGGCAAGAATAATTAGCTTTTTTAATATTACTATTTTCCGCTATTTCTCTTTAATTTTGGGTAAAAAACGGACAGAAATCTTTTTTTGCACCCATGATCAAAAATAAAAAGTTTTTTTTTGCATCGGTAATTTGTACTTTCATCAAAAACATGATTTTGGTAACTGTCTGCAGGTTACCGATGCAAAAAAACTTTTTTTTTGATCACGGGTGCAAAAAAAGATTTTTGTCCGTTTTTTACCCAAAGTTAAAGAGAAATAGCAGAAGATAGTAATAATGAAAAAATCTAATTATTTTTGCCTAAGAATTAAGCCATTTCCACCAGTTTTCACCAAGTATTTACGAAAAAATCATTTAACAAAATCGGCAAAATATAAAACTGTCGAAGATTAAAATGTCGCAACAATGAAAGTCATCGTCACCGAATAAAAAGACACATCGCTATGGAAACGATTGTTATTTCATTTACCAGCCACCTTGATTTATAGTGTAAAGATGGTGTGTTGCGAGAAGTCCTCTTCGTTCGAAATTTTTAAAAGTATTTTCCTGTTTTTCTTGGATTTTATGATAAAGGTATTTAAAAAAAACTATGGTAGGCTATGATAAAAGCGGCACACCACATTATTATTCAACAACTAGTGGATAAAGTAGTGCTTTTTTTACAAGCGTTGGTTTAAATAACGAGCGTAGCGAGGTATTTAAAAAAGCACTATTTTAGCCACTAGTTGTTGAATAATAATGTGGTGTGCCGCTTTTAGCATAGTCTACCATATGATTTATGGAAAATATTTAATAACTCTACGACTATTTATCCGATTCAAAAACATATAAAAAATTTGGGGTGTTCCATAAGAAAAATGCCAATTTTGTGTTATATATCAAAAAGTAAAAGTGGCTCATGAAATATGATTTGGAAATTAAATTCTACATCATGTGATGCGTGAGTGGGCACTCACGACAAAGTCGTAGGTGGGAACTGGGTGTTACTCATTTCAAACCTGCAGCTTTTATCAGTACGTGTTGGTGCAAGCCAAAATGCAAGCACAGGTACGAGATTCGAACCCGCTGTTTTTGGCAAGTTCGTTATCTGAACGCACCTAATATTTTGAAACTGATATTTTGACAGGTATAGAAATGTTAAGAAAATTGGCATTTAAGTTTTTTAATACTTTTCATAAAGAAAAACACGTTTTAAATAAATACAAAAGTAAACTAATCCCTATTTTATTGTAACTCATCTAAATCATTGTGTGACATAAAGTATTAATCGGGAAAATCAATTAACAAAGGTAAACTTTTCCTTCTTCTTAAATCCAACACAAGATTGTGTTACAATGATTAAGTTGATTTAAAATGCTTAAAACCAAAAATTTTACTCAAACATAGGACTGTTCTAAAATAGGAAAACCCTTATAGTAAATCCCACTGTAAATTTTTTGTTGAAATTTTTTCCTCAAAAACTCGAAAATTCAATTCTATTCAAACACTTGGACTTTAATTTTAGTTAAAAAAAAAACATTAAAATAATCGCTTAAGTAAAAAAAAATTGTTTTACGCAATAAATTTATATATATAATAAATCTCTATAAAAACCGTTTCTGCACATTACGTATTATTTTAAAATTCTTGGTGTTGACTTCTAATCAAACGGTATAGATAAGAAAAATCCAGTCCGTCTGTCTGTTTGTTCCCGTATCACGCAAAAACTACTAGACCGATTTTAATGGGAATTTCACTGCTGCAATCCTTGTACTGGGGAGTACATAGATTCTATTTTATCAAAATAGGTTCACGGCAACAAAAGTTATGACCATTTAAAGCAAGAAAAACGGAAAAAAACGGGTAAAATAGTAACAACAATTGGCAACGCCTTGTTCTTTAATTTTTTAATCTTTTGCCAGAGTGCACAGGGAAAACTAAACATCAGAGTTAGCTAAAATTTTGCAGGGGTGAAATTCTCAATTATTTTTATGTTTATCTTTTAAAAATGTGTTTTAAAAAACATTGTTCTAAAACAAATATGAACTTACTCCGCGTGTGCGGTCGCCCGGCGAAAAAGGCCTAGCGCTGCGCGGGCTTTACCCCGAGTCCATCAAAGAACCAAGAGAATTTTACTGGCTCGCTGTGATTACTGGGAATTCGCATAGAAACATTCGGCGCCCATAACCCCACATAATTTGGTTTTTATTTTGATTCAACCATTTTTTTTTTAATTTAAATTATTGCGCCATAGTTACGTGTAAGTGTACTAGTGAAATCTTGGAGTGGAAAGGATAGATTTTAGAACCTCAGTTTCAAAAACACACGGATACTTGAGTAAGTTAACCTGTTGTCGGTATCAGCTAGCGGGAGTGTTTCCAATTCAATTATAAATGCACCTGTAAATGCAACCTTAAACATTACACCCAGTTACGTTAATACATAGTTGGGTAACGTTTTTTCAGCAGGTAATTCTGCAATCAATGGTTTTCTTTTATTTTAGTATTTTACTTGGTTTTTTAGCGGCGCAGAACGCGAAAAGTCAAAATAAGTAACCTATCCCCAAATTTTTGACCGGCTGCTAAAAACTCTCTGGTGTCCCACTGTGGATAAACATAAATAAAGTCTGCGCGTTGCCATGGAAAACAAATTCAATGACGTAAAATTTTGCAAAAAAATCAGGTCGACATAGTTAAATTTATATCCCGTACAGTGTTGCTAAAAACAATTCCCCAGATTGTAACTACGACCTTAAGCTAATATGTAAATAAAAAAATTTTCAGATTTGTTTGAGACAAAATATTCCAGATTTTGACATTTCAAATGGAGTGGGCAAAGTAATGGAAGCTGAGCTGGCTACAGGCCACGTAAAGTGTGAGGGGTCCTTTATAAACTGATGTCAACTCAGAAACAGCACAAAACACATCTTTAATAGGAAACACATTAGGAAAGTTGCGCGCCCTCGAAATAAGATAAAGCGTAAAGAACAGAGAAACTTTCAACTTTGGCTCGTCCTTTCGCAACGTTTGTAGGTGACGGAAAATTAAATTTTGCTAACGTATTACATCGCATAGTTCACGTAAAAGTTTGCTAATGTCTTTTGTAAAATAAACTTTAGAGTAAAAAGATTTTTTATTTTACAAAATAAATAATTATACGCACTTTCATATTTCTCTATCTTGCAGAATGGCGTCATAACATAGTTGTTTTCATCCGCAAGGGTTTTAAAATGTGAGATGCAAAATAAGTCATTGTTTCTGAATCCCAAAAAAATTATAAAGTTAGGATGGCATATTATTTATTTTCTCCATAAATTGTTTTTGACTCCATGAGTTACAATAAGCTGTATCTTTACTCGAGATTTTGAATATTCCTGCATTTACCTCTAAGAGGTATATCTGTGTCTTTTATAAAAAGCCACTCTTATCTATCATTACAGGATTTTTGACTTCAAATCTACTGAAAATCGAAAATACCTCCTTAAAGTCAGTGCTTTATTTAGTAGCCGACTCGATGCAATAAAGTAAATATGTAGCCATACCCAACCATAAGCACAGTAAATATTACCTCCCTTTATTTCCGGTATTTCGTATTTGATGTCAAAAGATGCAGTAAAGAAAATTTTCATGACAGCTCTATGAACGCCATTTTCCATGTGAAATAATATTTCGTAACTGAAATCATTTTAAAATTAGTGGAAATTGAGCCACAATGTTCACTAGTAATAGCACAAAAAAGGTATTTTAAAGATTATCCCGAGTCGAAGATAAAGGATAATTTTCTAAAAATATTCATGAATGATAAAAAAATTCAGGATTTAATTTAACATCACGCGGTATTCGGTAAGGAAATTCTACACCAAATTGTGTTTAAAATAAAATTGAAAATTATATTTGTTACTACTTACTGAAATTACACGGAAATAACATTTTACGCCTTAATAAATAATATTTTACACAAACCTTGAGTTACTACAAATGGTAGAAAAAAAAAATTTCGCCTTTAAGAAGAAAGAAGGTGGCAGAAGAATACGAAATATATCTTTTTTTTTTAAATTTTAGTTTACTTCATAATATTATAAATAATTAATTAAGACGTAATTTTGTTCTACTGCGTTTTGCGAAGTAAAATTGAAACTGACAACTAAAAAAAATATTTTCTGCTTACGTCAAAACATTTTCGAATTAGTTCGCTGCTGGTTACGAAAAGACCCATTTTGGCTCTTTAAAAGTACTGGTGTGGAATTTTCTGTAGTAATTTATTAAGGGATGGGAAATTATCTTAAATCATGACGAAGATTTTTTGCCGTGAAAAAAGCTCGAGGGCCTGTCCGAGAGCGGTTTCCTCAATCATTTCACCATCCCGAAATGAATTTTGAAGATTATTTACCAAATTAAAAACCGAACAACAAACCAAAATGTCAATGTTAGCTATTTATATATCATCAAACCAGCGCCACCTAGAGGATAATTTTTTTTCTCAGCGCCACCTAGAGGAGAATTTTTTCTTTGGAATTTTTGTTTAGATTTCGATTTTGACATCGATCAGCTGTGAAGAGTGGATTCACTGTCAAACGGACGTGCCCAGGGTAGTTCAACGGAAAGAAATTCTCCTCTAGGTGGCGCTGATCAAACGACACATCGACAATAAAAACCAGTTGGTACGGACGTGTAATTTTCAGTATCAAAAAGCGCAGTTATAAGTTTTGACAAGGGAGTCCAAGCAGAATTTTTTCTCTGTAAGAACCGAAAGAACATTCTTACAGCAAAAACTGTAGAAATAAATTCCTGTATAATTTGGATATACACGGTGGATTCTTTAAACGGAACGGTGCTTCTAGCGGGTTAGTAGTAGTAGAGAAGGGGTGCCGCGAAGCCTGGCAAGTAGGTCTCTCTGGGCCGTTTCTGCCCTACCCCGAACCTGCCCCTAATTTAGTATTTTGTCCCATTTGAGCATGTGCAGGTCCTCCTCATCCAGGGTCGGGAAACCGAATACCTGATATCTCGTCCTCTGGTATGCCTCGCAGTTCGCTATAACGTGTCGAGATGTCTCTTCTACCAGCCCGCAGGCCCGGCAGGTGGAGTCATTCTCCACCGCGATCCGGGTCATGTGCTTCCTTAGTCGGTTGTGACCTGTTATGATACCTGTCAGCAGACCAGCGTCCCTTCGCGATCTCCCCAGAAGCCATTTTTGTCTGGCTACATCCGGGCCCTTCACGAAGTCCTTGGTCTGTCTGCATCCTGTTCCTCCTCTCCAAGCGGTCGTCATGGCATCGTTGGCCCATTTATTGAGTCGACTTTGCAATTGCCTCTTGGTTGTTCCTGGGAGTGGTTCCGGCCCAGGGTGTTGTTGATCTTGGGCGCCCTTAGTGCGTTTAGGGCTGATTGACTGTCGGAGCATATATAAACATGCTCCTCCCTAGTAGCTCTTTCGGACCTCCTGGTCTTCCACATAAACCCCCGATCCTGTGGTTTGCCTCTCACAGTTTCGACCCGTCGGTGTAGCAAATCACGGCGTTCTCCTCGAACTGTTCGCGGAGGTTTTCACTCTGCCATAGTTCCCTGTCTGGGACGACTACTTTGTACCTCTTGTTGAATCTCCAGGGGTTTTTTGGTCTTTGTGTTTTAATTGCTGCCATAGGGATTTCTCTCTCGGCGATTTGGGCAATCCTAAGATGCCCCGCAGCTTCCCCTTTTCATCTTCTAGCGGGTTAGAATTTGGTTGAATAAAAAAATTCGAAAACACGTCAACTGAGATTTTTAATTTCCTTTAATCGTACTATCTTGGATTTTGTCTATGTCATTTAGTTTACGAGGTATGGCAATTTTAATTTTTTAAAAAATAGAACACCCTCTATATTTTGCAATTTTTTAAATTTGTAAACAATTCTCTCTTTAGCTATACCACACAGTAGGATCTATCTTTTACGATAATCAAGACATTTTTATCTAAATCTGTATGGAAAACTTCGATATTCATTCAAATATCCCTCGTAAAACAGGGCATAGACAACAATTCCATGCAAGTTTAAATGCCTCTATCTTGGAAACCATAAGATATAGAGTATTAGTGTGTGGTATTGTCAAAAAGATAATTTTTTTTAGAATTCAAAAATTTCAAACCATACAGGGTCCTATGTCAAAACGACATAAAAAAAATCGCAGATGGCACGATCAAAGAAAATTAAAAATCTCATTTGACGTGTTTTTGGATTTTTTTATAAAACCAAATTCTAACCCGCTAGAGGCACCGTTCCGTTTAAAGAATCCACCCTGTATAAAAATTCTGTAAGACGCTACTAGGCCGGTTATAAGTGCAAAATGGGCACTACCATATAGAGCAAATTACTTCTATTGATAAACCCATAGGAACTGTATAAAAGATCTGCGTATCTCTTAGGTGGTATTTATAGAATAGTTTTAACACCTATCCATACTATAAGAATATATGTATTTTATTATGCGTCTGGCTGTACAAGTAGTTCCTTCCTGTAGCTACCGGCTGCGCTCGTGTCGCCTTCAAACAATGATCCCCATATAACACAGTATCGGTCACTCTCGCGTAGCTATCTCTATTAGTGATGGGCACAAAACATCGATACTTTTTTTAAACATCGGAACATCGAATATCGATCCAAAAAATATTATAGGAAATAATGTGTCTGAGAAGTAAAAACAGGAGTTGCCGATTTTTGAGGTGTCAGTCGGCTTTGACGCCAATAGTGTCTCTACCTAATCTGAATGTACTACTCATATTTTTGTGTTTTTTCTAGCATAGATATTTAATAGCTTTGGTATTTCATGTACCGATTATTTATTATTTGCATGCTTATTATAAATATTCTGTAAAACTAGGGGGTAAACACTAGTTCAAAAAATGTGAAATGTTTGCCAATGTTCTTGAATGGTCAGTGGTAGCCGGAGACTGCCGAGGGATTCCCAAAGACGCCCAAGGTCTCTTAGGGTCTGCAAACCAGAGTTTGGCGGCGTTTGGTTAAGTTTAGGCAGTTGCAGGAACTGCAAGGGACTGCGAACTGGTAAGATTTGTGACATGATTGCCAATAGTGATTACCCGCTTGGTGTAAAATTAACAATAAATCTTAAATAAAACAGTTTCTTTGAATAACAGAATACTCTCTAAAAAAAGCAAAATAAAACATCGATGTTCAGAAACATCGATGTTTTGTTTCCGATGTTTTTTCACCATCGATGTTGAGTTTCGATGTTGACATCGATGTTCAACATCGATGTTTTTTTTCGATGTGTCCATCACTTAGAGATGTGTGATTCGTGAACGATTCGTTTACTATGATCGAATCACTTGCGAGTATTGAGTGATCGAATCATGTTTGCTCGATATGATTCAATCAGTCAAATGAGTCAAATGACTGACGAAGACGGAATGAATCAAACGAGTGAATTAAATCGGAACGGATCAACGACTGACTGAGCCACTGTGGCCATACACTGAATCAGTGGGAAATAGGTCTATCGTTTCGTTCATTCGTTCCTTTGATTCGAAATCCTACGCGCGGGGTAATCTGTACGAAAATATAGATTTTTTGGTCAGCAGAGTATGTCGTATTCAGCTGCATATAGACCTTTTTTTTTGTTTTGGTCACCATTTTCTTTAATTTAATTTCAAATGATTGATTCAATGATCGATTCAAGAGATTCCATCAGTCTAGAAACGAATCAGTGATCGATTCGTTTAGTACAAAATGATCGATTGACCCATCTCTACCATCACTATTCTCTATGTCTTAAACCAGAAAATAAAACTAAACTATAACCCAAAACCCAACCTAAACCATGACTACAACTTAAGTCAAACTATGACGACCTAACCACCAATATAATAACACTTTAGCCTCGCACAAGCTTTATATATTTAATAGAAAACTGTTCGCAGTGGGAGAGATGTTACCTTATGAGTTTTAATGCGGTTTTAGGACAATAATAATCAACCTAATCTTAAGAGCATAGACTCGTTGTTGCAAAACCTAAAAATTCTGTTAGTTATTATTAATTTAAGTTTATAAACTATTAATTTAAAGCACTTATTCTTGAAATTTAAGAATAAGCAAATAGTTGTCCGAAGTTTTAAATAATGTACAAACAAGAATAATATTCTAACTTCAACTATATTTTTTAAGAATGGGGTTATTCTTAAGTACAGTATACGTTTTTTTCAGGGTAAATTTTCTAAAAGACGCACAATTTTTTCCTAAATCCAGTAAAAAATAAAATTTTTTATGCACATGTCGGGACGCAGGTCCACATAAAGCAAAGACGATTCCATCAAAAAAAGAAATGTATAATTTTTAAACACAAAAAAAAACACATTTAATATTTGTAGAAACACGGCTTGAAAAAAACTTGGTCAAAATAATTATCTTTTCTTTCCCTGCTCGAAATTTATTCAGTAGATAAATGGCGAGAGTTAGTTTTTTATGGTTTATAATTAATTTTGCTTTTCTATGTCAGCATTTGGTTTTGCTCTTTTAAACGTTTCTTTGGTCTAGTGCCTACTAAATGAAAGGCAAGGAGTTGAAAATATAGAGCGTAGATCAAATTTTTTTTATACCTTTATCAAAAACATAATTTTGGTAAGTGTCCCCAATTAACCAAACTACAGCCTTTATGGTTACCGATGCAAAAAAGCTTTTTTTTATACCTTCATCAAAAACACGATAGTAACTGTTCGTTAACAATAAACCCTGACTTTTTTGGTTACCGGTTTTTTGTTCACGGCTGCAAAAAAAATTATAAAAAGAAAGGTTCGTGGCATCGGACGTCCATTTCGCTTTTCAATTCAATATGACCAAGCCTCCAAGATCTATTTTGGATAGTCCAAAAACCTATAGACCTGTTTCATTCTTGTTAAAAACCATCAGAGTAACATAGGACTGAACCTCGCATATGAAGCATAACATAAGCAACCACACGCAGCGAATTTAAACAACTTTCGTTGTCAAACAACGCGGGATGTTGGATGGCTATATGCAGCGCACCGTCTATCGAAATAAAGCGAAAATCAAAATCAAAATTAAATCAAAAAATAATATCATAAAAAGCGGAATCTGCGAAAATTTACCAGTTACTGAAAAAAGACCTTTAACTTTATTCCGACAGGCGGCGCATATAGCCAGACAAACATCCCGCGTTGTTTAACGACGAAAGTTGTTTAAATTCGATGGGTGTGGTTGCTTATGTTATGCTTCATACGCCAGGTACAGTCCTATGTTACCCTGATGATTTCTAACAAGGATGAAACAGGCCTGTAGGTGCGTCCGGTGCTACGAACCTTTCTTTTAATTTATTTCTCACGGACAAGAAATCTTCTTTTCTTCAAAAAAAATATATTTCTTTACCTAAAAATTGGATCGAAGTTTTCCCAAAAAAAATCATTTTGAAAACAGAAAAAAATAACAAACGTCAAAAACTAAAATGGACAACGGTGGTGTAACGTCAATGACTGGAAATTAAACTATAAACGCGATTAAAAAACCATTTATTTTTCCCCATTCCCAGGAGGAGGATTTCTTGTAAAAGTCGCCAAGACTACAAAGATGAAATATTTCAATAAAAATTAATTGACGGAAACTCTTTTAAATCAGAAATAACCTAATTTCTTGCTCATAAAAGATTAGTGTCCTCTTCTTATTCAGTAGAGCTGGTAATTAATAAAAAGCGCACGCCGTATGCATCTATGTAAAAATGCTGCTCCAATACCTTCTTCACATAGGCCAATCAACTCCCACCGTTTTAGTGTCCTTTTCGCGACCTTCGCCGCTATATTGACAGAAAACTAATGGATTTTCTGTCACATTTGAGTGAAAATAGCGGCGAAGATGGATTAAAGGACACTAAATCGGTAGGAGTTGATCGGGCTGTATGGAGAGGATACTGTGCTGCTTTCTGTTGTGTTGAGTCTTATGTAAGTATGTATTCATTTTTCTGTTAAGTTTTTGATAAAGGCTCTTTTTAACTCACTTTTTTAAATCACTCGCTGCATTCGTTATTTAACCCAACGCTCATAAACATAAACACGATTGTAGCCGCTTTTTGTAAAAACTTACCTTTAACCGGATTTATCCGAGCATGCCCGAAATTCAAGGTCGTCCGAAATTTGTCCGGCAAGAATAACAAATTGATTTGAAATTTAGGTACCCTACAACGCCTGCATAAACAAAAAGAATTTTGATTATGTTTATCCCGAACAAAAGAGTGAAAAAGATGGTCACGCCACTTTAAGGCCTTGTCGTTAAGGAGGCCATTACGAAGCAATTAGTGCAAACGGCTTATTCACAGCTTTCCAAATGGCTAGAATATTCATAAGGACAGTAGCGAAAATAGACAGAAACCAGAAGGTAGCAAGAAGCGAACGCAAAAAAATAATCTTGAGGGGAATTATCCTGGCGCTGCTAGAAAACCGTTTAACTAAAAAAACGTATAAATAACTAAGACTAATCTACAAGAAACTTTGGGAAGGCTGAGCCGCGCAAAAATATTTTCAATGAAAAAGCAGGCCCCAATTTATGTAAGAAAAACTTTTATTTGTGTTTTTAAGAGGGCTCGCAGTTTCCCAAATAAAGGAATTGTCGTTAAAGAGGCCATTACGAAGCAATTAAAGTAAATAGCTTATTCACAGCTTTCCAAATGGCTAGAATATTCATAAGAATAGTAGCGAAAATAAGCAGAAACTAAAAGGCAGCAAGAAGCGTATGCAAAAATATAATCTTGAGGAGGTTTAACCTAGCTCTGCTAAAAAACCGTATAACTTTAAAAACGTATTTAGGGTGGTCCAATAAAACTAATCTACAGGAAACTAATTCACTTTCGGAAGAAAATAATTTTAATGAAAAGGCAGACCTCAATTTGTGTAGAAAAACTTTTCCGTGTGTTTGTAGGAGAGCTCGCAGTTTCCCAAATACAGGCCTTGTCTTTAAGGAGGCCATTACGAAACAATTAGTGCAAATAGCTTAATCACAGCAGCAGAATATTCATAAGGACAGTAGCGAAAATAGGCAGAAACTAAAAGGCAGCAAAAAGCGTATACTAAAATATAATCTTGAGAGGGTTTAACCTGGCCCTGCTAAAAAACCGTATAACTATAAAAACGTATACAGGGTGTTCCAATAAGACTAATCTACAAGAAACTAACCAACTTTGGGAAGGCTGAGCCGCGCAAAAATATTTTCAATGAAAAAGCAGGCCCCAATTTATATAAGAAAAACTTTTATTTTTGTTTTTAGGAGGGCTCGCAGTTTCCCAAATAAAGGAATTGTCGTTAAAGAGGCCATTACGAAGCAATTAGAGTAAATAGCTTATTCACAGCTTTCCAAATGGCTAGAATATTCATAAGGACAGTAGCGAAAATAAGCAGAAACTAAAAGGCAGCAAGAAGCGTATGCAAAAATATAATCTTGAGGAGGTTTAACCTAGCTCTGCTAAAAAACCGTATAACTTTAAAAACGTATTTAGGGTGGTCCAATAAAACTAATCTACAGGAAACTAATTCACTTTCGGAAGAAAATAATTTTAATGAAAAGGCAGACCTCAATTTGTGTAGAAAAACTTTTCCGTGTGTTTGTAGGAGAGCTCGCAGTTTCCCAAATACAGGCCTTGTCTTTAAGGAGGCCATTACGAAACAATTAGTGCAAATAGCTTAATCACAGCAGCAGAATATTCATAAGGACAGTAGCGAAAATAGGCAGAAACTAAAAGGCAGCAAAAAGCGTATACTAAAATATAATCTTGAGAGGGTTTAACCTGGCCCTGCTAAAAAACCGTATAACTATAAAAACGTATACAGGGTGTTCCAATAAGACTAAACTACAAGAAACTAACCAACTTTGGGAAGGCTGAGCCGCGCAAAAATATTTTCAATGAAAAAGCAGGCCCCAATTTATGTAAGAAAAACTTTTATTTGTGTTTTTAGGAGGGCTCGCAGTTTCCCAAATAAAGGAATTGTCGTTAAAGAGGCCATTACGAAGCAATTAAAGTAAATAGCTTATTCACAGCTTTCCAAATGGCTAGAATATTCATAAGAATAGTAGCGAAAATAAGCAGAAACTAAAAGGCAGCAAGAAGCGTATGCAAAAATATAATCTTGAGGAGGTTTAACCTAGCTCTGCTAAAAAACCGTATAACTTTAAAAACGTATTTAGGGCGGTCCAATAAAACTAATCTACAGGAAACTAATTCACTTTCGGAAGAAAATAATTTTAATGAAAAGGCAGACCTCAATTTGTGTAGAAAAACTTTTCCGTGTGTTTGTAGGAGAGCTCGCAGTTTCCCAAATACAGGCCTTGTCTTTAAGGAGGCCATTACGAAACAATTAGTGCAAATAGCTTAATCACAGCAGCAGAATATTCATAAGGACAGTAGCGAAAATAGGCAGAAACTAAAAGGCAGCAAAAAGCGTATACTAAAATATAATCTTGAGAGGGTTTAACCTGGCCCTGCTAAAAAACCGTAACTTTGGGAAGGCTGAGCCGCGCAAAAATATTTTCAATGAAAAAGCAGGCCCCAATTTATATAAGAAAAACTTTTATTTGTGTTTTTAGGAGGGCTCGCAGTTTCCCAAATAAAGGAATTGTCGTTAAAGAGGCCATTACGAAGCAATTAGAGTAAATAGCTTATTCACAGCTTTCCAAATGGCTAGAATATTCATAAGGACAGTAGCGAAAATAAGCAGAAACTAAAAGGCAGCAAGAAGCGTATGCAAAAATATAATCTTGAGGAGGTTTAACCTAGCTCTGCTAAAAAACCGTATAACTTTAAAAACGTATTCAGGGTGGTCCAATAAAACTAATCTACAGGAAACTAATTAACTTTCGGAACAAAATAATTTTAATGAAAAGGCAGACCTCAATTTGTGTAGAAAAACTTTTCCGTGTGTTTGTAGAAGAGCTCGCAGTTTCCCAAATACAGGCCTTGTCGTTAAGGAGGCCATTACGAAGCAATTAGTGCAAATAGCTTAATCACAGCAGCAGAATATTCATAAGGACAGTAGCGAAAATAGGCAGAAACTAAAAGGCAGCAAAAAGCGTATGCTAAAATATAATCTTGAGATGGTTTAACCTGGCCCTGCTAAAAAACCGTAAAACTATAAAAACGTAGACAGGGTGATCCAATAAAAGTAATCTACAAGAAACTAATTCACTTTCGGAAGAAAATATTTTTAATGAAAAGGCAGGCAATTTATGTAAAAAAAACTTTTCCGTGTGTTTATAGAAGAAGAATTAATGCATATAGCTTATTCACAGCTTTCCTAGAATTTCTAAGGACAGTAGCGAAAATAAGCAGAAACTTAAAGGCAGCAGGAAGCGTATACAAAAATATAATCTTGAGGGTTTGTTTGTAGGGGATCTCGTAGTTTCCCAAATAATTCCGTAAGCTAGTTATTGAAGCACTCATCCGGTTGCCAGTCTTATTGAGCCACCCTGTGCATATCGTAAGTTTTTATGGGTTATCCAACTCTTTACAGTTAACTCTCGATTTAATATTAACAAAACTTTTAGCTCTAAGCAAAACGATTCTTATTAAAACATTATTTTTTTAATTAAAAGTTTTATCATGGAAATAAAAGTGTATGCTTTGTTTTGTTAATCTAATCAAGTGCAATTCAGTTCAGTTTATACAAGGTGTCGCATGAAATAAGGAACTTATAGTCACAATGGGGAGTCAACAGCTGGTCAAAAATTTGTACACCTACTGTCAAGAACTGAAATGTTGTCAAGTATTGTCCGGGATTGTTAAGTATTGTCCAGTATTGTCTAGTATTGTCAAGTATTGTCTAGTATTGTCCAGTATTGTTTTCAGTATTGTCCAGTATTGTTAAAATATTGTCAACGATTTGTACACCTACTGTTTCTAAAAATTTGTACACGTACTGTCAAGAACTAAAATATTGTCAAGTATTGTTCGGGATTGCCAAAGATTGTCCAGTATTGTCTATTATTGTCCAGTATTGTCTCCAGTATTGGTCAGTATTGTCTACAGTATTGGTCAGCATTGACTCCAGTATTTTCCAGTAGTGTCTCCAATATTATCCATTATTGTCCGATATTGTTAAAGTATTGTCAACGATTTGTACACCTACTGTCTGCAGCTGATGACCCCTCGGTCACAATTCAAAAAGGAAATTATATTCACAATTCCTGTAGAGAGTGACTTAAAAAATAGTACTGCAGAAAACGATCTTTGGACTTTTCAGTGTCAATTACCAAAAAAATATAGATAGAATTGAACGGTACGGTGCTACCCAACGGAAACAGGAGTTAAATGATAATAAAAAGATCTAAAAAAAAGAATCATGAAACGTTTACGTATGCAAAAATCAAAAAAAAAAGGACAGTAGCGAAAATAAGCAGAAACTTAAAGGCAGCAGGAAGCGTATACAAAAATATAATCTTGAGGGTTTGTTTGTAGGGGATCTCGTAGTTTCCCAAATAATTCCGTAAGCTAGTTATTGAAGCACTCATCCGGTTGCCAGTCTTATTGAGCCACCCTGTGCATATCGTAAGTTTTTATGGGTTATCCAACTCTTTACAGTTAACTCTCGATTTAATATTAACAAAACTTTTAGCTCTAAGCAAAACGATTCTTATTAAAACATTATTTTTTTAATTAAAAGTTTTATCATGGAAATAAAAGTGTATGCTTTGTTTTGTTAATCTAATCAAGTGCAATTCAGTTCAGTTTATACAAGGTGTCGCATGAAATAAGGAACTTATAGTCACAATGGGGAGTCAACAGCTGGTCAAAAATTTGTACACCTACTGTCAAGAACTGAAATGTTGTCAAGTATTGTCCGGGATTGTTAAGTATTGTCCAGTATTGTCTAGTATTGTCAAGTATTGTCTAGTATTGTCCAGTATTGTTTTCAGTATTGTCCAGTATTGTTAAAATATTGTCAACGATTTGTACACCTACTGTTTCTAAAAATTTGTACACGTACTGTCAAGAACTAAAATATTGTCAAGTATTGTTCGGGATTGCCAAAGATTGTCCAGTATTGTCTATTATTGTCCAGTATTGTCTCCAGTATTGGTCAGTATTGTCTACAGTATTGGTCAGCATTGACTCCAGTATTTTCCAGTAGTGTCTCCAATATTATCCAGTATTGTCCGATATTGTTAAAGTATTGTCAACGATTTGTACACCTACTGTCTGCAGCTGATGACCCCTCGGTCACAATTCAAAAAGGAAATTATATTCACAATTCCTGTAGAGAGTGACTTAAAAAATAGTACTGCAGAAAACGATCTTTGGACTTTTCAGTGTCAATTACCAAAAAAATATAGATAGAATTGAACGGTACGGTGCTACCCAACGGAAACAGGAGTTAAATGATAATAAAAAGATCTAAAAAAAAGAATCATGAAACGTTTACGTATGCAAAAATCAAAAAAAAAAAGGACAGTAGCGAAAATAAGCAGAAACTTAAAGGCAGCAGGAAGCGTATACAAAAATATAATCTTGAGGGTTTGTTTGTAGGGGATCTCGTAGTTTCCCAAATAATTCCGTAAGCTAGTTATTGAAGCACTCATCCGGTTGCCAGTCTTATTGAGCCACCCTGTGCATATCGTAAGTTTTTATGGGTTATCCAACTCTTTACAGTTAACTCTCGATTTAATATTAACAAAACTTTTAGCTCTAAGCAAAACGATTCTTATTAAAACATTATTTTTTTAATTAAAAGTTTTATCATGGAAATAAAAGTGTATGCTTTGTTTTGTTAATCTAATCAAGTGCAATTCAGTTCAGTTTATACAAGGTGTCGCATGAAATAAGGAACTTATAGTCACAATGGGGAGTCAACAGCTGGTCAAAAATTTGTACACCTACTGTCAAGAACTGAAATGTTGTCAAGTATTGTCCGGGATTGTTAAGTATTGTCCAGTATTGTCTAGTATTGTCAAGTATTGTCTAGTATTGTCCAGTATTGTTTTCAGTATTGTCCAGTATTGTTAAAATATTGTCAACGATTTGTACACCTACTGTTTCTAAAAATTTGTACACGTACTGTCAAGAACTAAAATATTGTCAAGTATTGTTCGGGATTGCCAAAGATTGTCCAGTATTGTCTATTATTGTCCAGTATTGTCTCCAGTATTGGTCAGTATTGTCTACAGTATTGGTCAGCATTGACTCCAGTATTTTCCAGTAGTGTCTCCAATATTATCCAGTATTGTCCGATATTGTTAAAGTATTGTCAACGATTTGTACACCTACTGTCTGCAGCTGATGACCCCTCGGTCACAATTCAAAAAGGAAATTATATTCACAATTCCTGTAGAGAGTGACTTAAAAAATAGTACTGCAGAAAACGATCTTTGGACTTTTCAGTGTCAATTACCAAAAAAATATAGATAGAATTGAACGGTACGGTGCTACCCAACGGAAACAGGAGTTAAATGATAATAAAAAGATCTAAAAAAAAGAATCATGAAACGTTTACGTATGCAAAAATCAAAAAACTCCTTTCCATTGGGTAGCACTGCACTAACGAGTACCACTAGTAAGAAACTAATGCCTAAATAACCCAAGCAGCATTAATCTGACTTCCAACTAAACCTGATCTAATTCGATGTTATTTAAAGTTAAAATTTAAGGCACCTTCGTTATTGGGTAAACGACGTCACTTTTTATATCGAAACCAACGTTGTTAAGCGTAAGTCAGTATATTGAACGACCCGTCGACGTTTCATACTGCGACGTAACTTTCCACTGATTTCTCAACGTCCTGCACAACGGTCAATCGTCGTCGAAATCGATTACTTTTGGTGATGGTCTATAGAATTATTCACTAAAGTTACGTTCCTTTCCATTATCCTAATTTACGTTGCACTGTTTGACCTAATTTTTGTATGGTTTTTTAACCTACTTTGACATTAATGTCCTGACCTTACTTTTTAATGTTTTTTTTTGTTTGAACCTCAAGATGTAAAAACAAATTCCGATGTTGGAATCAAGCTTAATAAATAGATAGAGAGGTAGGCTGTTAAATTAATGTTTTTGAGACCAAGGACCAACTTATGAAAATAATAATTATTCCATTATAATGTAAAATTTGTATGTTATTTTTTTACATTTTTATTTCGATTCTATTATGTTGGTATAAACAAAATATTCACCAAATATTGAAGGTTGGATTCTAATACGACAGCATTGACCAGCGATGCATGACCTTAAATTCTAATATGTTTACTGCCCGTCGGGCATCCAGACGCAGGATTTCCTTGCATCGTTTGAACATAACAACTTGTTGTATAACGAAAGTTGGAGACCCGGGCCGAATTGGTAAAATTTTAGTGCAAAATAGGTAAGTCGATTGTACATCGAACTTGGCATCTATCGGCCATCGCAAAAACGCTTTTTGATCTGAATTGGAAAACGTCTTTCAAAACTAATAGTAGAAGAGTCAGCGGCCAAATTGACTAAGGTGTTTTAGCAAGGCTAGAAGATTGTGTTCTTGAGAAATTAATTTTTCAAAATTCAAAAAAACACTAAAAATAATTTTTTTAATAAAAATTAGTAATTTTTTGCAGAATTTACAGTATTTTTTACAAATATTTTTGCCTGCCCCTCAATTCCTATCTTAATTACAAAAAATTTTGCCTACGACATCATTTTTTGAACATTTTAGAGTATTTTTTAACAAAATTTTCGCCTGCGGCAAAATTCCTCTCGAAATTTACATTGTTTTGTTAAACTTTTCAATTTTGAGGCCATTATTGCAATATTTTTCGCCTACGGCGTAATTACTGGCTCGCGTTTACATTAGGCATTTTTTTTCTTAATTTTGATATTTTTTAAAGTTATCTTTACTTTATTACATTTTTTTCAGAAAAAAACTTGAGGTGCCCCCCCCCCCTTAACCTAACTTCGAGTCTCAAGCCCCCCTCCCTAGACAAAAAGAAGTATTAAGTAAAAGTGGATTTATCCCCTTAAATATTCAAACAATCGTGATAAACACTATTATTCCCCTGCAACCTCCTGTAAAATATACTCGCCTGTCAGTCACTTGTAACCATCGAAATTGCCTGTCTATTGTTTTTTGACGTAGTGTAGTATTGTTTTTTGAGCTTTGTTAAAGTAAAATAATTTTTAGACTTTTTTTTAATTTTGAAAAATTAATTTTTCAAAGACGTTTGGCAGGTCAGCACCATTTTTATAAACGACTATTTAAACATACGTTTACAAAATTCTAGCCTTCTGAAAACACCTTAGTCAATTCGGTAGCTGGCTCTTATACTATAATAATAATTTGCCACTCGGACACACACGACACCACTTTTAAAACAAATTAAACAAAGTACAACAAAAAATAATTTTTACTTTTTCTTTTTTTTTTCTTTATATTAAAGAATTCTCGAGGCGATAAATTAGATTAACAATAAACTAATAAGCTTTCGTCGGCAAAAATTGCATCTTAAGTTTGAAAAGCGTTTCTTATTACCTGTTAATTAAAATGTATACAGGGTTCCTAAGATATCAATAAATCAAACAGAAATGGCATAGAAAGTTCTGCGCGCACAAAAGAAACAGGTATATTGAGCAATGGTGCCAGTTTGCATGTTATTATCTCCGGACTGCTTTCATCAGAAAAAATTGTCGCCACTCTTTCATTGTGAGCATAAATCATAGTTGCAATAATCGTTGACAAGATGTCTGCAAATTCCGCTAGATGGCGGTCACACCATGAGATGATCGAGGAAAAACTAATTAAAAATTAGATGTTTTTAGGTCCAAACCACAGCTTTTTCTTGCTTAAAGGAGGCGGCAGGGTCCATTATTTACGATACTGAGCGATAAACTCGTGAGGTTGTTAACATTAGAAAGAAATATCTTCGCTTTCCATTCTGTTCTACTAGTGACATCTATCCGGAAACGGCCAAACCATGCAGCTAGCAGCCAAAAAAATCAATAAACGGCGCTGTTTTTCCTGCAGAGCTTTTTGCTTGCGATATTATTGATTTTAAATAAAGCTGGCCCTACACTACATTTGATATTTTCGAGGTGTTTTATGACATGATCTCGAAACATGTAGCGAACCAATTCTTCAAAACTAGCGGGAGGGTAAAAGCGAAAAATAAGGGGCTGCCAATATTTGTAACACCCAAAAAGGGGTGAAAAGATTTATTTTGCTCTGTTTCTTTACAAAAAACGTTTTTTTTTACGAAAAACTTGAGCTCTGCCACTTTTTTTATTTTTTTCTTCAACTTTGTCGAAATTTTCGTCATACCGTAGAAAAAAATTATTTCCCACATGGTCATACTCTACTTTTATTCGAAAAAATTTAGAAACATAGACGGGATCAGTTTTCCTAAAACGGGAGATCTTGGTTTCGAGTGAGAAAATAAAGGGCGCCGCAGGCAAAAATTTTTCAATTAAATTAGCCGAACGCAAAAATGTTAGAAAAACAAAGCACGAAATAAAAATGGCGCCGCTTACAATTTTTTTTCAAAAATGACGTAATTTCGGGAACGCAAAGAAATAGGTCTAAAGAGTATAATTTTTAAGAAAAAAATATCAATTTTCTCGCCCTCCTCCACTGGGACTACAGAGGCCGTGCACAAATTACGTAATGGTCATAGGGGGGAGGGGGGTTACAAAACGTTACGTAGGGGAGAGGGGTGTTTTCGACAGCGTTTGCATTTGTGTGAAACTAAGAAAATTTGTAATGAAAATAAGCGATTTTTTTTTTGGAGGGGGGGGGTAGTGGTCTTGAAATCGTTACGTAATATTATGGCAGTGGCGTGCCAAAAAAAAAGTGCAAAACTCGGGTTGGACGTTCGAAGGCGTCAACCCGTCCTATTTGCTTGATAAAGTGTATGAACGCTTTAGGTTAGGCATTTGCATGTATCTCAGTCCCCAGCCTGTAAACAGTGCGTAAGGACAATGGCTACAAAATGAAAAGCCGAAAAATATTTTTTTTACGATATCTTTCATCAGTTTGGTATTAAAGTCGAGCAAAAACAATTTTTATTACAGTCCTAAAGGTATGAAAATGGAAAACATTAGAAAACAACAACCTGGAATGGATTTACTACGTGTAAGATGTTGTGACAACATCTCCCCATGCCCCTCCTTTTCTGCCTAATTTGCTTTTCCGTTTGTCTGCGTCTTATACACGGCTGCTTGGCCCCCTAAAGATTTGCTTAGGAACCCTATATATATTGGTTATATTGTCCTCCAAAATAGTATACTTTATAAATATAATTTACCTTAATCCGTGGGATTTCTTCCAAACGAAAATTAGATTAATTTTAAGTAACGGAAATTAACGAATGGGCGACGTAGGCAATTGACGAAAGATCTTTCCTAGTAAGGTCTATTTACTGACGTCGTACGGACTTACAGGCGGCGTGAATCTGTATTTCCCATTTAGTCATAAATAAGGGTCGACATGAAGTCGAAACGACGTTGCTGGCTGACGTCGGGTCATTTATTCGCTACGTCTGCATCACGTAAGATAACGTCTAAATGCTAATTGGAAAGTCAAGGGGGGGAGGTGTTTACAAACAAATAACCGTATAGATACAAACTGAGTCGTTCAAAAGCTGTTTTATCTTTTGATTATTATAACTACCGGCTACTCACAAAAACGTATGATGGAGTTTTTTTAATTACCTTATAAATCGCTTTATACGCTGGCATACACGAACGTATACCCTTTTTTGTCAAAAATAAAAACGGTTTTAATTTTTAATTTGAATTATATGGTGCTCGAGTTTCATGGGTGTAATGTAATTGGTCCCTGCAATATTTTTGCCAATTACTCGGTACACAGTGACTGAATGTGATATAAATTAAAACTCATAGGCACTATAGAAATGCCAGTTAATTTATATTACTTTTTTTACAGTTCCCTCAAAAGCAAATTTTATAATAATTTTACATAAAAAAAGGTTTTCAAATGCAAAATTTTGTAAAAAATATAAGGTGCACTAAAATGTAGAAAATAATTTTTAGAATTCTGATATCATAATAATAAGATTATTTTTTATTTTTTAGTGCACTTTATATTTTATAAAAATTTGTATTTAAAAAGCTTTTTTTATGTAAAATTATTTTTTAATTTTTAAATTTGTACCCTAAATCGTCCATTTTTAATCCGCCATATTGAAATTTTGTCATCTGATCAAAAATTCATACTCCCCTTTCTTAAAGCAAATTTTAATTAAAATCGAACAAACTAGATTTTTTTCCCACTCCACTTCCCTCGTTAGGAGGGTGTGGGTACCTGAAAATATCATATTATTATATTGTCACCGAAACTATGAACGCATACCAAATTTGAAGACAGTCCCCAGACAGCACAACTCTGTCCCAAGGATGTCCAGTGGGCAGAGTTTTCTGGACAATGCAGCAGTCTATTGGATAACCAAATCTGTAAGAAATTTTGTCCAAGGCATATCCATTGGATAATACAATTGTCAAAACGTTGGACGGCTCTTGGACATCCCAAAAAAGTCCAAAATTTTCAATATTTTGACTATTGTACCACTATACTAAATCCAATGGTTATCCATTGTAACGAAATTCTATCCAAAAGTTATCCATTGGCTATCCAAAAAGTATCTTCATGGTTCACCGTTGGAAAAATTAATAATTACAATGTATATGCGTTGGTCTAATTTTCTTAGTACCCTGGAAATATTTGTTCCAATGGACATCCAGTGGAAAATTTTGTCAAAACCACCACAAAACAAACTGATTGTCGATCCCCAAGGATGGAGTTCCTAGCAAAAGATGGGTATTAAAATACTAAAATACCAATTAGTCTAAAATAATGAAAAATACTTACCTATAATATACAAATGATTCGGCTGGATATGAGAGAAATGTTATTATTGGTAATGATTAAGAAAAAACATGAGCCATTGGATATCCAAAACAGTTCGGACAAAAAAACATATTTATTAATGTGCCAACCAGACCAAGCCCGATTGACATAGATTTTTTAATAAATATTCAATGTTTAGTCAATGTATAAAGTACATCACTTTTGCAGGACACAAAATGGACGTCCGCCGGATATAGTTTATTTTTGGTTCGATGGACCAAGAAACATCGTTATCCATTGGATATCCAAAAACTAACTGAAAAAAAGCAGTTCTTTATGGATCAAAATTGTAAGTCCTATGGACCCAGTTTTATTGTCATCCACTGTATCAGGAAAAACCCTTGTCCAATGGATGTTTTGGACAAAAAATGGCTGTCCGATGGACAATTTGTGCTATCTGGGTCAATTCAAATTAGTTAGCAAGACCTGACAAAAAACCATCCATCTTGAATCTGCGATATTGAGTTTTTAAAATCTGATCCAAAATTTGTATTCCTTATCCCCAAAATCGAACAAATTTAGAATTTTTCCCTCCTCCACTCCCCATATTATTGTGTATTGTTACTGGAACTATAAACGCATACCAAATTTGAAGACAGTCGAATGTGTATAAGTCAGTTAAAATTGGTTATCAAAACATGACCAAAAATCATCCATCTTGAATCTTCCACATTGAGTTTTTAAAATATAATAAAAACTGCGTATTCCTTATCCCCAGAAACCTCCTTATACCAATTTTGGTTGAAATAGGACAAACTTAGGCGTCTTCTCCCCTCCACTTCCTTCGTAGAGGGGAGAGGGGTGCCTAATAATACTATATTATTATATTGTTAGTTAAAATTAAGTTGCAATATTTGACCTGAACATACACAGAGGTGAAGTTAAAAAAAAGCATGTAAAAATAGCGCCAAATGAAAAAAATTAGGAAAACCAATTATTCTTTTACCATTTTTTTTAAACAAAAATTAATCATTTTAAAAGACAAGGACACCAAAGTGATGGTAAACAAATATTTTACAGTATTAACGTCATTGAATGAAAAGAAACGCGATTTGAAAAATTTATGTTTCCCCAGCTTTCTGGGTTTTTTTTCATTCACATGCTAACGAATATAAAGTATTTCAATGAAAATTAAAAATTGGGAATTCTTAAAAAAAGAAAATAAATATAACACATGTCGCCATAAGGAGGTGCATTATAATTATGGCTTGATTACAGAATACAAAGTCACCAGTTGTTTTTTTGGGTAAAGCAAATATTTTTTACGCGTCCTGTATAATATAATTCAACACTTTCCAACAGCAAAATACCATTAAAAAAGCTATAAAAATATACATTCAGAAAAAGATCAAAACAGTTTTCAAACTTCCATTGTCTTTCTTTTTACTTTTTTGCACTCGAAACGTTTTGAAAATTAAAAAAAAAATAAAGACAATGGAAGTTCGAAACTCTAGTTTATTCTCTGGTTCAACATTTACTTAGTTTATACGAACCTTACACCGTTTTTTTTAATGCGGTTTACCGCCAATGCGCATTTCGCCTATTGTTTATACGTTGAAATTATTTTTTACTTTAAAATTCGGATCAGATGCTCCAGCGCTACCAACCTTGACGCCACCAAAAGCCGACTGGTTGGTATAGTGGGTAAATAGCTGGTTTCACATCGGAATCGACCTTGAACTCATTTTGAACTTTTCGGTTAGTACCACTGGCTTCAAAAATGGTTTGAGGATTTATACGCACTTTTAAACGGTTTTACAAACGCTAATCCGCATTTTTAAAACGATTTTAGCTAAAGCGCATCCGAGCGAGCGACCTCTTAAAACGGTTTAGGTAGTTTTTATACATGCGTTTTAGGAAAACGGTTTAACAAGCCCGTATAAACTAAGATAATGTCTACCACTTCCAAACAATTGTTTTAATATTCACCTGATGATGCCAACTTAGTTAGCAAAACATGTGTTGATAAAGAAAAATACAAAGTTTTAGTAAAGCAGTCAAAGGTTTTTTATTCAACCTACACTAAAAAATTTATTCTGTATTTTTGGATAACCCTATACTTAAAAAATATTGTTGGGCAAAAATATTGTTCTTCCATGTGTATTATTTAATACTTGGAACAACAATTTGCTTATCCTTAAATTTTAAGCATAACTGTTTTTAAATTAGTATCCAACGAGTCTGTGCACTTAAATTTAGCTTAATTATTGTACAAATATGTTTTCGCATCCCTAACAAAAAAACTGTATTTAAATTCATTAAGTAAAATCTCTCCCAGAGACTCTGGCGACAAATAACTACTTATAGGAGAGCAATTTTCTATTGGATATGTAAAGCTTGTGTGAGTCCAAGGTGTTATTATTATATTAGTGGTTAGGTCGTCGTTTAATTTGGTTTGTACTTAGAGTTTAGATTAGGGTATAGTTTAGTGTGATTTGTTGGTTTATGAGAACAGTCAGCTTCAATTAAAGAAATGATTCGTTGATTTAAGAAATTCCGAAACTTAGTTCAAGCAAAAATTGAGCGATGGATTAATTATAAAAATTATTATTCCAAGCATGTAATCTGGTTAAATAAAAGACACTATTTCTTTAATTCAAGTAACCCCTTTTTATGGTGGAAGTAAAAATTTCATGTTAGATTAAGTATAACAATTTTTGATCTAAACAGGGCCACTAAAACACCTTCTACTTAACTTCTAAGTACCACTTATCTTATCATCTGTCTCTTTTGTTACTTTGGTTTAAAAAAAAAGAAAGTTGGTTCTTAAGTCCAAGTTATAACTTAATCCAAAGTGGGAAAGTGGCCAACAGTCTTCTTACTTTCCCTAAGCCGCAATTTTACAAATTATAATTAAACGTCAAACCTCAGTTAAAACCACGGACTTTTTTACGTTGCATAAGTGCAGTTGACCAACAAACTTCGGTAACCGTTACTGGCGGTCAGGGTGTTTGTTGAACTTCAGTTTAATAGTTAGCTAAAGATTCTAACTTCAAAATAAATAAAAAAAAACTAGCTATTTAGTGATATCGCTAAGATTGATCACTTAGAATTTATTTTTGATCAACTGTTCTATTGTGGCTTACTCCTGAGAATAAATATTCTTCAATCAAGTATGTTTAGCACCTTAAAGAGGTTTGCAAACTTGCTTTGGCGAAGTATCAATCAGATCCACTGCGCCGATTTGTGCCTTTCCGAATACAAGCTCTTATTCGTGCGATGTTGCATGCAGTCGTAACGGTGGAAAAATGAAAGCTTCTGTTGCAGTGGCGGCTCATCAACTTTTTGGGAAACACTCCTAAATTCAAATATAGGTAGTCCCCTGTTTTTTTTCGGTTCAACTTATTTAGGAAAAAACCACTCTCTTTAATATTTTTTTTATTTCTTTGTTTTGGCTATAAATGTTTCACATTCCATAAAAGTTGCTTCGCAATATTGTATCGTCGTCGGGGTCCGAAAGTCGCTGCCTTGTTGCGATTAATGAATGAGTGCGAGAAGAAATGCTTCTGGCAGCTTTGCAATTTTTTTTTTAATACTTTCCATCCATTACAGGATAAATGCCCAGTGTTAGCGAATTTCAAAGTTCAAGACAAACACAAAATATCCATGCACCTAGCCGGGATTCGAACCCGGGACCTTCCTGCCAGACAGGCAGATACGCTGTCCACTGCGCTATGGCGGTCGGCATTTTATTTACAACCATTGAGCTTATAAAATCAACATTTTAAAACCCGATTTTTCTTCGCCTTTGTACGACTTTGTTGTGCAAACATGAGTCGACTGAAAATTGGAGAATGATGAAAAATGAAAAACGAATATGTTTCTGAAGAAAAATAAGATTTGGCAACTCTTACTCCAGCAATGTTTTTGCAAGATATTCAAAAAATAATTGCCAAAAATGTTGATACTCTTGATCAACATTTTCTCAACAAACACTAGATTAAAGTTAAAGGGAGATTTAACTAAAAGTTTTCGATCTGAATATTTAGGACTTCTAGTTATGAAAAAGAAGTCAAAAGATACTACACCAATAAAAGATGGCGACGTTGTATTAATTGAAATAGAAGATAAAAAGGTTCATTGGCCCATGGGTTTGGTTGTAGAGACATACCCCGGAAAAGACGGAAAAGTCAGGGTGGCAAAACTTAAAATTGAAAATGGAACTCTTGTAAGACCCGTCCAGCGACTTTATAGCTTAGAAGTTTCTTCAGCAGAAGCAGAAGTCTACAATAAAAAAGCTGATTCAACCTTACAGGACAAAGCACTTAAGAAATTTCTGAAACCTGATGAGAAGGAAGACTCCGATGATCGACCTAAAGAAAATGTTACAAGAAGTGAAAGAAAAGTTCAGCCACCAAAAAGATTTGGTGACGAAATTTAATATTTCGGTGGGAGTATGTTAGAAATATGTTTCGTATATTTCTGACTGTGTCACATTTATTTTATTTTGATAGAATTTGTCAATTTGAAGTTTTTGGAAAACGAATTTACATAAATAAAAAACTCTTTGCAATCTTCGAAATCTGGTTATATGTCTTCCATACCCAAACTACATAGACGAGAAAATAGAACCTACAAAGCCCTCATTTCTTTTAGTCACGTTCTGATTGATTCTAAAGCAATATTTAAAATGTGGTGGTTTAATAGAGATGTGTGGTGTACCGTAAAAAGATAGTTCCGACGACGTTTCACACACTTCTTATGCATTCTTATAAGTCTTAAAACAAACATATATAAGTATAGTATATAACAATTGCATAAAACACAAAAAAAACAAACAAAAACCCGTCGGATCGGTCGGACCTAATTTTATTAATACAGAATTCTTATAAGCGTGGAGACGGTCTCAAATCTAGGGGAGGGAGGTTCAAATTTCAAATTGTTTATTTAGCTAAAATTTGTTGTCAAAATTAGGCTTAAATGTGCCGCGAAAATTTTCGAAAAAATTACACCCAAAATACGATTTTTAGCTTATAATTAAACTAAAATCAGAAATATGAATAGTGGTTATAGTGCCGCAGTTTAAATACATATGTAATTTTTGACACAAAATTAAACTAAAATTGTAACCGTCAATAATAGTTTTAATGAAGAAAAGTCCTTAAAATTTTTTTAAATGGTTTGGTATTATTAAAAAAAAAAGAAATAAATATTGCTTAAAAACCAGCTTTAGTTTTTTAGTTTTTGGCCTTCCGGATTTATTAACCACTTTAACATGTCTCCTAATTTAAATATTTTCCGACATTAAATCACCAATGTCATAAAGTACATTTTAATTTAGTTATTCGGGCAGTTTTCCAGATATTTGAAAAAGCTTTTTACGTAAAATAGTAAATTTTTGTATTTTATGACTTATAACTCCCGAACCATTACAATTTTCAACATGGCTGCTAAGTCAAATATTTGCAAGAATTAGGTTGCCAACATAAAGTAGTAAATTTTTGAGATATTTTCAAATAGGTCATAAAAATCCACTTTAAGTTTTTCGAATATTCATTAAATATATTAAAACATTAATGTTTAATTTTAGCAGTTTTTTTAGAGAATTAGATAGGCTACGTAATTTTCTAACATTTTTACTTTGTGAGTCCAACCAATTTTTTGATATTTTTCCATGGTTTTCCCTCACGATAAAACGATTTTTGACATTTCCGGTGGTCAAACTTTGATAAAGATTCCTTCCTACAATAACCCGTCAAAAAATGTCCTTGTAGCAATTTCTTTAAGGTTAGGCCTTCTGTTTTTATAAATACCGGCATCTATAGTGTTTTATGATTGCAATGCCTAGTCTCAGATTGATATAATGATAAGTTTTAAGTTGTCTTGTGATTCTAGAAACTTTTTAAAAATAATAATTTTTGATCTATAACCTCACACACAATCAGGCTTCCTCAATTTCCGACTTTTCCCTGAAATTACGTTTGCTCGGCAAAACTTTAAATTAAACTTCAAAATTTAAATTGCAAAATCTTTTATGACCTACATTTAAGTATATACCCAAGCTATGAATTTAAAGCCGACTATATGCATTCTACCCTACATCGGATATACTAAAAAATCTAATCTAGTTGTATGTTTATACCCTGTATGTAGCGCTGTCGTTTTCAATTAAAAATATAGCTCCAATTTATCTCATTTTTCTCGGGTAGATACAGATGACTGTTAAACAACTGCTTCTATTCTGCTCTGCTAATAAAGAGTAGCATAAGTGACATTTTCTGACTTTCGGGAAAAAAACTTCAAAGTTTCTATATTGGTTTTTAGCCAATAACTATTTTTGTAAAGGTGGTATATTTTTTTTATTTTTAGTTAGAATCACTGCAAAAAACTCTACAATTTTTCAAAATACTATTTAAAAATGTTGTAAAATTACACAAAAACAAAAGCGTATGTGTACTTGGCCTTGTTTTTTTGCCAAGGTCCTTAAGAAAAAGAGCATATTACAGGATATCAAAAATTCAAAAAACCTCAACAAACTAGCAAAACTAAAGCAAATGGTAAATAAAACACGTGCGTGACCTTTGAGTTGCGCTTAGGAAAAGACAAGCGATATCTCACATTACTAAAGAAGAAGAGCTTATATTCAGCAAGAAAGTAGACTCGAGCGTATGTTACAAAGAAATTGAAGGTATTGCTTAGAAAAAACAGCACATGTGCAAGTTTCTTAGGTCAGTCAAGCCACAAGTGCCCCCCCCCCACCCCGATAGATATTCGAGTTTTGATATGCTTTTATTTTCGAACAAATTTCGAACTAATTTTGAACCACTTTTAAAAAGTTTTTTTTTAGCTTATATAATATTAAAAAAAAACAATGGTTCACAATTTTTAAAAGTTATTCAAAATTAGTTCGAAATTGGTTCGAAATTATAAGCATATCAAAACTTGAATATCTTTCGGGAGGGGGGGTGTGGCGTGACTGATCTAATTTCTTGATATATAGGCTGTTCCTTTTCAGTATTATGATAGGGAAAGTGTGATATATGCTATTTTTTGTTACTTATGCTCTTCTTTTTTTAAATGGTAGCTCCCATAGGTAAAATAAAGGAGACCCATAAGCTTTATATAAAAAAATATAAGGGTTAAAACCCAAACCTTTTTTGAAATGTTTCTTGGGTCCAAGTAGTTACGAAAATAAATTTCGAGAAAAGTGGAGTTATACTTTTCCTCCTTAGCAGGGCAGCATTGTTGTTTGAAAGTGGTAGAGTTTCGAACTTTCATTATCTTTATTTTTGACTTTTAAAACGTTTGGAAAACTAAGACTAACTAATCTTACACCTATACTCACATGTGTTCAGTGAACCGTAAAACTAATCTGTGTTTAGGGAACCATGAAGTTGGTTCCGCTGTTTTGTTAGTATGTAAGATTAGGTAGCCTTAGTTTTGTTAGTATTCACCTGATGACGATTGCAGATACATAAGCATTCGAAACATTGTGAAAAAGTAAAAAATAAATAAAATGGAAGTTCGAAACTTTAGTTTACTCTCAAATGCTCTTATGTCAAATGCTTCAACATTATACGAGTAAATAAAGTTCTGTGGAAATTCATAAACAGCGTCTGTCCTGCAGGAGTACCTCCTGCATGGTGGTACTGTGATTAAGGTGCTATTTCCATCCCACTAATATTATAAATGCAAAAGTTTTGTTTGTGTGTGTATGTTAATGTATGTTTGTTTTTCATTCAATGACGCAAAAACGGCTGTACCGATTTTGATGAATTTTGTTAAGAAGGTAGGATACGTATGACCTGGATTAAAACATTTTCATTTGACGGGCAAGGCTTTGAGTCGACCTAAACTAAACTAAAATAAACGAAGTACAGTCCGTTCTATTTTTATATAGATAAAACCTAACCTCCATGACGTAGTGGTAGATAGGGGTTTCTGCACCCTCCGTCCCCCGGGGGAGCACGGGTCTGTTTATTTCGGAACAGAACCGTTTAAAAGCTGTTTATTTCGGAACAGAACCGTTTAAAAGCTGTTTATTTGGGAACACACCCATTTAAAAGCTGTTTGTTTGGGAACAGACCCATTTAAAAGCAGTTTATTTGGGAAAAGGGCCATTTAGAAGCTGTTTATTTGGGAACAAATTCGTTTAAAAGCTGTTTATTTGAGAACAAATTCGTTTAAAAGCTTTTTATTTGGGAACAGATCCGTTTAAAAGCGGTTTATTGTCGTCTGCTGTATCTAAACACGATGACGTCAGAGATTTTTTGATGATGGTTTTGAGCTCCCCCGGGGGATGGAGGGCGCAGAAACCCTTATCTTCCACTACTCATGACCCACTGAACAAAACGTGTGAAAATTGAAAGAAATCCAAACGGCCTAGATTGTTTCTGTTGTCACATTTGGAGTTTTTAGGTTAGGTTTTTTTTGACAGAAATTTTGCGCCACCAGTAAACCTAGTTTGACACTCATTCATTTTATTTTTCTTTGTTTTCACTTTTTGACACTGACATGTTGAAACAACATGTATCGCTATTTTTGGCTAAATGAGGCTGGAAATGTGGAGAGACATTTTAAATTAATGCCTTTATCCATAAAATTATAGATAAAAAAGTGTGCAAGAAAAGTTTTATGAAATTTTAATAACTTTAAGATCAGCAGACATGATAAAAGTAAAATTAAAGAAAACTATGCGGCACTGGCCCAACAGTCAGGGAGAAACAAAATTAGCAAATGTCAGATCGAAAATTCTCGCTGACAATGGACGTGAATTAAATCTGTATAAACTTCAGGTGGAAAATATTGTTAGGTAAACATGTATTTAAGCATTTTTTAAATTTCGACCGAGGGTTGAGAAATAGGGGTGATTCTGTTTTGAAGGGGGTACAAAAGCTCACAATTACTTGCTCTTTCAAATCAATATAAAGCTGAAAATCCGCATTTAGCTATCTCTTTAAAAGTTGGAAAACTTAAATGGAGGGTAAAACTATCCTTTATATCCTATGAGTATTTTTGATCCCTCAAAAGGGGAGAGGGATAACCGGCGCAATGAAGACGACCCCCCATCCATCCCTTGGAAACAATCTTGGGTCTCCCCTCGCTTTCAACTTGGATCAAGAATGAGGCGAGGCGACGCACCTGCGACTAAGGGACCAGGGACTATGGAAGGGCAGAGAGGAGAAAGAGGGAGCCATCTGGCGGTCGAGGGATTGGCGACGAAAGAGTTGCCTCTCTTAACACTGCCAGAAAAAGAACCGCTTAAACCATGGAGGTTCCATAAAAAGTAAAAGTTCACAAGACCAGAACGGAATGAGCAAAGTGAAGAATTCCGAACGGAATTAAGCAGAAAGGCGACCGACGAAGGTCTGCTCTAAACTGTCAGCCAGGCAGACATCAAGCGCAGAAGTGTACGCGGAAAGCCTGGAAGTTTGAAGAATATGTCCTGGAGGCAAGAGTCAAAGTGCAGTCAGTCCAAGCTATTGCACTCGCTCAAATGAGCCGACTTACTGAACTTCGTAAAGAAGACAGGGAGGCCCAGAGAGAGAGAGATGCAGCGTAAGTAGGGGCATAGGGGTAAGGAACGGGGTATGGCAGACCCGCGGGGCGCCCCTATACTACTACTACTACTACTAATAAAATGAGCCGACTTACTGAACTTCGTAAAGAAGACAGGGAGGCCCAGAGAGAGAGAGATGCAGCGTAAGTAGGGGCATAGGGGTAAGGAACGGGGTATGGCAGACCCGCGGTGCGCCCCTATACTACTACTACTACTACTAATAAAATAAAGATATTTAAAAAATACTTCAAAATATTTAAGTTACAATGTTGTAAAGCGGAAAAATTCAAATTAATATTTTGTAAAGCTAGCATCGCAGCGGGCAAACTGCTAGTTGGAAATAAAAATGTATATACCGTTGTGCGGCATTTTAAACCTAAAATATACGCAAACCAGAAAACCATAAAAATATAAGCTATAAAGCTACCTACCCTTCTCCTTTAATATAAAAATAATGCGTTTTACAACCATGATATTAAAAAGATAATATAAATCCTGAACATTTTTAGAGCGTACATTGCAAAGATTTTATACTAATGGATTTTCCATATTTCATAGATAATAAATATTAAAATGAATTTAAGGCACAGAATATTTGGTTTGTTATACTCTGTTGAAGGTAACGATTAACAATTTAACTTTGCAAGGATTTATATTAGTTCACAAAATTTAAATTTTTTTCTTTCAGTAATAATAGTAACATCGCAAGAGATGGGGAAATTATTTAACATCTTACCACAAGGGTTTGTTGCTTTTAAAACTGTCTAAATGCATTTTAATTTTAATTCAACAAATCTGAGAAAAGATTTTATATGAATGAAAATACCTAGGTCATTCTCCACTGTTTATGAAAGATTCCCCCAACATGTTTCAACAAGACAGTCATCTTCAGGGGTTTACTAAAAGAACCCAAGAAGACTTATTATAATAATGACATATTCTGAACATAGAGCAGCCACCCAATAAGAAGATGGCAGATAACCCACAAGAGCAGGCTCAGACCGAGCCAGCAACCAACCGATGGACAGACATACTGAATAATACTGGAAAATTTTTAATTTTAGTTTTTCCTATCCATGATCGTTTAACCTTTTCTTTTCAGATTCTTTTCGGTGGAAGTACCTAATTCGGAGTTGTTTACCTTCGTTTTGTTTTTTACGTTTTGTTTTAATTGCCTTCCCAAGTAGCAATTTGACGTAATATGACGTTGTGCGTTCGTCCGCATTAATAATCGGACGTCGGTCCCCAACGTTCGTTTGACCTCGAACCGGCTCCTTTTTGCACCTATATGGCATATCCAAATGCGATTCGTCTCGACATCGAACACTTTACTTATTAGGGTCTATCGGTGTACTTAAACTGACCTGGCGGTAATACACGGGTCGATCGTTGGACCGCCATCGGGCTTACCTGGGTTTCTACAATATGTCCAGGTAGTTGCCAGCGTAAAATATAGTTTCAGTCGAGGTGTAGTAGGTGGAGGTAATCTCATTATACCTATTGATATCTTATTAGCTCCATCGGGTAAACTTGTTTGTGAATACAAGCGACCTATATGAAGAACAAAGAATATTATTATTTAGAAGCAGTTCATAGTAATAATAATAAGACAGGCCTTTAACGCACGATGGGTATGTCAAATTACCAACGAAGATTAGTTTACCGATAAACATTGATAAGTTAATTCCGAAAAATACATGCGCCCCAAAATTTCTCAGATTTTATAGAAAAAACAATAAAAACAAAAAAATAAATATTTTTTTTGACATTTCTTGGTTCAAGCTATATTCTAAAAATATATTGGTTGCAATATTGAACATTTTGATTTGTCAGTATCAACGTAATTGGAAAATTTGACCTGCGTTTGTCTAATGGCGGAAGAAAGCTAATTCCTAAGTATGGCGGATTTCTGCTAAGGCCCAACAAATAACCAATTTGGACCGAATCTCCAAGTTTAGTAGATGGTCTTTGATTGATTCGTGATAAATTGATTTATTCGTATGCATTTTAAACGTCGGGCCATGGTGTACACCTTATACGTAGGCTTGACGATGGCTCAACGTCCCGCCGACAACTCTGGACCCGGCGCTCAATTTTGGTACGTGTCTTTATTTAAAATAGGAAAGGTTTCAGATGTACATTCGTAGTGTGCTGCTTTCATGTAGGTACGACGATGGTGCAATGGCCCGTCGACCTAAGGGGAATTCGTCCGATCGACGACGGCTCGGAATCCAGTAACTGTACTTAAACATCAAATGTCAACCATGTCAAAAAAATCCTAACTGTTTTTTCAAAGATTTCTTGCAATACCAAAACAGTTAATAGTGAACAAATTTCTGCAAAATCACAAAAATAGGTACGTTATAAATACAAAAAAATTACTGTACTTAAAACTAAACCGGACGTTGTATCATGACTTAAGGCGGTGTGTACCAGCAGGGAACCCAAATTCAACTTAAATACGACGTCGCATTGGTCAGATTAGGTCGGACGTCAGAAAAATGCTGCTTGGGTTAGGAGCATATCCCCATTGGAAATATTAACACGCCCGCTTCAGGACGAATCCGTATCAGGTGACTTATGTGCGGAACAGTGTCTATTTGTGAGTGATTCAAAATTGGAAACCAAAGTGTGTTGAATGATGTTTAGGGAGGGTTACCAGTAAAACCACTGAAAAGCCCACGCTGGTTGCCCAAAACGAAACATCGTTTAATTATTTCTCTTCTCGTTTTGGTCTTTTGTGTGAGATACAAATCCAATTTTAAATTTTCATTTTTTTATCCAAGATCTTTTGATCTTAGCTTCTTTTTTGGGCTTAATTCCACGCATGCAAAATTTCTCTTGCAAGGGTATTTTTGGCCCCACAAAAACTTTTTTAAACGTTCTAGTCTCATTTTAAAGATAAATCCTGAATCTAGGATTGTCTAGTAGGACTCTTTGCAATTTTTTTCGAGTCTTCCATATATGAGCGGGCAAAATAAGACTAGAGACCAGAGAACCCTAGATTTTTGAAAAATATTGGTATTTATATAGAAAAATGTGGGGCCAAAAATACTCTTAGAAGCGAAATTTTGCATGAGTAAGATAAAGAAATCTGCCAACGAAGACTGTAGTCTTAAACTGTCTAATATTTTTTGCTGACGGGTGTACATAGTGTTGAGAAAGTAATCACAAAAAAGAATATAGAAAAATAATACAGAAATAGGATCCTTACCAGGATATACCAATATCTACAAATTGCTTCGCTGAATTGTCCTGAAAAATTGAAATGGAAGGATCTAACCAATGGAGTACTGCTACGGCGAAATATCATAACAGTTTATAACTGTAAAAAAAATAACACTGAGACTTTACAAACCTTTAAAAGTTACTTTTGTCGAAGGCGCGTTGCTTTTATTTTTTATTTACAGACACGAGATTTACTTTTTTGTTTTTCAAAATAATGAACATTACATACTATACTGCAGAACAAAAAAATGCAACACCAGAAAGAACAAATATTTTTAAAGTAATTTATTTATATTCATTCATTCATTACATTTCCAAGAAGATTTCTCCATGATAATCATCAAAAAATTAATAATGAGTGGCTCCTCCATGGTTTATTTATTAAGCATTGACAAAATAAGATGGTCTATATCATATTGAGGAACACTCATCCAAATCCTCCTTACGGTATGCCAGAGTTCATCTAAGTTTTCAGGGGTACGTGGCAATCGACTAAGATTGCGCCCTATCATATCCCATACGTGTTCGATAGGCGACAATTCAGGCAATCTTGCTGGCCATTCCAAAGTCCCTATGCCAAGTTCATGTAAGAAGTCCATTGTTTCTCGAACAATATGCGGTCTGGCATTATCTTGTTGCATTTGGGAGAGTTTGTAGGTAGGGATGTAAAACTGGCTGCAGCACTTCATCGATACATCGCCGAGCAGTCAGATTGCCGTTGATTAGGACTAGAGGTGATCTGGTTCCTAAACATGATACTTTGCTATCTTGCTGTGTCACGTTCAACAGCAAAGTCTACATTTCTTCTCTCACTTCGAAATCGCCTAACGCTCATGCGTTCATCATGGCCGCCTAAACAAAACCTGGATTTGTCGCTGAAGCTTATGGTATTCCACTGGTCATTTCAGTTTTTTTGCCGAACTGTGAACTACTCCAAGCGGCGAGCCTTAGGTTGTGGGGTCAAAGGTACCAAAAGCGGACGGTAAGCCCTCAGCCTCATACCAAACAATCTTCGAATATCTGTCATCCTTGAAAACACTCGTCCTGTAGCTGCAACTAGGACATCTCTTACTTGGCGTATACTGTCCCGTCGATTTCTGAGAGCAAGAAGTCTGAGATACCGTAAATCACGACCTTATAATAATCTAGGGCGTCCAGAACCCACACGACGTCTATAAGTCTCATCATTGGACCACCTTCTTCCAACTCTTAACACTGTTGATGGATTGGCATTAACCCTTCTTGCAATTTCCCGTAAATCAAAACCAGCCTCTTTCATGCCTACGATGCATCCTTTCTCGAAGTCGTTCAAATGATGAAATTGTGGGCGACCGGGAACTCTTGGAATTTTTATTTTTTAAGTAAAACCAAAAAGACCACAAACTAAGAGAAAAACGATTTAAAATTTTCAGAAAAGGTCTTTTATGTGTTGGTTGTTTTTCAAAATAAATAGAACAAATCTGTGAAAAAAAGAAAGATTAGAAGACAAAAAATTTATCAAATATTTCTTTAGAGATAAGGTTTTGTATACCTTAAATAATTTTCATTTAAATAATTTTATCCGTGTACACGGTGTTGTACTTTTTTGTTCTCCAGTATAGTCTAAACACCTATGTAAAATACGTAAATCTTCAGTGGGGTATACTACCAGAATTTTTCCCTAAAATTTCCAAATTAATTTGTGGTGAAATTATATATTATTTTTAATGTTTTTATTACTAAAAAGGTATAAGATTTTGGCGAGATTATGGTGCGAAGAATTAACATTAAGTTGATTAAAAATACTAAAAATATTAAGTGATGCAATACTAGGAAAAAAAACAAAACACGACATTGGTGCCATTACTTGATTTACAAATGGTTTTGGCAAAAACAGTGGCAAAAAATCGCATTAATTTTTTAAATTCTAAAGAAATTACCTTCCTTAAGAGTGCGGACCTCAAAAATTAACAAAATTTTGCACAGCGGAGGCTTCTGGTATTCCCCACAGACCATTCGCGTGGTTTTTCAGAAAAATATAAATATATCTTGTTTTTATTTATATTTTTAAAATAATCGATAATTTTTACCGTGAATTAAACATTTTTAGGATACGTAAAATTATGTAAAAAACTTAAAATTATGCAAAACCCGTAAAATGGTTCCCGGATAATGAATTAAACTTCCACCTTACAAAATTTGATACAAATATGATCAACAGTTTTTTAGAATAAGTAATTGGACGAAGCACATTTTTTATTCAAATTCGCCCTTAAGTATGGGCCTTAGCGCACTTTTTCCCCACAATAAGGTATTATGTGTCTCAAGATCTTTCGATACTTCACTTTTTGTATTACTTTTATACCAACTTACTATAAGGCTTTACAGCCTCGATTACGTCAATTTTTTTTACTTTTTTAATAATCCCGTTTAAAAAAAATAATGTCAGATAAAAATTATTAAGAAGTCAAACAAAATATAAAATAAGAAAACTGACACGTAAAAAATCCACACGAACTTATTAATAACAAGAACTGATTTTAACGTTATGGTTACAAAAAAATAAGAAAAAAACATATTGGGCGCAAGATATTAACAATAAGTAAAAAAAAAAGTATATAAAAAGAGAAAAATATGTTAAGACAAAAAAAAACAGAGGAAAAGAAAATATCAAGCATGCATATAACTATTTCTTAAAAACTCATCAAAACAGTAAAGCGTGTTCCTAACAAGAAGGTATTTTTTGATTTTTCTTTAAAATATTTATGATTTTGGACTGTTTTAAATTATGAGGTTAATTATTATTAACTGTTAACACTAACAAGTGTAGTTTAGGTCAAAAATTTTACAGTTTTCTGACTTTGTGAAATTCTCTTTTTTTTCTTTTGTTTATTCCTGACTATGCCTTTTCAAGTAAAAATGAAGTTTTTACCTAATTACTTGTATGTAAGTTAATATGTACCTAGAGAGAGACCAAACGGTTGAACCGATTTTGATAATATGTAGTGGTATAGCTGGAATGCTTAGGGTCCTGAGAGTGCTACAGGCTACATTTTATTTAAAAACAATTAATATGGCGCCATATTGTCAATTTTTCAAATTTTTGAAGGCATAATTTTCTCAAATATAAAGCGATTTTGCTTTACTCACAATGACCTTAACATTTTTTCACCGTTCCACCTCTCTCCTCACCGACTAACCCTCCCCCCCCCAAGGAGTACGAGATAGGGTTAAAGCTTTATATTATGTGAAACTTCAAAAACAAATTAGATAAAATACTATTCGACCGCCAGTTCTTTATTTTTGGAATTGGAAGCATACGACTTTACAAAACATTTCTCATTCTGTACTAAACCCTATTTAGTCCTCGTATAGTTTTTTTATTTTTTTCTCTCTGATGTCTTTATACACGTTTCGTCGCTGTTTATGAACGAACTGTTTACTGTGTGTGTACAACAGTGTGTAGTGATGGAATAAAATGGCTATTGCATCGTTGAAACTTTCTATATACAAGTTGGGAAAATAGCAGCGCCATTTAAACCGTATTGGAGACATTTGACATAGTTTTCTTAGTTTCTCTGGGAGTGGAAAACTTTTTGGAAATAAATAGAGTATGTAGGAGCTTTTTAAAGAAAGCTAAGGTCAATTTTTATACTTGAAAAAAGTCGAATGTTTATTAAATTAAATCGATCGATCTATAAGATAATGTTTTTTTCTAAAAATTGCAAAAGTAGTAGGTATACTTAAATGCACATAGGTACAAGTGGCGGTCACAGGGGGGGAAGGCGATTGCAATCTCCTTTTTTAGGCAGCTCAACCACCATTTTTTAATTTTTTCACCAAAACGTGAAAGAGATCAAAATTTCTGGCTAAAATTTTAAATATTAATTGTTAAAATTTTTAGTATAGAAATTAGTATTAGAATAATTTTCTTAAAATTTTTGCTTTTAAGTGACAAAAGTTTTAGTACAGTTTTCTCAAAATTTTTGCCTGCGGCGCCAGTTTTTGTCTTTTATTTAAAATTAAAGATAGCATTTCTATAAATCTTTGCCTCGAGCACTATTGTCAAAATTTTGGTATAAGGTAATTTTAAGTGAAAATATTAAGATAATTTAACCCAATTCTTCAAATTTTTGGCCTCGCCCCTTTTACTAAGACATAATTTTAGGTTAAGATAATTAAATTTAAAAAAAAACCGTCTCTCCTCTTTTCGAAGGGTTGTGACCGCCCCTGTGGGTGCTGTTTATTCCATGTCATTTTTAGGACTTAGTTTTTAAAGTTTATTTTCAATTTTTATTTGCAGTAATAAGTAATTTAACCAGTATCATCCCAGCATAAAAAAAAATCTCCGGAATTTTCGATAAGTATCTCTGTGCGCGCTTTGTAGTTTTACTGTAAACAAAATTTTATAGACACTCCCCTTTGTATCCGAAATAATCCCGGTTTCAGGTAAACATATATGTATTAGTCTTTGTTGAGGTGGAAGTTACGGTGTGATAAAACATTCATATTAAACATGATAAATCGAAGAATACTATCTGCAACATGTCTCCACTGTAAAATTATTAACCGAAAAATACCCTATTATCTATGAAAAACAGTTCATTTTAGAAGTCAAGCTAACTTCATTAATTACTACGTTTTCACCTGGAACTGAATACGTTTCTGTTTTCATAAAGCGAATTGAACTCGTTTTAAAAACCTCGTAAACTTTTCCTATTTGTCTGATGCATTTTGAGGTTAGTTTTTTTTTACTTTTTTATTTGTTTTTTTTAAGGCAATAAGTTTACAGCACAATAATATAATTAAAATAAAGGTATATACCTACTTTTCGATAAATAAAGCGGTATTACACTTAGGCATGGCCAACGAAAAACAAAAGAAGGTTTGAAAATAAATCATATTGAAAACGTGTTCAGATGTACATAAAAACGTAGTAAATATAATACAGGTTTTTTACCAAATATTATAGCTGTGACGTGGTCCAGCTCTACAATTATTACGAACAACAGTTGAACATTTCCGGATTGAGCTCTTTAAAAAAAAATATCTTCTTTAAAAATAGACTTAACTGGCAAGACAGATTGAACTACTCTTACCAAACTTTATTTGCTAAGTTTTTGTCAAAACATTAACAGGTTGTTTTGTATTAAATCCTTCAGTGATATGGAGCCTTTTTTCTTTTTCTTTCTTTTTTCAAATTTTTAAAGTTTTTTATCCGTGTTCTCTCCAAGGTGATAAGCGAATTGGTATTATTTAAACTTTGGTGATTATTTATGTATTGTTGGTATTAGGTTCTTTTAAAAAATTCAAATTCAAAAAGCTCTTTATTCATTTTTTCACATAAAATTTTAACAGTTTTAAATTTGAAAGCACCTAATCTCTAAATGTGCCGTCTTATCCACAATCTTTTATTTTAAGTATTATAATTATAATACATATTTAAAAAAAGAACTAAATCTTAAATACCTAAAATGAAGTTTTATCTTAAATTTAGATAAATTAAATTGAAGGTTCCTAAGTTTTCTTTAAGGAATTTGTGCATGTTTGATTTCGTCTATTTAATATTTGTTATATTTTTATGTATCTATATTATATAGCATTTTCATTTTGATTGATTTGATGTGATTTTGATTATTTATGGAACTCGGGTTTCTCTAAACAATAAATCCATTGAGCAAGTTTTTGGTTTTTGATAAATAGTATAAAATTTATTTCTAATTTGAAACGGCGGCAATAAATAAAAAAAAATGCCCCGAGCCGTATCTTAGTTTTTACAAAATGTGCATCACATAACTCGTTTTGAACGTCAGGTCGACATTTCGTGAGCTAAGGTCACTGAAAGAAAAAAAAAGAATATCTAGCCGTTTTTTCAATAGAAGTTTTTAAATTTATATTTTTACAGTTTTTTACCTCGAAACAAGAGTAAATATAAAGCTTTTCGAGTAAACGTTAATCTGTAGCATTTAATGAAAATGTCGTAAATTTGGTTTTCTTCGTATTTAGGGTTGGGTAGCTTAAGTTTTACTGACTGATTTTCTGCAGAGTAATTTCACCTTTTATAAATGTGTTTTCCCAGAAATCAGCAAAAGCCTCTGAGATTTTTTTGTCGAGTTAAATATCTAAAATTGCATTTACGTGTAGTTCGAAAATATAACGCCTAAAATTGTCCCTTTCGGTACACTTACAGATATTCTACGCTCATTCCCGCACACTCCATTCACTCTTAAGCTTTGAACTCTACCTTCTAAATACCTTTCCATTAATTTTTTTAATACTCCTCTAATATCATCGCCATCCATGTTATTTGTCATTGTTTTGTCGTCGGTCATGTGAAAAGCCTTGGCTAACAACCTTTTTTAAAGCCATATTGTGAGTCGCATATATGATATTCAATATTTTTCAATTTTATCGATTAGAGAGAACGGCCTATAATTTGTCATGTTCGATTAACTCCCTGTCTATAAATTGGAATTACAATGATTTTTTTAACTTCTAGAAAAATTTTCTTTTCAAAAATAAGATTCATAATTATGCCACAAAGGTTTGACGATATAACCAGTTATTAATTTAAATGTTACTCTTCGAAGTTTGAGAGTGGAGATTTAGTATTTGGACCTAGAGTTTGTTTTATTTTATAAGCCATTTTAATACCAATATTTCTAAAAAATATTAAAGTCATTGCTTATTTGTGTGCATTTTCTTTCTTGATTTTTTTAAAAAGAATTATGTTTCTCTGTTTTATAGTGTTTGTTCCTCCATTGATATATTTCCATGTTTCTTTAATATTATTTTCTAATTTGCTTAAATTTTGTTTGTAGTAGTTTGCATCAGATTTTTTATTTAAGGAATTATAATTTTCAACCTCTCCAGAGCACACAAGTAGTGAACTTTTCTATTTTTCGGAGAAAAAATCTTGTAGTTGAATTAATCTAGGTTGTATTTTTGTAAACGATTTATGAAATAAAGGCATTATTAAAATTAAAAATAAAAATTAAAATTGACTTTTGGCTTAACATGTTGATGTAAAAGCGCTTACGCAACAGCTCAATTCCATGCCTACACAGAAAAAACACTGTACTAAAAGTGTGACTATCTTAAAAACAATTAGCTTTTATTAATTATTTTCGATGACTTGTTGTTATTGATTTAAAGAGATTGTCAATCCTACCTGTCATTCAGGAATGTGAATCCCATTGATGCCACTGCTGTTTTTTTCTGTGTACGGATACGGTTATTTTATGTGATTTTCACAGCCTAAGTGTCTTATATTATGCCGGGGACTTATACGTCGATGTACGTAAATATTGATTTTATTTTCGAATAAATAACAAAATGATCTGACGTATAGGTAAAAAAAATAATTTTTAACTTTTAAAAGAGCCTTATCGAGCTGTAACATACCTATTTTACTTTATAAAAATCCTTTTTTTCTTTTTGACAACAAAATTTCACGGAATATTTAAAAAGGTCCAAAATAAGACGATTATGCTCTCCAGAAAACGACACTGCTCTTGATATAAACTATAACATTTAGAAACAGTGCATTTAAATTGACACAAACATTCTAGATGTTTGCCCATTGATGTGGATATTTTTAAGGGACTATTTTAGAGCGTAGATGTTTTTTAGACCTCTGCAGGAAGGTGTGTGAGCATCAAAACACATCTCCCGCCCTCGATAATGTCGGGATTTTCATGAAATAAGATAAAACCGCTTCATCTAAGAGCGGGTTTGTTTTCTGGACAGAATGGTAATATCATAAGATCTTTATTCCAGACATCCCTTTTTTCAGGGTGGTATCTTATTTTAACGTTGTAACCGAACCATGCTGGTGACTTATTTTCATAATTTAGTAAATCCCACTTGAGTTCGTTCCCATAATTTTCTACCATAATTGCCCTCAAGAAATGGATTATAGTTGCAACAAGTATACTATTAAGAAAAAGAACTTGACCATGTAACAATTTACTTTAAAACGACAAATAAGCTATTTTCTCAAATATTTAAGCCTTTAAGTTGTTATCGAATGTTCGTCAATTTACCAGTCATCTTTAAAATGGAAGTATACAACAGGTATTACAAAGTTGGCTTGCTTTCAATTACCGAACAATTTAAAAAAAGAGATGTCTCTAAATTTTCTAGCCTTGTGTTACTTGTTAACGCCGCTTTTACTTTATTAGGATTTTGTTTATGTTTTGTTTTAAGTCTTTTTGAAGCAATATCGACATTTCCCGAAAATATCTTTCAGTCCATTGAAACCGTTTCCATGTTAATTCAAGTAAGTATTATTGTCCATATAACAATGATAATAATTATAAACAACACAATAAAATCACAAATGGCAATTTCCAAAAAAGTCAAAATGGGCCGCAACACTGTTTGCCAATGCTGTTATGGTTTCGTCCACTGGATTGAATTGAAATGAAAGAGGCTTCAGCTTTTTCGGACAATTATTTTTATTTAAACTTTTACATCAAGTGCCGACGTTTCGATCTTAATCCGGATCATTTTCAGGGAGATTTCAAGATGCTTTGAGATTTACAAAAGTAAAAATGGTTTTTACAAACTAATAACATTATAAAATCAACAAGAACGTAGACGCCTTGCTGTGAGATACATTTTTAACTCAAGTATTGTAATTCTCGAAAATGATCTGGATTAGGATCGCAACGTCGGCACTTGATGTAAAAGTTTAAATAAAAATTATTGTCCAAAAAAGCTGAAACCTTTGTCAGTTTAACTGTTTGCCAACCCGCCCCATATTTTTATTTGTTGAAATGCGATTTTTCAAAATTTGAATAAAAATCTAACCAGAAATTTTAATTTAAAAAAATGTATTTTTTTTAACTGCATTCTAAATTTAAATAAGTAAGATTCTGGAACGTGCTCCGTAACTTTCCACCATACTTCTGGCGAGCGTTCAGTAAGTACACTTACGATATTCTAGATCTCACCAATACTTACGATAAAACCTATACTTACGATAAGAAATATATCTTGAAAAACCATGTTAGAATAAAAAAAATTGTAATTTAATTTTTATGCAACCAATATAATGTATAATATCAAAAATCATAACATTTACTTACTTGACGATATTCTTGCAAATAGGGGACGAATGGTTATAACCAATTTTTTTATTGTTGGGCTTAATGTTACCTAAAAACACGTTTGTAACACTGAGGATTGCCTGTCCAAAATCAACTTTAAGCTTAACTTTTAACTTACTTTGTTTCCTATACGATAAAATTTTGTTTTTAAATTCTAACGACATTTGTACTATTCACAATTGTAACCAGACTTGCACTACTAACAAATTGTCTAAAAAATTAAATTTTTTTGTATATTTTTCACCCAATTGTGTACACTCAGAAAACCATCCCAAGTGAAGTGTCTACCAAGTGATAATTTCAATAGCTGCAATTAAAACGACCTACTTAGACCTGAGTTTGTTAACCCTTAGTGATTTATCTAAGTACCAATATGCGACAAGTCACTTGACTTTCCCTTCACTTAGGGTTAGTAAATTTTTCTACTAGTTTGTTAACCCTTAGTAATTTATCTACTTACCAATATGTGACAACTCACTTAACTTAGGTTAGTGAATTTTTCTACTAAGGACAAGTGAAGACAGCAAATATTGATTTTTCAACGTATTGCCATCATAAGAATTCGACAATCCCATTTGCAACGATCGTTGCTCTATTTATAGGGAGATCATGATAAAAATGAGTTAAAAAAAAACTCGAAAAAAAATAAATGACCAAAAAGGAACCCGGTAACCTTTGGTTTAGACATGCCTGTCCATATATATATATAAGTGAAGTTTTTACTTATGGTTAATATGCTATTTTATAACCTTAAGTAAGTGAGAAAACTTATGGTAAGTAGATAAGTTCACTTGTTTCATATCTAAATGAAGTTTCTACTTAAGGCTAATGAGTTCTTACTTAGGGTTAGTAGATATTTTTCTCAGTGTATATTTTATGCCCAACTGTGTAAATCTTGTACAAAATTCTAGTTACACATATAAATGAAAAAAATTACACAGGATTTTAATGCAAAAAATGTATCTGTGGTTAGAAAATTTACCCGGCACCCAACTGTCGAAAATCAGGGTAGCCACTTCTTCCCATGTATCAATTTTGTTCTAAACGAGTGGCAAGCATTGTTGCGATGCAACCTGTCATACTTAGAAAATGGTCAATAAGAATTAAAACATACAAAAAAAACAATATTTAATCGCTCTGGGTTATCCATTTATATATAGTAGCCCCGCTCGACAATATACTTTTGTTTTCACTCTATAATTAACTAAAATAAATAGATACCAAATAATTTTTCAGAAAAATATAGGTACAACCTTTAATTATTTTTCTTATAATTACAATTTCGAAGGCAGCTTTAGGATAACATGTAATTAATTGGAATTTTTCCAGTCCAACAAAAATTAATAAACCTACCCCTTGTATAGTTTTGCAAATTTAATTTAGAAAGATGGTGGTCTACGAAAAGAATCTTAACGTTAACTTACTGATGGTAATTAACTACGGCTACGCGCCAATTAAAGGTTTCAGAAAGTTTCTGATTTTAACCTATTACGGTGCTCACATTACTTGTTTCTGGATTATTTTTATTTTAGCGATTTTTAATGGAATTGTCGAATTTCCTGGAGGTATTTTAAAAGCCACAGAGAGTATAACTATTTTAATTCAGGTAATAATATTGTTAATGTACAAATGATTATTATCAGCAGAAGCAACTAATTTTTTCTCGTCTTGCAGTATTTCTTTCATTTCCTATTTTATACAGTCTTAATAGTCCAGGCAAATTGTGCTTTTCTGGGAACTAAAAGCGAGCAAACTGAAATTTCGCGTGGTTGTAGAGTACCACTGGGAAAGCTTAACTATAGATTTGCACCATTCTCACCTTTCGTCATTTCGCCATCTTGAATCAAAGAGTTAAATCGGTTTTTCGCTCATAACTTCTGTTAATTTGGCACTAGAAAAAAAAATCAAAAACGCATTTTGTATGGAAAAACAATGCCTACAAAACGGCGCCTTCAAAATTATAGTAACTTTTTTGTTCATACTCAGAGTTCCATTATTTAAACAAAATACTGATAATCTGATTGAAAACAGTTTTCAACAAACATTGTAGAGCAGAAAATTCTCTACATTTTATGTTCGAATATTTTTTTTCTTAAACTAATTATTTCTATTCTACACCGCGCGCCAAATATTCAACAAACTTCAACGATCCTGCAGTCGCTCTGCGCACGATTTAAAAATCGCTGGAGAACGAGGATTCGTTATAGTATCTCTACTTTTTTATGACCGTTTTTCGTCATTTGTTTACATAAGTTTCATTAAACCTCTAACGATGAGTGAAATGTGGCCTGCGGTCACGTGATAATGATGCCATATGTATTTTAAAAAATATTCTAGGCTTCTAAGATTCTAGCCCGTTTTGACAAATTTAAGTGAACTACGTCAGCGCAATCTAGAAGAAGCTAGAGCGATGAAACTTCGCACGATTGTTACGCACTAGTAAGAAATAACGCCTACTGATTTTCAGAAAAATCGGAAAACGGCAAGTGCAGTATATGTCTTTTAAGATGTATCTCCGTTGTTCCGCTGTAACCTCTAACTGTCCAAGAAGTTGTAGGGAAAAACTATATCTACAAAACGCTTTTTTGATTTTTTTTCTAGTGCAAAATTAACAGAAGATATGAGTGAAAAACTGATTCAAGATGGCGCCGAAGTCAAGGGGATGAGAATAGTGCAAATCTATAGTTAAGCTTTCCCAGTGGGACCCTACGCCCATGTAAAATTTCAGCTTGCTCGTTTTTAGTTCCCAGAAAAATTACAATTTGCCTCGATTATAACAAAATTGAAAAAGAATCAGTTAGTATTTTTTTCATACACTCGATATGATCTATTGCAAAAAATTCTGCAAATGACACTTGAATTAAAAATCTAAAAAAATCGACAAACTTTGCATAAAGCTCTTTCTGCTCATGTTATATTTCGAACAATGTAAGCTTTGTATGTACCGGTCACTAATGGCCTTTTATGAAAGTTTCAGCATTTCAAAAAGCTTGCTTTTTGCTTTTATTATAATAAATCTTCAAAAGCGGGTAGTGGACCAACAACCAGAAAATAGAGTAGAGTCATTTCTGAGCCAAAAAATTTTAGATGAAGCCTTTTTAATTTTTTAACCGAATTTAAATTTCTCCTATTTATAATGATAGCTGTGTCACACAAAAAAGAAGAGTTTTGGTTTTGAAAGTTCGCCAACCTGCAAAGATTATTTCAGTTGTTTTCGAGATCGACTTTTGGGCGCGTACAGTGCGCGAGACAATATTATACATATTTTTTGCATGCATAATCAGACTAGTAGTACGAGACATAGACCTGGAAAAGTATCAAACTAATTGGTACATAGTAAGACGGCAAGGAAAAGTCCTAAAGTTGGATCACAAATCTGTCAAAGTAAAACCGAAATAAAAACATGCTAAAAATAATTAATTAAAAAAAAAAAACAACTTACACATTTATAAAGTGCGATATATAACACAGTAACATACACATATTTTAAAAACAGAAATTTCTTAACATTACAGGACTAATAAAATTAAAATATTTACGTGTTAAAAATAAAACCAAACTGAATGCGAATCAATTGGTATCGTCGACAGCGTACTACTTGTGTTAAAAAAAAAACAAAACTTTTTTATATAGGCGAGATAATAATTTTTAATACGTAAATATTTTAATTTCAATAGTCCTGTAATGTTAAGAAATTTCTGTTTTTAAAATGTGTGTAATTGGGTTTTCAATCCGATAAATTAATTAATAAACAAAACAAAAACTTTATTAAATAAGCAAAAACCTACACTTGAGCAGAAGTAAGTTCAGATCACAATCCAGCCCAACAACTAAATATAAAACTTAAATATAATAATAAATTTACTAAATTAGATGCAGAAATGGCCTAGACGTGTCAAAAATATCATACTCGAAAGCATTGAATCATTGGATTTAATAAACAAAACACCCAGGCAAAAGGCACAATGGTTGCCAAGCATAAAACTTTTAATTTTACTCAAAATGAGATAAATAAATCCTTAAAATTAATATTATAATAGTGATCGAACATCGAAACTCAACATCGATGGTAAAAAAACATCGGAATAAAAACATCGATTTTCCTGAACATTTCAAATTTTTTAACCGAATTTAAATTTCTCCTATTTATAATGATAGCTGTGTCACACAAAAAAGAAGAGTTTTGGTTTTGAAAGTTCGCCCACCTGCAAAGATTATTTCAGTTGTTTTCGAGATCGTCTTTCGGGCGCGTACAGTGCGCGAGACAATATTATACATATTTTTTGCATGCATAATTAGACTAGTAGTACGAGACATAGACCTGGAAAAGTATCAAACTAATTGGTACATAGTAAGACGGCAAGGAAATGTCCTAAAGTTGGATCACAAATCTGTCAAAGTAAAACCGAAATAAAAACATGCTAAAAATAATTAATTTAAAAAAAAACAACTTACACATTTATAAAGTGCGATATATAACACAGTAACATACACACATTTTAAAAACAGAAATTTCTTAACATTACAGGACTAATAAAATTAAAATATTTACGTGTTAAAAATAAAACCAAACTGAATGCGAATCAATTGGTATCGTCGACAGCGTACTACTTGTGTTAAAAAAAACAAAACTTTTTTATATAGGCGAGATAATAATTCTTAATACGTAAATATTTTAATTTTAATAGTCCTGTAATGTTAAGAAATTTCTGTTTTTAAAATGTGTGTAATTGGGTTTTCAATCCGATAAATTAATTAATAAACGAAACAAAAACTTTATTAAATAAGCAAAAACCTACACTTGCGCAGATGTAAGTTCAGATCACAATCCAGCCCAACAACTAAATATAAAACTTAAATATAATAATAAATTTACTAAATTAGATGCAGAAATGGCCTAGACGTGTCAAAAATATCATACTCGAAAGCATTGAATCATTGGATTTAATAAACAAAACACCCAGGCAAAAGGCACAATGGTTGCCAAGCATAAAACTTTTAATTTTACTCAAAATGAGATAAATAAATCCTTAAAATTAATATTATAATAGTGATCGAACATCGAAACTCAACATCGATGGTAAAAAAACATCGGAATAAAAACATCGATTTTCTTGAACATTTCAAAAAGCATGATGTTCCTGAACATCGATGTTTTTTTTGCTTTTTTTTAGAGAGTATTCCATTATTCAAAGAAACTGTTTTATTTAAGACTTATTGTTAATTTTACCACAAAGGAAATACCTACAGAATACACAATACTTATAATAAGCATGCAAATAACAGATTCATAATAATAATATTAAATATCTACGCTAAAAAAACACGAAAAATATGATTCGTACATTTAAAAGGAACTATATATTATATATATCATTGTTTCACATTAGGTAGAGACACCTATCGGTAGCAAAGTCGACGGACTCAAAAATAGGCAATTCTTCAAAACTTCTCAGACACATTATTTTCCATATTTTTTTTTGGATCGATGTTACGATGTTTTAAAAAAGTATCGATGATATTTTATAGACATCGATGTTAAAAACATCGATGTTGAACAAAAAAACATCGAGGTTCTTGAAACATCGATGTTTTGTACCCATCAGTATATTATAATAGAAAAAAAATTAATGCAAAAAAGTTCCGGTTACATGTCTTCTCCAAATGTAGACTTCATCAAAAAATGGGTGTTGCTTACTAAATTTGATGGACTAAAACGGCAAATTCCTAAACTCTTTCTTAAATGTCAAGTTGTTTAATGGGAACAAAAGAGTATCGGGTTTAGTTTTTAATCTGATAAATTAATTAACAAACGATACAAAAACTCCATTAAATAAGCAAAATCCTACAAAATCAGCAAAAGAAAAACGGACAAGACAACAATGTTAAAAAACAGAAAATCCAAATGCTAAACAAAAGATTTTTAATTTAACTTAAAACGAGATATATGAACTTAAAAGTAATATGTAATAGAAAAAAAAATGAAGGCAAAATAGTTCCGATTACAAGTCTCCTCCAGGTGTAGACTTTTTTAAAAATTGGGTGTCCGGTGTCATTTATTTGTTGCTTACCAAATTTAATGGATAAAATATTAGCTTCATAAACTCCTTCTTAAATGTCAACTGGTATAATGGAAACGATAGACTATGGGGTTAATTTAATTTAATAAACGAAATAAAAACTTTATTAAATAAGCAAAAACCTACACGGGCGCAGACGTAAAATCAGATCAGAATCCAGTAAATCAACTGCATATAAAACTTAAAGATAATAGTGAATTAACCACACAAAATGTAGAAATGGTCTAAACAGATGTAAAAATTTTCATGTTCGAAAGAACAGCAGCATTTTTATGCAAGGAAAAGAAGAAAAAAGTTTGAACGACTGTACTTAATTGATAAAAGACGCAGGAAAAAAGGCAATCAAATTAAAGAAAAATAAAAACAAGATAAAGTCAGCACAACAAGAATGAATAACACAACAAAGTCAAGAAATAAAAAATCTGGATACTAAACATAATACTCTTAAAATTATTATGTAAGAGAAAAAAATGAAGGCAAAAAAGGTCCGGTTGGATGACTTAAAAATCTCGGACAATGATATAGCGTTGGTACTACGACACAAAGGCAATCTATAAAGACCAAGATTAAGAATCATAACTAATGCGTCAAAAAGTTACTATATAACTCCATACTTTTTCATGTCCATATCCCGTACTATAGAAAGATCGCCAACTTCACCTATAAGATGTTTTTTCTAATTTTTAGCTGGCCAACCGCTGGGCCGCGTTGGTGTTTATGCCAGAGACCCAGGCAAGATTAATCGGAAAAATAAAACAGTTTAAAGATTACAGACATTGCGACGATGCAACCACACGCAATAAGTGTGAAGGTTTACTGAAACTCATCGATATGTGTTCGAAAATTATGAAAATACTCCTAGTTTGTGCCTCTCTGGCATTTCTGACGGTAGCCCCCCTGACCCAAAGCGGGTCTTTTATGGTTCATTTTTATAATCCCCCAAAGATTCCTTATGTTGTCCTCTACCTATTCCAATCGTTTGTTCTTATAAACATGTACGTTTTATATGTCGGATTTGATATTTTAATGATGAATTTGATAACGTTGATAACGATTCAGTTTATGTTGCTTCAAAGAGATGTCGCTTTGTTAAATTTGAAAGATGTTAAAAGCTATGAACAAGAGTCTCGGTTTTTAAAAACTGATGTGAAAATGCTGGTGGATAACCATAACTTTTTGCTAGGGTAAGATCCTTTTTATTTTATGCAGGAGTTTTAATCCTATAATGGTTGTTTATATATGTTAGCCCGGCTAAAACTATTAAAACACGGTTTATGCAGTTTTATGTTAAGCCTTTCACAAATACTTTTGTCAAAGCCTTTTAAGATATTATTAAAGTATTTTGGAGGGAATTATTAAAAGTTTAGGACCACACAGTATTCTGAATACTCTATTTTTCTAGAAATAGAGCTGCATATTGAAACTAAAGAAGTACGCATCTGACTTCCATAAAAATTTTAAATTTTGGAGGTAATATCACTGCTGAAAAAATACTGAAATAAGAGGGGATCGCATGTCCAAGATATAATAGGAGATATAGCGTGTAACTTTTTAACCGTTTTTGTCCATTTCAACGTAGGTATTTTACTAAGCTACATGACGAAATCCCAAATTGTTATACGGAATGGCATCGAAATTGTTTTGATTGCTTTAAAATGAAGGCAGGTAAATTTACACTTTCTAGAAGGAGCTTTTTTAAAATTGTATTTAATATACAAATTCATATAAAAAGTCCGGAAACAAAATTAATTAATTGAAGCTATAATATATTTTTTTTATAAATAAACCTTTACAGGGTGTTTAATTTAATTTTTTTATAGGTAGACAGTTTGATTTGATTTCATTAAATAGGTAGGCAATATAATACAATGACTGTGCTTTTTTTATACACTTTCTACAGTCGCCCCTCTCCATTCCCTCCCTCCTGTTGATGCAGGTACCTCTATACCTATTCTTTATAAAATAATATACTTAGTCATTAAACCTTTCTACCTACAGTTCTTCCGAAAGGTGGTCATACCCCGTGACTGATATGGAACGTATATATGTCTCAAATAATTTAAAATGTTAGGGTTTTATATTTTTATTTGAATGAAAAATTAATACGTCAATTTTATGTGAGCAATCTTTTTTTTCCTATATGGATCAGAACAAAACTATTACTACTAATAAGTTAATATCATCACAATACAACAATCAGTGGCTAAAAGAAAACAAGTGCCAAACAGATAAATAAAGTCAATGCATGTAGAGTATAACTACCATAGCCATCTCTCGGAAGAGGTGTAAATCCCAAATTTTACTGATCGAGTATACGTTATAATAAAATTTTAATGTGTATCATATGGGTTCTTACAAAAGGCGTATTACCAAAAATTGTTTCACGTGCATCAACCGGCGAAGAAGAGGGGGATTGCCAAGAAAGTGTCTAAGAATAAAGTGTACCTACCTACTAAAATTGAACTACCTACCTAGCAAAAATTAAACATCCTGTAAAGGCTAATATGTAAAAACTTAACACACCCTGTATATACAATTAATTAATTTTGTTTCCGGAATCCTTTTTTACATAAAATAGAATTTTAAGAAAGAATCTTCTGAAAAATGTAAACTTACCTGCCTTAGTTTTAAAAATATAGTAAGATAAACGATTTCTATGACCATCCTAATAACAATTTTAGACTTTATCAGGCAGCCTATACCTATACAATATAACTTATTAATGGTCAGAAACGGTTAAAAAGTTATCAAGATTTTTTTAAAAGTCCAAATCTAAAAAAAGAACAACAAAAATGCAACAATATGTATATGGATAATTATTTGAATTAAAATTATTTGTGTGTATACCTTTTCTCAAAAGAAATATTTGACAAATTTTTTGTCTTCTAATCTTTCCTTTTTTCACAAATTTTTTCTATTCATTTTTAAAAACAACCAACACATAAAAGACCTTTTCTGAAAATTTTAAATTTTGTGTGCTATATGTTTAAGAAGCAGATTACCTCTAGTCCTCATCAACGGCAATCTGACTGCTCGGCAATATATCGATGAAGTGCTGCAGTCAGTTTTACATCCCTACCTGCAAACTATCCTAAATGCGATGTTTCAACAAGATAAGGCCAGACCGCATATTGCTCGTGGACTTCTTCCATGAACTTGGCATAGAGACTTTGGAGTGGCCAACAAGATCGTCTGGTATGGGATATGATAGGGCGCAATCTTAGTCGATTACCACGGGAAACTTAGATGAACTCTGGCATTCCGTAAGGAGGATTTGGATGAGTGTTCCTCAATTTGATATAGACCATCTTATTTTGTCAATGCCCAATAGAACAAACGAGTACATAAAGAGCCATGGATGAGTCACTCATTATTAATTTTTTGATGATTATCATGGAGGAATCTTCTTGGAGATGCTCCTAGCTTCCTAATGTATTAATGTATAAATAAATTACTTTAAAAATATTTATCCTCTCTAGTGTTGCATTTTTTTTGGTCTCTAGTATATATAATACCAGAACCTACGTACTTTGATAGATTATGCCTTAAAGTGAGTGTTTTTTAACATTTAGTAGATCTTGTGAATTAGATTATTTTGAATTCTTGGTTGTTAAGGTTCAAAAAAGTACTGAAAAAAGATGGGTTGCTTTATTTACATGTTTAAATACCAAAGTAGTGCATCTTCAAAGCTTTTACTCATTAAGAACTGATTTACTTTTAATGGGACTAAGGCGAGGTAAATCTAATATTCAGATAATGGGACAAACTTTGTTGGAGGAGATTAAGAAATTCAAAAATTTTTTAAAAGAATTAGACCAAGAAAAAGTAAATACAGCGTTAACGACATTTACAAGTTCTGTAAATTTAAAAGTAGGACTTTTTATGACAACCATTACCAAGTCAATTCTGAATTGCTGTTGTCAAAAAAATCTATCAAAGGTAGATCAATCACTGTTCTCCAATTCTTTTAAATAAGAAATTAATTTATAATTTTAGGTGTGTCAAAGATTATCAAGAATTTGTTTCTGTAGGATTCTTTGTCAACTGGTTGGTAACAGTTATGCGCTGCTGCGTGGAGTTATATAAAATGACAACTAGGTAATTCCGCAAAAAGTACAAAAGTGTAAAAAGGACAAATAAAAATGGTACTATACTCCTTTCACACTTTTCAGAGCTTGCCTTGATGGTATACCACTATTTTGTGAGGACCGCTCAAAAGGCATAGTAAATGGGGAATACTATGTCCCACCCTGTTTTATCAAAAATTTTTTTAGCCCCTCGATGATCAACACTTTCGAAGGCTTGATTTACATGATCTACATGGCTACCGAAATACTTTGCATTTATTCCTTACCAGCCCAGGTGCTGATAAATGAGGTGATGAAATTAGCTTCAAATATTATAATGACATCAAAAATGGTGGTTAATCTATCCAAAAATCCCAACATGCATAAATATATCTTCTGTTTCACTTGAAGTAATCCGGGTCAGTCTTAATTTAATAGGAAATTCAAAAGGAAAGATTAGTCTCTCGCAGACTTCCACCAATAGCAAAGCTAAAAGCTATCACCCCTTTCAACTAAAACATGTCTACGTATATATAAAACAGTTGGGTTTGATTGGCTTTCAGGGTTTCTTCGTTTAATACTCGTGACAACGTCTAGCTTTGCGATTGGTAGAAATACGTGAGAAAATACTCCTTTCTTTTGAATTTTATATTAAATTAGGAATGACCCGGATTACTTTAAATGAAACAGAAGATATATTTATGCATAAAAACAAAAGATCAAAACATCTTGGGTGGAAAAAAACGAAAATTCAAACTTTGATAAGTATCACACAAGGAACACACAAGGGACCAAAGCGAAAAGAGAAATGATCAAATGATATTTCGCCTTGGACAACCAGCATCGGCTCATCAGTGGTTACACTGATGACACTCCTCAAATATCATGAATATTCTTTTTTTTTCACTCAAGATCTTTTGATCTTTTGTTTTTTAGATTCTTTTTGGTTGAAGTAACTGATTTGGAGGTTTTTTTTAACTTCTTTTTATATTTATGCATGTTGTATACATCAATTCAGGGATCTTTAGTTCAGGCAATATATTCTAGATTAACCACGCGTCATTTTTGACGTCAATATAATATTCTAAGCTCATTTTTTTTTCGGGTTTACCTATCTATATTTACTTCATCCAAGAATAAGGTTCTTGGTTCAATACTTTGTTTTAATATTATTTACTAGCTTATGGACCATTTAAATGATCACAACTTTTGTCCCCGTAAACCAATTTTGATGAAATAAAGCCTATGTGCTCCCCAGGAGTCCAAGAAATGCAGCTGTGAAAGCTCTGTCAAAATCGATCTAATAGTTTTTCCGTAATGCTGGAACAAACAGAAAGAAAAACAGTCTGACAGACGGACAAAAATTGGAGAAATTGGATTATTGTAATCTACTTCGTTTAGTTAGAGGCCCCATTAAGAATTTTATGAAAATATCCAATTTAGAGAAATTGTATTTCTAGAGATTTATTTTATGTATAGATTATAAAAAATTAATATATGAGTTTTAAAAATAGTTTAATTTCTTCGAGTTTTTTTGTAAAAAACTTTATTTGATTTCTAGGCGAATAAAATTGGTGATAAAATTTACAACAGCACACAGTGGTATTTATCAAATTTAGTACGTACCAGAAAGGCGTTGCTATTTATCATGAATAGATCACAAAATAGTCTTAAACTGAAGGCTGTGAAATTAATTGAAATCAACATCCAGACAACATTTTATGTAAGTCAAATACATGCAAATTTAGGCTTATATTATATTTTGAATAAAGAAGAACTTTACACAGATCGCTTAAAAATATAGCCTAGTTGAATTTTTGCTCCCAAAATAACTTTTTAACTTTGAAAAAAAAATCCTGAAAAAAATGTTTTGCATGTTTTGTTCATGCAATTTAGGAAAACTAAATATTCTTTTTAAGAAAAAAATTTGTTTAGTATACTGATACATTCGACATTTTTGGTTAGAATCTGTAAATTATTAGAAATCAGCTACTTCAAAAGAAGCATCGACTGCCAAAAACAAAGGCTTGTTTAAATATGGCCAAAGGAATCTTTTTATGACAAAAAAAAAGTAATTTTTATACGGATACATCTTTAGTACTACTAAAAAGACTACATCTCCGCAGTATAGCTCTATCCGAATAAGCCGTTGTTTTTTTCTGACACCTATTTCTTACCCCAAAAATCTATTACCTACCTTATTTAATAAAATATAATATCCATTCTATTTTAGGTGCTGAAAACAATATATTCCGTGTACGCTTTTCTCTATAATATTTACGGAACAATGAACAATTAATTAACAAAGTGAAAACAGTGAATGGAATGAACCACACGCCACTATTAACAAACTTCATACGAGAGGCTGATTGTGCATTTTATTTTAATAAACCTTTCCTCTCAATGCTGAATAAATTTGTTATGTAAATTTTTTGGACTAAATTTAATAATAGTTGCAAAACCACAAAAATTTTGTGCTAAAGCGATCCCTAAAAAAGAGTTATTTTTTAATCTGTCGTTTAAAAAATAAACTTTAAGCGATTAAAAAAGTGTAATAAAAATATAGATAACGTTTACAAAGCGCTCGTATTTTAATAAGATAATTTTGGTCAGGACGAATATCAGGCTGTTAACAATAAATAAAAAAGCTACACTTCATAAAGTCGGCACTATTACATATTTTAGGCACTTTACCCTTGTGTTATGAAATGACTGGAACAAATCCTCGCATTTTTCAGGAAAGTTTCACGTACATTTTCACGTTGTCTCTTATCCAACTATAAGGAAGAAGACAGTTATTTTTAAGGGCCTGCTCCAGGCTACGCCTATGAAACGTCAAACATTTTCTGTCTTCTATATATTAATTTTGTGTTTATATCTATTAAAATTATAATTGCTTAACAGTGGCAACGAGACCGTCGCGTCAGGTCGTCGAGGACTATGAACCAATCCTCGAAAAAATTAAGAAAAGCTATCAGAAGTCCTTAGAAGAACATCAAAAGACACGACAAGATATGGAAAAACCTAGTCCGAAACAAATAAGAACAAATCAGCAACACCAATACCGTCATCAACATCTCTTCCCGACCACATACATAGACTCAATCATCATTACTCAGCAAAAAAGTTACCTATGCCATTGCCCCCCAACACCATATCAGCAGCCATTGAATCTACAAACATCGATTAAAGAGTAAGAGTAAAAGCAGATGAATTTAATGGAAGATCAGAACAATTTTTTACGACAAACCGTAATTGGAGAAAAATCTAACACTGCAAGAAGAACCAGCCCTCAAGGATCTTAAACCAGAAATGCAACTGTAGTAATGGGTGCCACCACCTACGACCAGAAAATTGAAGAGGCTCTACAAGAAGGAAATTACAGAGAAATAACTCAGGAACCAACCATTACTGTAGAAAGGAAAATCTACCAAACTCTCTACCAACACAGAAGATATTTTAACGACATTGAAAGAAGCAAACTCACACCGTACTATAGCAAAACACTGCATATATATGGACTGCCGAAAATTTAAAAAGGAAACATGACTCTTCGACCGATAACCAATTATCGCAATTCTCCTTATGATCATGCTAAATATCTTCTATTAATCATCCCGCCTCTTCAAGGAAAATCATCATCATTCGTCAAAAATTCAAAGCACTTCGTGGACCTTCTTAGAGACATCAATCCACAATTTGACGACCAGTGTGTTAGTTTTGACGTCGAAAGTTTGTACACGAACGTACCACTGGAAGAAACATAAGTAATTATGGATTTGTTGAAATGCTGTCTGGACGTGTATTCTTGAACAGAGAGCGTCTAATGATCACATCAGACGAAAACGTTATATTCTTGATCGATGATCCGATCTTACGGATCTCATGAAAATCATACTTTCTCATCGCATGGTTCGAAACCGGGGAACAGCGTCGAATCTAGTGACACTTGCACAATAAAGAGGTTTTTTTTCGGATGTATTGCTTTCTAAATTGCTTTTTGTTCATAGGAAGTGATAGATCCCATGCGATAGATCCCTTCGAACAAGAGAAAGACCGGATTGTATGACTTTTAAGAATACACATCCTTTCTTCTTACTTCCAGGAAAAGGACATGTATTTTCGACAGAAAGATGGTCTAACCATGGGATCTCCACTTTCGCCGGTAGTGGCCAACATCTTTATGGAATCCTTTGAAGAAACTATGGCTAAGATACATGAACGACAAATTTATATCATCTGGAAAAAGGACAACAATACACTAGAACAATTTTTCAATCATGCAAACAGCATAAGAAACATCACATTAAATTTGGAAAAAGAAAAAAATTGTCAGCTCCCTTTTCTCGACGTTCTAGTCACAAAAAAGAATTTAACCATAATCACTTTGGTTAAATCAAACCACTCTACGACAACCAAACTGGAAATTGCAAAATCTCTTATATTACGAGCAACCTACATCTGTAATACAAAAGAAGCTTTAAATAAAAAAAATGCTTTGATCCGATCTGCGAAGGAATAGTTTTTTCAACTACACGTTCAATAAAACTCTTCAGACCACATTAACACAAAGGACGACAGACGCGAATACTGAGAGGAAGGTAAATTTAGAAGAACATGCTGAGCATGTTTTGTTCATGCAATTTAGGAAAACAAAACGACCACAATAATAAGAAGTCAACTAACAAAAATTAACCATATCGACACAACACCAAGAACTGAATCTACCAAGTACCATGCGAGTGTGAGGATATCTACATCGGAGAAAGCAGCAGACCCATGGAAGTTCGCCTTACAGAACACAAACACAAAAATAGCTCAACATAGCTGGGGAAATCAACACCATATGGAATGGAAAGAGGCCAAGATCGTCGCCAAGGAGACAAATCTATTCAAGCGGAAGTTTAAAGAAACAGCATTGTTACAGAGGGACCAGCATGTATTTTCTCAACAGAACGTCGCTATCAAGGATATTTGGAAACCCATACTTTTCGGAGATACAGATTTCTACTATGAAAGGGCGGAGTCAAGTGTAAACTTCATGGTTCACTGAACACAGCTTAGTTTTATAGTTCACTGAACACATGCTAGTGTATAAGATTAGGTAGTCTTAGTGTCTGTTAGTATTCACCTGATTGCGGATACATTATAAGCATTAAAAACGTTGTGAAAAAGTAAAAAATAAAGACAATGGAAGTTCGAAACTCTAGTTTACTCTCAAATTCAATACTGTCTAACACCTTCAAACAACAGTTATTAAAGGTCGACAATGACACAGGAGAGACTAATGGGACTTTCAACAATTTCTACAGAACAAGTCATAGCTTCTAAATTAGATATTAATAAATTAGTTAATACTTGCGGAGCAAAAAGTCAGGAGTCACTTTTTTTAATACTTATTGAATTTCATTGAGAAAAATGCAGCACGAGGTCAGATAGAGCGAGTTTGTACATTCACCGGTGGTCCACCGATGCCAACAAAAGAGTTCATAAATTTTAGATGGATTTCACTAGTCCAACAATAGAGTTCCTAAATTTGTCGATAGATTTCACCAATCCAACAAATGTTGGCACCGATCGCCACCGGCTTCGGGAGTCGGTGAATAATCTTCGTTGGATTACACACAACCCTACTTTATGGTTATTTATTTTTTCCAGTTTTTTTTATAACTTATTCAAACAAAGATATTTTTATGCATTAATGGAGTGGTGAGCCATAATATTAATGCAAAACAGTTCAAGTGAAGATTTTGTCGATGAGCTATACATCATACAAAATTTGAGGCAAAAACGTACTTGCATGGAAGAATATTTTGAAAAAACTGTCCAGAAGTACAGCATAAGTGCCTTTAAGGATGGTTCTTTCTTCCTTCCTTCGCCCTTAAAAAATTTACATTTCCCAAGGAAGAAGGGAGACTTGGGAGTGACTATGAATATGGCCCTTATAAGTCACATTTCCGATTTTCTCGAGCCGAAGTTGAGGCATGATTTTATTATTTTAAGTGTAGTTTGGCACTCAGCTGTTTACACCGCAACGTGTTCTTTTTGTATTCGATGGATCAACGACATTTCATCACTGCTAGATCTCAGATGGATGTCAAACCCATCTGTCAACCGAATGGTGGCACCGATGTTCCACCACTGTCAAAAAAATGTTGAATTTGCAAACTCGCCCATATAGCCCGGACTCCTTGGTTCTGGTAAAAAATTTACTTATGCAATGTGGTTGTTTTTGCACTAGTAAATGCTATATTTTCTTCCCAATCGAGTTCACTATACGTATATTTAGGTAGGTACCTAACTGTTTTTTTTTTAAATTGATGTTCAAATTATATGCAGCAAGTTTGTTATTTTTTTTTATTTTGTTATCTATTATTTTAGGGAAAATGAAAATTAGTTACAGTTGGTAGAGGCATCAAAATATTTCTTGCACAGCGTAACGAAATCTCTGGAGCCGGCAATATTAGGACTGATTATTATGACAAAGCTGAAGATCGCGCTCCTTTGTTGTGTGACTGACATGACTGTCAAAACATTTCCTTTTGACACCATGTGACGCCGTGAGTGAGCACTCACGAAAAAGTCGTAAGTGGGAACCGGGTGTTACGCAACAGGGTGTGGGGAGAGGGGAAGGTGTAAGTATTAAAAAGTGTTGCAAGGGAAAAATGAGAGGATTTGTTCCAGTAATTTCATAGTGGTGGATAAAGTACCTAAAAATATGTTGCGTGCGGAACTCTCAAAAATAGTGGAGATTTCATAAAAGTCAGGCTATGCCGACTTTATATGTACCGAATAATTTACCATCAGCGCTATATTTACAGCCATATTGCTACTGTGCCAGCGCAGAAGAAAGAAAACGCTAAGAAAGCATCGAAAAGTAATCTGCGCAAAATAAGGGTAACGAAGGGCACCCTTGTACAATTTACGTTGATGGAGAAGAGGCTAAGGGGTCAAGCTCCCCCCAAATCCTGTGAATATCGACTCCTAAAGATCAAATTTTCCAAAAAACTGGTTATCTGGGACTATCCTGTTACCCGACCGAAATTTCAAATCACAAGAACATTTCTGCATTAAGAACATCATCTGTGTACGTCACTGAAAAAAAAAATGATAAAAATCATATCTTTTAATATTTTTAAACAGTTTTTGTTAATTTTTAAGCGATACTTTTTCGCACAAATACGAACCTCAAGTAGATGATTTTTACGAGAACTCACGAATTACACAGCCACACAAAAAAAAGTGTCGTGATCTGGGGACGGGCAATTGATCTCTGACGTTGTCGTTTAACACTAATCTCTAAGAAAAACTCAATAAAATTATTTTAGGCTGACTTTTTTAAAGCCTATATCAGCGGAGTCTCATTCTCACAATTAAAGAGACATTACTTCAACTTGCCTGGACTCACCCAATCTAACCTAATCTGGCCTCATTATTATTATTATTTATCTTTCATCGCAGCAGATTCTGGAAATTCATTCGTCAAACTTACTTTTACTTACACGTATCTCAAACTTTTTCGTTTTTTTACTTCGAGGACATCTTCAATTTTTTAAGTAATAAGGCTTCAGAAAAAATCAGCCCTCAAGTTTTTTTAGACAATCTCTATCGACTAATCAAGCAGGTGCACTTTTAAAATCATGGCGAATGCGTGACAGCTCCAGCTGATTAAATGCACGAAAACCTCGTTAGGTACGATAAGGGCATACGAAACGATGTTTTGTCGCATTTGATCAGCTGGAGCTGTCACGCATTCGCTAATAGTTTAAGTACACCTGCTCGATAGGTCGACTCAATAGAGATAAGGATACGAATGCCGATAATCCCGAAACTTAACTTTAAGTATCTATTGTTGTTGAAGGACAACATCAGGGATCAATTCTGACAGCTAATTCAAATCCAGTGCATCGAGAAACATCAGAATCGATATGCCTCATCCACAGAATAGTTTTTTAAGGTTAAGATGACACGCTGACGTATAGCAAACAGCAATTCGATAAACCAATTTTTTATCCTAACCTTATTTCATCAAACCCATTCAATAATAAATTCGAAATTTATAAGACCCGTTTTTAATCAAACCATTGTTCATCAAACTCATTCAATATCAAACCCGGAACTCGTAAAACCCGTAATCAGAAAATTTTTGCTAAATTAATTGCGCATTCACCAATACCACATGAACCAGAGGCGTACACGCAGGTGACGCGTTTTGATGCATTTGTCGCTGTTACGCGAGCGTATTTGTATGTTGCGTTTAATAGTTTGTGTATAGATGTCACTTGTATTCACCTGTCTTGCATTCATGTGTTATTGGCGAATGCACAATCAATTTAGCAAATATTTTCTGATAAATTACGGGTTCTACGACTTCCGGGTTTGATATTGAATGAGTTTGATGAACAATGGTTTGATTAAAAACGGGTCTGTTAAATTTCGAATTTGTTATTGAATGGGTTTCATGAAACAAGGTTCGGATAAAAAATTGGTTTGACAAATTGCAGTTTCTATGGTGAATCGTTCTTACGATCAATTTTTTTATTAAATACGGTCTGATTAGCTCCTGGTTTGATAAACCACAGGCGTTCAACCCATCGAGTTTCTATAGATACTTTGATAGGAAATTTTGTATTGATAAACTGGTGCAAATTAAAAATTGTATGCCCCGATAAACGCACAGATTGACCAATGCGCCACTGCCCGAGTATGAATAATCGTCTAAAATAATTACTGTAGAGGGTGCTTTATCATAGTAACAATTATTTATGACCCATACAACGCAAATTATTATTGAAATTCGAAGCGATCGATCGGTAAAATTTCATGTTAATATGATGGAACGTTCCAGCATTTTATAAAAGGTTTAAAATTACCTGGAAAAATCATCATCATTCCGAGGCAAAAAGTTTATAAACTGTGCAAAGCTTAAGTATTTTATAAATTTGAAGGATAGTTAGTTAAGTTTAGTTTATTTATTGGTAATATTACACAAGTATTTTTACAAGGCAAATAAAGAGATAAATATCTAACAATAAATAAATTGCAGTTTTATAAAACAGTAACTTTTAGTAAAAAGTATTAAAAAACGGAATAAGGTAATACAAGAGTATTTTAAAAAAATAAAATTAGGCAATAATATAATACATTTGTTTTAAAATCACACAGAACTTATAAGGTTTTTTAAAGAGTTAACATACACAAAACTTATAAAATTCTCATAGATTTTTCACGTCAAAGGGAAGTAAATTGTAAAGTTTTTTACCACAGTAATCGGTGCCCCTCATTGTACTTTCTAATCGATGGTAACTGGGTACAATATTCTCTCTATTCATGGTAAAAATTGAGTGTACCTCACTATGGGAATTGAATAATGTTGGGTTCTATTTACATAAATGAGGCAATTGAGAATAAAGACAGAGGTAAACATAAGTGTTTTGAGCTTTCGAAAAACTTAAAATTTGGTCACGGAGAGAACCTGTAAAAGCCATGGAGATTTTTTTGAACTGGAAACTTTAAACACTGATTAAACAGAAAATGTGCATTTATACAGAAGAAGATGACTGCATACTGCATAGCTAACATATAAATTCTTACGTTCTTTTAAAAAAATACCTTCACATATACAATTTTCTATATAGATGCCTGCTGAAATGCCCCAGCGTAATGTGGGAATGGCTATCCTATAAAGAGAAATAGAATTTCGAGGGAGTATTTCGAACTATTCGGTAAATTCCCCGGACAGCTTTGGTATTTGTGGGGCTCAATGAAAATTGCTTGTCATCAAGGATGTATTTTTTGTTCATTAAGGTTGCTTACTACGTTTAATTTTAAAGGGGATTTAATAATAGATCACTACTATAAAGAATGCAATGCAGTGGCGTGGGTACGCAGCAATTGATCCTGCGACTGTGGTATATGACGCCCTTATTTTGCCCAAAATTAATAAAAAAATAAGTTTACTCTTTAATGCTGAAAGTACTACCAAAAATGTTAAAAATGATCAAGGCATTACCATTGGTAAAAATAGTAAGTTATATCTAAGTTGGCTCTGCATGATGATAGCTCAAAGTTGCATATGCGTCAAGTAAAGTATTAATTTGTTTTTCGTGCAAAAAATCACAAAAGTTTCAATTGACTCCATGACAAAGATACTAATTTGGAAGTGCTTATTTTATAATATTTATGGAAAATGAAGGTAGGATTGTTAAGGTGGAAAATATGTAATTTTTTGTTTAGCTAACCCTACAAAATGAGATCAGCATGGATCCGACCATGCTTGTATGTAATTTATTTTTTAGAATTAACATTAAAACTTTTTGCAACATTCCTCAAAACCTTAAGGCGCCAACAATTTACAGTCTTTAACCAAAAAAAGATATGCAAATATAGTTCCAGGTATATCTGAAAATACAAAAATTCAGTAGAAAGAAAAGGATGAAAAAGGTTACCTTTTACCCAAAAATCTGACTGATCACAGATATGCTTTCAACCTATCCAAAGCCAACCATTATGAAACTAAATTAATAATTAACGCAGCTTCTATTGCTGCAAAGCAAAGTGGTCCAAAAGACCTCTCTTCTTCTCTTAAAGAATCAACAAAAAGCCCTACAAGGCCATCTAAACTAAAAAAAGCCTTAGGTACCTTTTGTCCCATATCATACACTGATCAAGAAGCCTAGCATTTATACCAGACAATCGATTTAAAAAACAACAATATTTAGCTATAAGATCTGGTTGGAAAAGTAGAAATTGTGATATTTACCCTGCCTATGGACACATACTAGATGCTAAGTTACACTGTAGACCATCAAATATATATATAACAAAAAAATATGCAGAGGTTTCTGTTCAAGATCTTCTGGAGCACAGCACAATTTTTTTTTTAAGTTCAAGAAGACGTTATTTCCAACCTTATGATATCAAAGTCACAAAGCAGTCTGTCTCTTACTTTCATGGCAAGTTACGGCTTTCATGGAACCTCTGGCCAGTCACAGTATAAACAAAAATTTACATCTGAAGAACTGATGGATTCGAGTATTTTTGCCAGAACTCTTATACCCTTGAGATTCGTTACCTCTGATGGTATATCAGTATGGAATAATACTACAACTCAATCAGGTAGATTAAACAACAGACAATTAAACTGAAGTATGCTAACGAACGAAAGAAATCATGTTCTAAAAGAGAAGAACCTCGATAACCAAATTAAAAATTTAAATGATCTGAATGCGACCTTAAAAGATTTCCACGTGCACATCAATTTTATATTGTGTTTGACTTTAATGAACGGTAAAATTCTTAGCATACTCAATGGCACATGATGTAAATAGACTTGCCGCATATGCAATGCAACACCAGTAGATTTTCTGTCTGTTATATACTGATTTTCGATCTCAACTGTTCAGACCAAAAGAAAACTCTTTGCAATATGGAATTAGTTCATTTGAATTAATACACCATTTCTAGGTAATATTGGTTTCTCTGTGTTGCCAATAGCCTTTAACAAAATTTGAGAACTATTGCTTTGAGACTGCTAATATTTTCAGGCAAAATTATCCTTAGTTTCCAATGCCAGCTAGCGTGCATAAAGTTTTTATCCATAATAAAATTGTTTATTATCTGCTAGATTTTTGGGAGAAGAAGCCTCAGAATATAAGAAAAAGATCTACAAGCACGACCGGGAATACCATACCATAGAGCAATGGAAACTTCTGATCCTTTAATTTCAAATCTCTCGCTCACGTCATGTTAAACCAAACTAAAAACAAAAATCTTAGCAGAATATGTTATTAAATAAGCATTTTATTTATTAATATGTTCTATTAGTGTAGAATTAAATAAAGTCTCAAATTTGAGGTTTGTATTGAGTGACCTAAAACAAGTCTCAAATTAAGTTGATTAAAAAATTAGAAAGTCCGCCATTTTTGTTATTTGAAGGTTTAGTCTAAAACACAGGCAAGTCTTACATTTGAGGCAAATCGGTTTATGAATAAGAGAGTGCGCCATTTTGATATTTTTCAAGTTTTATTTCAAAATTGTATTGAGTGGCATAAAACATCTCCATCCAAAAATATATTCCTTTAATTTTGGTCAAAATAAGCAGGGCGTCATATACCACAGTGCTACGGGGAGGCCTTAAAGTTCGTGGGGGGAGGGTTTGAGTAACAGCGTGGTCTCAGATAACCAATTTATTTTTTATTTTTGGGGAACAATTAAATTTTTAGGAATCAATTTTTAGTCGCTCTCCCCAAAGCGACCTAAGCCCCTAAGTACCCCTCCTAGCAACAACTTGATCATACTAAATTAAAGCAATTTTTTGGGGTGTTCGAGACTATGCTGCTTAATTCCTTTTACTCTGCTTATCATTGCTAAATAAAACTATCCCTTAAAAAATTCCAGTTTTTTTTTTGTTGATATTATACGTCTGATTGTTTGAAAATTTTTCTAAAATTTAAAAAATTGCTTAGAAGGTTTTAAAATTCTAATAGTATATTCCAATTCGATAAGATTAAAATAAAAATTTACAAACGTTTTTTGTGTTAACAACAACGGTTGATAAAATACCGTTTTTATTGACACTCCGGCAGATAATAAGTATAAATTACTTTATCCAACATATGGCAGTTACGACTGTCATTATTAATGTCATTTTAGACAAGTGAACTATCGAATAACACACTAGTGTTTTATAATCCATAACTCACTGGTATTTAAAGTAGTATTCTATTTATTTATTACTATTACAAGCAGAATTCTCATCGATATTGAAACTAAAGGAAAACGCTAACGATTTATTCGAATTTGAAGTCATTGTAAAATTTGTTGGTTCATTGAAACCAGACGCTCATATATAGGTACAGCTGCTGATAGTGCAGAAAATCGCCGACGCTTTAGAAGCTTGTATTTTTTCTGCAATTTGAATTTTGTTATGCACCGATTCTTCTAGGTATCCTTCTGCTACGGTCGAGGACTTCCATCCTCCGTGACGCCTTAAAGTAGTCATTTATTGGCTAAAAGGGTCGCCGAAGACCTTTTTAGGCAGTGACCGGCATAGAGACCTGGTTCCTCCGATTTCAAAAACATTGCAATTCTTGTTGTTGGTATCTTCGACAACGTATTTATTCCCACACACTGGCTGGTATACCTCCCATTTTTGTAAAAAACAAAAAAGCGGCTAGAACTAGTATTCTTTGGCCTCAAAAACATGTATTTTTTACACAAATTGATCGGGTTGACTGAAAATCCTTATTCAAGCATGGTGAAACTTGGTTTTAGTGAAAATATTTCCCTTTACCTCGAATATTTTCTATTTTTAAATTGCCCAATTCATCGCATGGGTTCCTAAGATTTTCCTTAGGGATAGGATTTCAATAAATCAAACAGAAATGGCATATAAAGTTCTGCGCGCACAAAAGAAACAGATATATTGAGCAATGGTGCCAGTTTGTTATTATCTCCGGACTGCTTTCATGAGAAAAAGTTGTCGTCACTCTTTCATTGTGAGCATAAATCATAGTTGCAATAATAACCGTTGACAAGATGTCTGCAAATTCTGCTAGATGGCGGCCACACCTTGAGATGTCGAGTCGCTTCAGTTTCGTAAATTTTATGTTTTTAAAATGCCGTATACTCGAGAAGAAAAGATTTTTATTATTAAAAACTAAATAAAAAGTGGCAGTGCGGACGAGATCATTGGGCTTTTTGTTTTTGCGTTTCCAGATCGACCGGTTCCTGTGGCTCAAACTGTCTACAACATTTATCATCGTTTTGAAAGATACGGGTGCATAAATGGTTGTAGACAGTGTTACCACGACGGCGAAATACCAGAGCATCCCGTTCTTCCACACGGAACGAGACGGAATGGTATGCGCTTACGTTGAGGCATATGAACCATGTTCGACGAAACCGATTGCGGAGGCACTGGATATTCCCAACAGTACTTGCCAATAGATCCTAAGAAATACGGCTATAAGTCGTTTAAGATTGGGAAGTCGCAGGAATTGCAACCAGGTGATTATTTTCGCCGGTTAGAATATTGTGAGGTTATGAGGGATAAATGTGACAGGAACGAAAATTTCCTATCAAAAGTTTTGTTTAGTGACGAGAAGACATTTGAACTTCATAGCTCTCACAATCCACAAAATAGCCGCTATTGGTCCAGCGAAAATAAATATCTGCACGCAAGTGTTAAAACGCAACATCCTCAAAAATTAAACGTTTGAAGCGGTATTGTCGAGGATCATATTATTGGACCCTTTTTCATTGAAGGGAATTTGAATAGCCAAAAATATGTTGATCTTCTCTAACACCAGGTTTTACTATGGTTGAGGGAACTCAACATAAATTTGGACGAATTGTGGTTTCAGCAAGATGGCTGTTCATCCCACAATTCACGCCAGGCTACAAATTACCTTCGTCAGGTATTTGGTGATAGAATTATTTCCACGTATGGAAATATCCGATGGCCTCCTCGATCACCAGATCTTGCGCCAAATGACTTTTTCCTATGGGGTTGTTGGCACGACAAAATTTTCCAACACCCTCACTTACAGCCTACGACTATACAGGAGTTGAGGGCGAAAATTTTGGAGGCGGGCAACTCTATCACCCCTGAAATTTTGACTGCTACGCGCCAAGAGTTTTACAATAGATTGGGATATTGTGAGGCTCAAGAAGGGGACACATTTGAGCATCTAATCTAATTAAAAATTAAATGTTTTCAGGTCCAAACCACAGCTTTTTCTTGCTTAAAGGAGGCGGCAGGATCCATTATTTACGATACTGAGCGATAAGCTCTTGAGGTTGTTAACATTAGGAAGAAATATCTTCGCTTTTAATTAAATTTCTTTCCATTCTGTTCTACTAGTGACATCTATCCGGAAACGGCCAAACCATGCAGCTAGCACTAGCAGCCAAAGAAATCAATAAACGGCGCTGTTTTTCCTGCAGAGCTTTTTGCTTGCGATATTATTGATTTTAAATAAAGCTGGCCCTACACTACATTTGATATTTTCGAGGTGTTTTATGACATGATCTCGAAACATGTAGCGAACCAATTCTTCAAAACTAGCGGGAGGGTAAAAGCGAAAAATAAGGGGCTGCCAATATCTGTAACACCCAAAAAGGGGTGAAAAGATTTATTTTGCTCTGTTTCTTTACAAAAAACGTTTTTTTTACGAAAAACTTGAGCTCTGCCACTTTTTTTATATTTTTCTTCAACTTTCTCGAAATTTTCGTCATACCATAGAAAAAAATTATTTCCCCCATGGTCATACTCTACTTTTATTCGACAAAATTTAGAAACAGAGACGGGATCAGTTTTCCTAAAACGGGGGATCTTGGTTTCGAGTGAGAAGATAAAGGGCGCCGCAGGCAAAAATTTTTCAATTAAATTAGCCGAACGCAAAAATGTTAGAAAAACAAAGCACGAAATAAAAATGGCGGCGCTTACAATTTTTTTTCAAAAAATACGTAATTTCGGGAACACAAAGAAATAGGTCTAAAGAGTATAATTTTTAAGAAAAAAATATCAATTTTCTCGCCCTCCTCCACTGGGACTACAGGGGCCGTGCACAAATTACGTAAGGGTCATAGAGGGAAGGGGGGTTACAAAACGTTACGTAGGGGGGAGGGGGGTTTTCGACAGCGTTTGCATTTGTGTGAAACTAAGAAAATTTGGAATGAAAGTAAGTGAAAATTTTTTTTGGGAGGGGGTAGTGGTCTTGAAATCGTTAAGTAACATTAGGGAAGTGGCGTGCCAAACCGTTACAAAACATTACATAGGGAGGGGGTTAAAAATTGGTAAAATAACCGTTACGTAATTTGTGCACGGCCCCACATCTGACTGTTCCTCCTTTTTGATTTCGAATCAAAGTGCAAAACCCGGGTTGGACGTTCGAAGGCGTCAACCCGTCCTATTTGCTTGATAAAGTTTCTACGGAAATATCTCAGTCGATTTCTCCGGCCGTGTATGAACGCTTTAGGTTAGGCATTTGCATGTATCTCAGTCCCCAGCCTGTAAACAGTGCGTAAGGACAATGGTTACAAAATGAAAAGCTGAAAAATATTTTTTTTACGATATCTTTCATCAGTTTGGTATTAAAGTCGAGCAAAAACAATTTTTATTCCAGTCCTAAAGGTATGAAAATGGAAAACATTAGAAAACAACAACCTGGAATGCATTTACTACATGTAAGATTTGCTTAAGAACCCTGTATACAAGAACTGCTAATCCCTATTATCAAAGCCACTTTCATCAACGGGTACTCGTCGTCGGGAGCTTCGTTCAAAAACTTCTCTATTTCAGGTCGTTCTAATGTCTTGGACTTCTTTGGTTTGCATCCCTGTGACTTGCTTTTGAAAAAAACTCGTTAGTTTGCCATATTTTGAAATGTCAATTTTTTTTATAAAGGTGAATAGTCGAGCGAAGCATCGAGTATTTGATCCATAGCGACGATGGGGCTAGCTTTTTTTGCAAATGTAAAAAATAAGCCAATAGAACATTTTCATCAATACTTTTTATCTTCCGTGAATACATCCAAGACTGAAACATTTTGAACACCTTGTCGTAAGCATCTCGGGACTTTTTTGGCAAAATCTGCATCGCTGTTTCTTTCGCTTCCATAAGGATATCCTCGGTTTCCTTCATTTTCTATACGTTTCCTTCTTCAAAAAAGCTTTTGTGCAGGAAAAACTGACAAGTGTCAAAATTTATTTAAACATTTGCTAACAATGTGTCATGCCCGTGGCTACCAAACAAACGACCTACTTTGATCAAAATGTAAAAAAGTCAACTGGCATTCTGACATTTATAGGGTACTGAGACGCAAATAGCTTTGATTTGATCACAAAGCTTATTAATTATTATCTCATAAAAAACGATTTCTTCCACTTGTTAGATAAAACATTGTATGCCACTCGTGTGTTATGTTTCCTACGTCACTTGAGAATTTATACCACTTGACCTGACGGCCTCGTGGTATAAATCTTTTTCGCGTGACTTATTTTCAAAATAACACACTAGTACCATAAATAACTATTATTAGGAACTCTTTTATTGGACAGCCTGCAGTATTATTGCTAATGTTTACATCCCTCTAAGCAAGATGCTTAAAGTCAAAGCAGAGGAGTTCAAAACTATGTATCTTAAAATCTTCCCACACATACCATTTCTATACATGTTCACAAGCTCGGTTAATGTATGCCGATGCTTAAACGATATACAAGATACAATATTTGTATGGACAACAAACTATAACTTCGTTGTAAGCCCTGGAAATGTGAATTTAATTTAGCAACTGAAAACAAGGAACTTATATATCTAAAAGCAACAGCCTTTGTGGAGCAAAATTCTGGGGGTATGTGTATATTAATCATTTTTTATTATAATATTATAATAATAATATATTATAATAGTGGTGAAGGCGGGAAAGGGTAGTAAATGTTAAGTTCGGATGCATGAAATAATAGTAAATTGTATACCTAGGGACTAAAATGGTACTTTTTATCCCGAGGCGAAATGTTTGTAGCCCGACCAGAGGGAGGGCTTCAAATCGCTGAGGGATAAAAAGATACTTTAGTCACATGGTATATATACTATTTTTTGCACTTTCGGGTACCGCACTGCAATCACTGAAGATTGCGGCACTGAACATAACCAATCGGCAATCTTTCAAACTCCAATACAGCAGCGAAGTGGAACCGCCTCAGATTCGGGACCATTAGTCCATTTAGTTGGCTGTAGTGGGGCCATTTTAAATATTAATGTGACGCATAATAATATCAAATAGTTTAACAATTTATAGGTTAGTTTAGTCTTTTTTTCATATTGTGTTCAAGCCTATTTTCGGATGTTACAAATAAATATAAATATTCCTAAAATGCGTTTTTACCAAACCTTCATTCGTTCTGATGTTAAGTTATTTTATATAGCCTGATAATAAAAAGCGGGACGAAAATATTTTAGTCCTGGGATAAAAAGTACCATTTTAGTTCCTGAGTGCAAAAAAAAAATATTTTAAAGCAAGGGCAAATCCTAGGGCGGATCTCGCCTTAATTCCACTCTTGTTTCCAATATCATGTTTTAAATGCGCCTCAGGCCTGGTCCTTTCAGTGTACAAAGAGGTATCATTCGTAAAACTCGGAAAAAAACTAAAAAAGCTTTGCTCAACAAAAAAGTGCTCTTTTTAAACTTGTGTAAAATAGATAAAGCAAAAAGTAACGCAACAAATTATGCTTTTTATTACAATTGTAGTTTTCTGGACACTGTATAAAATAACAAAATCGGATAAGTTAAAAAAAATCAAACAAAATAAAAGCATTTTTAGTTCTTGTCAAATTTTTACGAATGATACCTCTTTGTACACTGAAAAGACGTGGCTTTCTGGATAATTAAAATCACATTGGATTACAAAAAAGTTTGGCAGGAAGGAGTGAAAAATATCTAATCAACAAGAAAAAAGGAAAGGTGGCTTTTAGGTTCAAAATTTCTATATTTAGCATAGTTTCTACATGTGCTGACGCGTTTCGGATGTAAATCCATTTTCAAAGCAAGTCAGCCTACAACAAAAGGGGGGACTATTACACTCATGTTAACCTATACAAATAAACAGGACAGACAATTATCCCATTGAATTAAAATATCATAAAATGTACTAAACTTACCAGGAACTTTGATGGGCATTCAACCTATTACATTTAGGGTCGCACATAAATTCATACTTATAATTACTTATGTTGCACTTAGGTATATGGTACTTCTTCTGAAAGAGTTTGCGGAGTCTTTTTGTAAAAATAAGAGTAATGTGGCACGTTATTTCTAGAATTTCTTTGGTTATGAGTTTTTCTGGTTTGACAAGTTCAGGTAAAGCGTTTTTTTCAGTCACCTGGTGTAGCGAAAGCGACTTATTATGTCCGTTTGTACGTGGAAATTGCTAAACTCAGGTTATCCTTGGGTAGGTTTGAAGCAAAAATTTTTTTAAGACACAGAATTGTAAAAAGTGGGCTGTGGGGTGAGGGAGATGGGAGCGGTAGGAAGGGGTGAGAGGGCGGTGGAGATGTGTAGGAGAGTGGGGGAAGGGGTGGGTGTGGAGAGTAAGAAAAGGTAGTATGGAGGGGAGGAGAGGATAGATAGTTGGGTAAGTTTGGAGGATACAGTGGGAAGAAACCTAGTAGAGTCCCAGTAAATTACTTACAGAAATATAACCACCTTGGATGGATCGGAGTGGTTTTCCCAAGTTGCGAAATTATTAACTAGTATATAAGAAAATCCTCGTGCGAAGGGGTTCTTTACAAGTGCGAAACTAAGGAACTTCGAACCAATGAAGGAATTAGGAAAAGGGGAAGTGTGATGAGTAGTGGTGGGGGATTGGGTTTTGAGAGTGGGAGTGTGGATACCTTAAATTTTAATAATTTTATTCTTGGAAAAGATCTATTAGTTTGACTGAACCAATAAGAGCGAAATTTTCTATTGGTTGGTTTAGATTATTGATATAGGGATTTAACTTAGATTTAATTATTTCTATTTCCTCCAAAAAATTGAGCTTAGAGCTTTTGGATTGATTATGAACTATTGAAAAATTAGTTTTTATATTAAAGTTATGGTTTTTGTTTCTGAGATGGACTCCAAAAGATGAAGTGTTATCAGGATTCCGCCGGGACCTTAAATGTTCCCCCACTCTACTTTTGAACTTTCTGCCGGTTTGGCCTATATACTCACTTTCACAAGAGTCGCAACTGAGTCTGTAGACGCCAATTTTATTAGTTTTCCATTCTATCTTTAAGATGAGAGAAAAAGGACCTAAGGGTAGTATTTGACTTATAAGACAGAAAAATATTTTTATTGTAAGCTTTTAAAAGGTTGCCTATAGTTGTAGAGATATGGCCTATGTACGAAATGGAAACAAAAGAACTAAAACTGGTTTTCTCTTTCTTTATAAATGTAGAATAGGCGTTACTGAAGAATTGTTTTTTAGCTTCTTTCTCAAAAAGTTTCTGAATTATGTTAATTAGAAAACCATCAGCTCTAGCAATTTGAAAATTAAAGTTAAAGTTTACTATAGAAAAGGGGGTAGATAGAAGGCGGTGGAAAAAACTTTTAAAGGCTGCCAATTTGTGCGAAACATGGTTCAGAGAATGCCACCATGGAATCACATAATCCGTTTGAGTATCTTTTCTGTAGATCTTGTAGTAAAATAAAAATATCTAAGTTTGCGCCATTACGAATTTTCATAAAATGAGCTTTAGGCCGAGATTAAAACATTACTTACTTCGGTGGGGTTGAGCATTATTATTTCTTGTCCGATTTTTAGAAGTGATACCTCTATGTACAGGACAAAGACATCTCTTTATGTCAAATGGCTACAGCGACATTATACATAGGTCCATCCATAGAGAACTACTCAACTACCAACTAATATAAAAAATCTAAACTTAATTAACAGTTTTAGTTTTCGGCTAGGAGGATGGAAGTTAGACCTAGGAAGAAATAAAACCTTCACTCTAATAAATAAAAAATCCGCATAAATAACCTACTTTTTTTTCTTTTTTTTTTAATTTTATACCATTTAAACTTATACTAAAACTCTCGATTACGACTCAGTACCACTATAAAGACAAAATTATAAACTTGACAAAATATTCCGATAGCGACCAAATTCAAAATTTATGTTTCTAATTTAACCATTTAACGTTGTCGCCCTACAGTTCTGAATCTCCACTTTAATTACTTGGTATAGAATTTAAATAATTTATAATTTATAAATTAAGTTCAAATCAATTAAAAAAAAACAACAAACAATATTTACGTCTTACTAGGTAAACCGTTTATTTATCAAATTAGGATTACCTACCCCTAAGAATTTTGCGTTTATTTTATCATTAGGTATAGTATTAGGTATTAAACTTAAACACTTAACACTTAAAGTAACTATTTCAACGCATCGGTATCGCTGTACCTAACGCGTTCAAACAAAGCAAAGGTATATTTCTAACGAGGCTGTTCTTCCATCGCATCCATCATAAAAGCAGGCCTCCTTCGAAATATGCCGTGAACAAGTAAAAAATGTAGTGTCCTTTGTCTTTGTTTTGAACGCGTTAGGTAAGTATATTATTAAGGCAAATTTTAACGTTGATAAATAAACTTTACTTTGCTTTAAAGAAAATAAAAAACTTACTTCCGACGTTCTAAAGAGAGCGAACAAAATCAAAACTAGTTCCAGAAACTGGTCAGCAGAAGGACGATTGAAAAAAGATTCTCTGGTCCTGGTGCCGTCCAACTGTATTGGTTTTTCTTGTTGAATTAAAGGATCGTTCATACAAGGCATAGGTTTAGTCACTTTATTAGTAAGTATTTGCTTTTGTTATGGTGTTAGTTATAGTTTTATTCTTAAAAATTGCTCACTGTTCATACTTTTATTTAGTTTTATTTTTTGTAGTCGGTTTTTAAAGAAAATAAGGTTTAATAGAATCAATTTTCTATTTTGGAACCTACAAAACATTTAGCAACCTGTTTTTTGATTTTAATTTGCCTGTATAAAATTTTTGAAATTATTGATTTCATTCCTGTTAAGCGCCATATTTAAAACTTGGACTCGGGCATGCGCACATATATTTGTTATAGTAATAGTCGTGATTTTAGTTATAAAATTTGAAAGTTGCCAACTTTTCCTTAGGTCTGTGAGTAAACATATGACAAAGCATAATCAAAAGCGTTGCTTGAACACTTTCATAAGAAACCCTAAGATTATGCGCTGTATGAACAATACTTAGGACTATCCTATTTTTCAGAGACACGGCCTATCTTATTTTAATGAAAATGCGTCTTTAAACCCAGGTATGGGCCAGGTAGGTTTGAGCAAAAGATCTTTTTTTTGTGGATAGCTATTCTAAGTTTGTTTTGAATATTTGTAGGATTTGTTTTAGTCGGATACTGTGCGCACAGAGATAAGACTTAAAAAATATTTTAAAACTAGTTCATATGATCATCAAAGGATAACTTTCCTGTGTTCTTCAATTAAAACATGCTCTTAGGAAGAGGACACAACTCTTGATGATAAAAAACGACATTTTAATCTTATTTCAAGGAAATCCCAATCTTAAACCAAGAAATTTAGGCTGTGTTTCCACGGACCAATTTTTGAAGCTGATATCGACCACAAAAAGTGGTTTGCTTGTAGCCATTCCAGCCACTTTTACTCTACGGCAATGTATAACTGGCGGGCACTCACGGCGGTAGAAGTTTAATTGTGGTCGAAAAAAAAAGTATCAAAATTTATATACATTGCCGTTAAATAGAACTGCACGCTGGCGATAGTAGGCCACAAACGAACCACTTTTTGTGGTCGAATTCAACTTCAAAAAGTGGCCCGTGCAAACCCGGCCTAAGATTAGATTTTTCTGCTCACTCACGCGTCACATCGTCACCTTAGAATTACAAGGTTCGATCTACCTGCCTTGCAACTTTTGGCAATTGCATTTTTAAAAAATCGTGCTCTAGAACTATGCCATCTATTTTGTTTAAATATTTTAAACTAATAATTTATTTTGACTTAATTTCGAAAACTTTAAAAAAGTTGGTCTGATCTATTTTTTTCCACAGGAAACTGTCAATGTTTAACACGGAAAATTGGGATAGAACTTTGTAATTCTCAAAATAATTTTTATATTAAGAAACTGGTAGATAGAACTTTGGTACATTTAAAAGTTTGAACTTCTCGTTAACCGTTAAATTTGGTAAACTTATGTAATTCCAGTAAGATTATAATATTACAATAAAAACTGCGTTGGTGGGGGGTAGTTAAGAAGGTGAGTGGGGGTTAATTTATTTAAAAATTAAAAAAATCATAACTTTTAAATCATAGCTGCTACGGATATGCAGTCTTTAGATTTAAGTTTCCCTAAGTTTTTTTCTAATTTTATAACAAAAAACCGATATTGTTGTGTGCTCTAGGGAGTAGTAAAGGGTTGATATATTTAAAAATCCATAAATTTTGAACCAATAATGCTACGAATATGCAGTTTTCAGATTTGAGTTTTACTAAATATGTCCTTGTAATGGATAAAAAAGCTATGATGATGGGTGTGGGGAGATTGAAGGGGTGAGAGAGGTTGATATATTTAAAAATTCGTAACTTTTAAACCAAAGCTGCAGTTTTTAAATTTAAATTTACTCAGTATTTCCCACACAAAAAAAATACACTAAGAAGCAGAAAGTAATTAATTAAATAGAAAATAAGTTTTAATAAAACTCTCCGTTTTTAAAATGGACTAAAAAGTATAAAATAATTTGTGTTCGTGGAGATTAACGATAAAAAAAAACTTGAGTCGCTTGCAACATATAACCGTAAGAACATAATTTAATTTAACTTTTTTTGTATAAAATTGGTTTTCAAACATAATAATTTTATTGGCATTAATTTAAGAAAATTAAATGAATAAATATAAGTTTAATAAAAAAAAATAATTCTTAGGGCTTTTAAATGAACTAGTTTACAAAAAAGAATACTTACTTAAAGTTACGGTTCCTATGATTCGGCGGACGCATGCGGCTGACGGACTGCGTCTGACTTATACGGTTGAATATAGGCACGAAACGCAGACGGGCCAAAGGAAACGATTACTTGCGTCAGACGCCCGATGCGTCCGCCGCATCATACAAAACGTACCTTCAAAGGGGCAGACATTTTTATTTAAAAGCGGCAAAAATATTTTGGTCGATAGAACTTTGCAATTCTAAAATAATTTAAAATCATCCACTTGGAACTTTGTAATTTTCTTAATATTCTATTTATTTTTTGTTTGATAAAGCTGATAATTACACATTCATTTTTGCAAAAAAGTTAAAATGTCAAAATGTTGTAGATAGAACCTTGTAATTCTGATGTGACGACATGGTGTCAATATGTCGTAGGTGGAAATTGACTGTAATACTTAAAATGCAATTTGTGACTTAAAATTAAAATATAATCGAAAAAAATTGATGGTGTTTTGGGAATTTGAGCGTTTGTTTGTAAAATGACATTAAAAAGACCATTTTGACACGAAATAGTATCTAAAAATGAAAGGTGTTATACCGCCGCAGGATTTTTTCCAGGCTTTAGTATTTAATTCCCTATATATTTTATTTCTACTGTTATTTCATTGTACCAATTGTAATCAGGCTTCTTGGGGGGGGGGTTAACCCCAAACCTCAGTGCGCCACTGTATATTTCGGTCATTTGTCCTCTCCTTTTTTCAGCACCAGCACGATTTGGTGGAAATAGTACTCCTGTTTTTTTACGCTGATTTAAATTTTAATAAAGTTGCTCTTGCATGTGTTACTTCGGCGCTACATTTAGAAAACAAATATTTTTTTCTTTTTAATATTTTTTTTTTTTTTTTTTTTTTGATAGATGATACTTAAATCTGTAGTTACCTAGTAATTTTCGTTTCCTGAGCCAAGCCTCAATCGGACAGTTTTTTAGTATTGAAAATACTACTGGCATCGCTATTATGAAAAATTTACATTGGACCGACACCAAAATGCTTCTAGTCAAAACAAAATAAATTATGTCATGAAGGTCGCAATAAAAAGCAACAAGGTCAGCGCGCGAAGCATTTTGTTTATCACAGTATTTTAATGGCGCGCGAAAAAAGCGGGAAAAGACGCCAGCGAAGCGATGGGTATTTAGCTAGTAATAATTATAATATTAATAATAATACTACCCAAGCAGCATTTGTCCGATCTCCGACTGTTTCTGACTCGGTCCGACGTCAGATCAAGTGAAAATTTTAGTAGTCTGTTAACTTATAACTAGTAGTTTAGTTGACTATGAGTTCTTTATTAGTAAAGCGTCGTCGGTGGCCGACGGTAAAATAAAATGACTTTGTAAAGACGTCGGCGACAGAGATGTTAGGTTTCTCTGTTATACCATACTGCAAATCGCGGTCGGGTTATGTAGCCTAGTTGTCTAGCATGATTGTATTAACTACGAAATAACTGAACGCGACGTTGATGGATGAACCAGCCAGAATTAGTCCAAACAAATCGCCCTATTTTGTCGTCAGCCACAATTAGACATTTTGTCAAAAAAATAACTTCAGAAAGAAAACTCGACGCCATAACTCTTTTGTTTTTGAAAATTTGCACTGAAAGTATGCCTAAAAGAAGAACAAAAAAAGAAAAGGGCTTTTAGGCATAGTAACACGTTTTACAAGAAGCAAGCTAAACAAATAGAGTATTTAAAATATAGGAGAAATAACCCCCCCCCCCATAAGCAACCAGTAGATCCAATAAATCAGGTAAAAGAGAACTTGAACAAGATTAAAGTTGGGTTTATATAGGAATAAGCTATTGGTCACATGTGATAACCTGGCTAGAACTCCGGTTTCTTTAGTTTTTTTAAAACATTTTTTTAAATTTTTTGTGACAATGTCAAATGATAGGTAAACTTCAGTCGCGCTCTGTGCAGGCACAAACGTCGACTTCCGATTGTGGCGCGCGATAGTCGGAACACGACTTATATTCGTTTTTAGACAAAGGTTAGTGAATATATAGTGAACGTACGGACTTACAGTGCAAAGTTGGGCGCATTAGGTGTAACAATTATGTTATATTTCGTCAGAAACGCCATGACATCAAAGCAGAAATAGGCTCGCCATTGTGAAGGCATTTTTGATTTTTTTCTTTATTCAGCAATAAAACCAAGCTTTGTAAAAATTTTTAGTAAAATTTAGCTTAGATGATGTGGTTTTCCTTTTTTTGTGAAAAATCTACAAATTTAACAAAAAAAATATATAGGTATATATATTTTAATTTTTTTTTTCTTACTTTCAAAGAATTTTGAGAAAGGTTTTATCTTTTTCAACAATTTTTGTTCATGTTTATCAGTTAAGTGCCTTGGTTAAAGAATTTCGACTTCTGAATGGTCAAAAAGTGTTACATAATTTAATTGGTAATTGAGAAATGTTTAAACATTTATTTCCTTCAAAGTAATAACTATCTGGCGATTTCCAAAACTATTTACTTCCAGTCAAAATTAAGTGCAGTGGCCAGAAAATTCTAGGTGTAGAAAACGAGAGTCGCGTACTGCCGTCGGAACGACCAAAATTTTCATTCTCCATTTCAGTGCAAATTCCGGTCTTAAGGTCGTCGTCATAAAGTCAGTTTACAACATCGGATTGTGAATGCCGCCGTCAGAGAACCGAAATGCGACGTCCAAATGCTGGTTGGGTAATTTATGATTTTACTACCACAAAGGAAAAAATTGGCACCAAGAGGCACCAGCTCTGACAAACTTTGACGTTATGACGAATTTCGTTGGTAATGTTATTTTTAATCAAAATTCGAGAAACGCATTTCGCTATCCCGCCATGGTTCTGGAGTTGAGTTGAGTGAAGTTGATAATTATTTTTTTAATTTTTATATATATGAAAAATGTGTTAATAACATGAATTAGTGATAGAAACTTGTGTTACTGTACCTCAAAAATCACAGATCATGCAGAAGTCATAACTTATGTCTGATATTTTCAATACGCCTAAGATACTTGCACATGTTGCAAGATCTGTGAATTTTTTTTATCGAAAAGACTAAATTCTCATTTCCCTATAAAACCTACTCAATAACGTAAATCATTTTTAGAACAAACAGAAATATTCGAATGCTTCAAAAAATATTTAATAACCGATAAATTGCTACATTTTCAATCATTTTTAATCCGATTAATACAATAACGGCATAGTGTTTGCAGCAAGCAATGCAGCGCATTCTAAAACGCAATTCAAAAGGCACTAATTCATTTTAGATTATGCCAGAGATATGTTTGCTTAGAAAAAAAATATATTTTTTGAAGATAAAAGTTGGCGGAGAAATGTTGGGAAGTGTTGAAAACCGTACCCACCACTTTTTTATTTCGTTGAAGGCATAATTAAAAATACACACTACTAAATACAGATTATCGTTATTCCTAACCTCACTTTTTTGGGTAATATACAAATTACGAAATACCAAATACCAAACCTTTGGTATTTAGTATCTGTCGCTAGTAGCTCGTATTTAGTATTTTTATTTTAACTTACAGCATTGATTAAACGGCTTTAAAAGTCTGTCGCTACAATTTTTAAAATTATCAAATATGAGATGAAACTTTTTCAGAGCCCCTGTAAAATAATAAGGACTAATAATAACGTATCACCTGTTATAAATCGAAAAAAAAAAGAAAGTCGCATTTTCTTTTTTTTCCATATTAATTTGGCTTAAAAACGATTCTAGATAAAAAAAAACTCATGAAAAATAATCTTCTCTACACGGTTATTTAAAAAAAAAATTAACAAAATTAAATTTTTTAACAATCCTCCCAACTAGCAATTTGTGGACGACTAAACGTTGTGGACCACATGCTAACGTTGTGACCCTCTTGTGGATTAATTTGGTGGATGATTTTTTGGTTGAGTCAGCGATGCGATCGCGACTAGTTGAGAATCTGTTAAAGTAGTAGTTAATTGGGTTTGGAGTGCAATTATTCATTGAAAAATTATATTTATTACATAAACTAATAAATAAATTATTTAACTGAAAAACTAACTATTTCTATAAGATATTTTACATCAGCGATGCTAATGCTGAAATTTATAAACATGCGCGCTTTCAATTTAAGATGATTAAATAGAATAAAATATACTGAATTATAAATTTCTTCAAAGAAGCTTTAAAGATATTTTTAAGAGTGAATTTGAATCCTAAAAACAGTTCGTTTAGATTAGCAGATAAACCGCACGTTAAGAATTAACAAAATTTTCCACAGAGGAGGCTTCTGGTACCCCCACAGACCATTCGCGCATCCGCGAGGTTTTTCAAAAAAATATATATTATTTTTATTTAGCTTTTTAAAATAATCGAGAATTTTTACCGTAAATTAAACACTTTTAGGGTACGTAAACTAATGTAAAAACTTTAAATTACAAAATCACATAAATGGTTTCGGAATAATGCTTTAAACTTTCACCGTGCAAAATTGGATACAAATTTGATTAACAGTTTTTTAGATTAACCAATGGGCAGAAACGCATTTTTTATTCAAATTCACCTTTAAGCTTCCTAATGACAAAATAACACTCACACAGGACAATATTTAAATCAAGGTTCAAATCATGCTGCTACAACCAAACGAGGCATAATAAGAACTTTATATAACAGAGCCGTTCAAATTTGTAACAATTCTCATGACTTGGAAATCGAAATAAGAAACATTAAAAAGTATCTGCAGCAGAATGGTTACTATTATATATTACTCTTTCTAAAATTTCAACAAACAGGACAAAGCTTACAAGACCAAAACCAGGCAAATGCATTCCTTACCATTCCATACATTAAAGGAGTATCTGAGAAAATTCGAAGAGTAACGAACAACTTTAATATTAAAACAGCTTTTAAGTGGAATAACACAATTCGAAGCCTTCTTAGTAAAACAAAACCGGAGAACAAACAAAAATAAGGAATGTATTTACCAAGTTCCTTGTGAGTGTGGTGTATCATACATAGGCGAAACAAAACGACCACTATCTGTAAGGCTTAAGCAACATCAGATGAATACCCAAAGAGGTGAAACAACGAAATCAGGAATCAGAACAGAAGCAAAGGTTTTGCACACGAAATAACACTGGAAGAAACAAAAGTTCCTTGAAGCTGCCTTTATCGGGGCCTCTTTGCTGGTTTTCGTTCTTCATATTATTTAAAATCAAAATTTCCAGGTCCTCATCTCCACCCTCCACCAATACCTCTACTTCCAACACATCTTCCAGGCTTTTCAATCATTCAAAAAATACTTTTAAATATGAAAATGTAAAAAAAACAACACAGAATATCGAAAACAGGCAGCATTTATATTTGTCGGTTAGGAATAAAGTCGTGACATCACAGTTTCGCTAAAGGAACGTTCAACAATTCTATAATTTGCACCTTTTAGGGCCAGGCACAGCCAGTGTTAAGGCCACAAAAACGGCATAGATTTGAAAACACTGCTTCGCTATTTTTTTGAAAGATCTACAATAGGTGGAATCGCTAATACTATTTCGAGTTAGATCGTGCAGTTTTCAGAACACGGTGCAAACACCGTATGTGACAAAAAGTATAACTTATTAGGACCATTTATTAATGCTTCTTTAAAACGTTTTGATGCTCGGCTTCATGCTTCATGGATTGCAGTGTCTCGAAATTAAAAAGAATTAAAAGAAAAATCAATGTATCAATTTATTGACCGAATTTTCCATTAGACAAGTGGCCGGTGGCTATGCGGAACCTGAATTCCAATATTCCAATCGAACTTACTTCAGTTTCTTTGGACCTACTAAACTACGTGACCTTGGCGTTTCAGAATTCCGGCAGAATATTGCTTACAAAGAAAAAAACCATAACTTTTTTGATTGAGATTTCCGTATTATCGACGAGGCTAACGAAAAAGCCAGGTAAGATTTTTGATTATTGTTAGCCGTTTTTATTTTATTTTAAAAATGAGATAGTCCAGCAAAAAACTGTCTGAATACGGTTGTGAGGAATTCAAAAATAAACATTCCTGTCAAATTTCAGCAGATTTCGTTTTCTCGTTTCCGATATTCTGCCCGGTAAAGATTAGCCCAAAAACAGCAAAGCAGTGTTGTCAAATCTTTGCCATTTCTGTGGCCTTAAGGTCGGCGCTAAGTAGGCAATATCCAGTGCGGCCGTATTTCAATAATTCCCTATTGCCGCCTATTAGTTGCATTACTGATAAGGCTATAAGCGCAGCAGCAAACAAACCACCTTTTCTATTCCGGAACGTCGCGCGTCGGCGGGCGATACACCACGGACCGGTCGTTGTGTTTTTCATATCAGTGTTTGACTTTCGGAACGAAGCTCTGTATATACACAAATAATACAATCAAGAATATAAAGCATTACTCAAAAAAAGGACGTCAAGTAAAATATTATATTCTACGATACTTAGTAATCTATCAAAGTATGGAAATCAAGTAATTTTATTACAATTTCGGTAAAATTTAGAGTAGTTTGGTAACTAATATCGTAAAAGGATTTACGGGTTTAATTGAATTTTAAGGACACAGATAGGTCGAACAATAATATTTAGTAATTTTCGAAATGTTTATTGAAAACCATAAATGTCAGATATTAAATATCGACAATTGTGCATGATTGTGGATTAAAAAGGTTATTTAATAAACAAACAACATTTTTTCCGCCCTCAAATCTGCTCTCAGGCTGCTCGTGATCCACTCTCGTTGTGGTTCTATCTTAATAGTGGTTATATAATCGAGGGAACCAACCTCTTTGAAGACTTTGCTAAGATCAAAGTAGCCCGACCTTGTCCGCAGGGAGGAGTACTTACTATCTCCAATACTGGACGTGGACGTAGTTGAGAGCTTAGTCGTAGAGTGAAATGATGACATTGTTGTTATAATTGATGGCAACAATGTTTTACAAATCCAAGTACTAATCGGAAGCGTCATGCAACGAGCACTTGATTGGCCCTAGATTCTGTGTACTGTAGAATTCTATGGCGATATGGCTTTCTTTTCCTCTGATATTTGCTTATTAGAAAAAGAAATACATATCACTATGGAATTCTGCAGTACACAGAATCAGGGGCCTGACGGTGCCTTAAAGAGGGTCTAAGAGTCAATCCACTTAAAGTCGAACTAATAGTCCTCTTTACGAGAAAGAGAGCTCTTTCCCAGAACTTTGACTGTTCGATCAAGTCGTTGCAAACATCTTGGAATCATTCTAGACTCTAAGCTAAATTGGTGAGAATATGTAGCCAATAAGATTAAGAAAGTCACAAACGACTTTTGGACATGGACTGTCGTGAGACCTATCGCCATAGTGTGGTAGCCAGGTACGAAAACAAAGATCGCAAGGGCACAATTAGACAAAGTCCAGCGGTTAGCGTGTTTGGGCATAATATGTGTTGAAAGGCTCGCAGGGCTGCCTCCTTTGAACCTATTCAGAAAACATGTGGCTATGTACAGACTTCAAAGTCATTATGACCTCAGGATAAATTCTGATCGCAACAGTCACACAGCACTATATAGAAATGTAACGGAGATCTGTCCAGTACTACGCATGAACAACGACGGTAGTTGTATGACAACTGACAAATATTTTTCCAAAATCTAAAAAAGTTTTTGAAAGAATAATTTCTTCGATAACGGCAGTAGACACTTAAAGTAAATATTTCAACGCACCGGTATCGGTATACGTATCGCGTTCGAAATAAAGCCAAAATACACTACATTTTTGACTTGTTTATGCGATGTTTCGAACGATGCCCGCTTTTTTGAAAGGTGCGATGACATAACAGCACTCGATGCGTGCGTTGGGACGAACGTAACTTAATTGCCAATTGCACCAACGTTAAGTCTATGTTTTAAGTCAGCCTTAAAAGTTTTTATATCTCTCAGAAGCACGCAATAAGAGAGAGACAGAACTTTTAAGACAGACTTAGCGTTGGTGCAATTGGCAATAAGTGTCTAATAAAGTTTCTGCCGAAACGTCAGATGACTACTTAGATTCTAGTTAGGATTTGCGAGTCTGTAGGCATTATTTATTTTTAGTTAAAAAACGACTGACAAACGAACAAACCATTTTTTCTTTAGGAATTTACGCAGTGGCTTTAAACAAATTTACTGGCTTAGTGGCGAAAACTCCAAAATAGTAGTTTTTACAACTAGTGGCTAAAATAGTGCTTTTTTCCAAGCGTTAGTTTAAATAAGGAACACAGCGAGGTATTTCAAAACGCGAGTAAAAAAGGCACAGTTTAGGCGCGAGTTGTTAACACTATTTATTTAATACCTTTATCAAAGAATTTAAGAAATACAGGAAAATACTTTTAAAAATCTCGAATGAAGAGCATTTCTCGTAACACACCATCTTTAAAATATAAATCCAGGCAGCTCGTAAATGAAATAACAATGGTCTCCATAGTGATGTGCCTTTTTACTCGGTGACGTTCATCGTTGCGGCATTTTAATCTTTGACAGTGTGATATTTTGAGAATGTATTTAAATGATTTTTTCGTAAATACTTGGTGAAAGCTGGCGAAAATGGCTTCATTTTTATGCAAGAATATTGGATTTTTTCAATATTACTATTTTTCGCTATTTCTCTTTCATTTTGGGTAAAAAACGGCCATAAATCTTTTTTTGCACCCGTGACAAAAAACAAATTCTTTGCATCGGTAACCAAAAAATTCATGCTTTAGTTATCTGCAGACTGTTACTAAAATCATGTTTTTGATGAAGGTATAAAAAAAGTAGCTTATATATTTTCGTATTTTGAGTTCCTATGAATCTGACGTGAAAAATGTTCCACATTACTTCAAAATTTGCCTAGCCTAGGGAAAAACGTAGAAAATTGTGCAAAAATCGAAGTTTTATGCAGGCCTTTTACGTACGGGAAAACGGATATCTTTCCGTCTTCTGAGCTGCCGTGTTCATTTCTGTCATCAGAATTTTCATCCAACTCCTAACAATTGCCCTATCCTACGAACCATGATATTAGTTTATTCGTCTTTTCCCCTAGGCTAGGGGAAAACTGAGGGGTCCAGAGAAAATTTTGACACCGAATTTGGATTCAGCGGCTCAAAATCGATAAGAATAGTATACTCACGTGTAAAGTTCATTCCACTTTTTTTCATAACTTTAATTCCTCGTCGATAAGCACAATTTTAGTGATCCTTGGAGGGTGTCCATGTTGGATTTTTTTTTATAGGAACTTTTAGAGGAATGAAACAACAAAATTGCTTCTGGGGTTTTTTCCCACAGTATTTATTTCAACGGTAGACTGGTTTCGCATAAAGACACACGTTCAGTACCAAGTACTACAAGTGAAAAGAGGAGAGTTTTTGAAAAATTTAAAAACAATGTAAGAAAATATAAAAAATATAAAAATAATTAATACAAAAGGGGGAACAAATATTTTAACACTCACTCAAATCAATAAAATATACAATACAAATACAACAATCAAATCTAAGACCAATTCGAGGTTTTTTGTAATATTACGAAAACAATATTTACAAAGATACTAAAAAATATACAAAAAAAAAGATAAAATTATATGGAATCTGTCATTGGCTAGAGTTTTACCTTAAGAAATCAACAGCATTGGGTCCATTGTAGGGCGTTTGTCGAATGCATGTTTGTCTTTGAAAGAAAGGCAAATTAATATTTTGAAGTGTGGTTGCCCTATTTAAAAAAAAAATCAGCTTTAAAAAATGATTTTTATTTATATTTTATAAAAATCAATCTTCTTGTCATCGCTTATATTATTTTGTTTTGTTTGATGAAGTGGTGTGCTGCGCCATCCAGTATGAATATTATTATACATTAATTATGCCTACCTACTTCTGGGTAGTACCTTATGAAAGATTTCTTTTATTTAAATTTGATTACACTCTACTTTTATTTCACGTATTTGAAATATTTTCTGTTTCCTGTCTTTCGCGCCATTATCTAAATTTGTGAGAGTTTTACTGATCAATATATATATTTTTTAGCAATTTTGTAAAATAAATCTTTTAACTTTTTTTCAATATATTTAGAATAATTTTTAAGGAAGTCTGCTTGTACCTATAAATGAAATATAATTTGTATGATTTGTGTTCCTGAGTAATAGTTCGCGACAGCTTTGATTAAATAAATAAAATAAATCTTTTATAAGGTACTACCAAGAAGTTTAACAATATTCATACGGGATGGCGCTGCACACTACTTAACCAAACATAACAAAATAATATAAGCGATGACAAGAAGAATTACACGTCTTTCGAGATTTTTCTAAAATATAAATAAAAATATTTTTTTAAAGCTGAATTTTTAAAAAATAGAGTAACCACACTTCAAAATATTAATTTGCCTTTCTTCCAAACATACATTTGATAAACGCCTTATAATGGACTCAATGCTGTTGATTTTTTAAGGTAAGACTCTAGCCAATGACAGATTCCATATAATTTTATTCATTTTTTGTATATTTTTTAGTAACTTTTTAAAACTTGTTTTCGTAATATTACAAAAAAACGTCTTAGATTTGATTATATATGTTTATTCCTAGGTTTTTAGACAATTGACACAGTTCGCCTATTAAAATATTTGTTTCCCCTTTTTTATTAATTATTTTTATATTTTCTTACATTGTTTCTAATTTTTCAAAAAATCTCCTCTTCACTTGTAGTATTTGGTACTGAAGATGCCGCTTTAGGCGAAACCGGTCTACCGTTGAAATAAATACTGTGGGAAAAAGACCCCCGAAGCAATTTTGTTGTTTCATTCCTCTAAAAGTTCCCTAAGCATAGGGCAAATTGACATACTAAATTGACATTGGTAAAAATAAACAAAAGAAAATGTTTTCTTTTACCTAACTTCAATAAGATAGGTATTCTTCTTCCTAAATTTATTTCTGTTTTCTAATAGTTTGCTGAAATCAATCACTCATATTTTAAGACCAACCAACCAAAATTTGTTCTATGCTTTTTACTCGGGAATTTGAGATTTTTTTATATTGACAGTACATAAATTTAAAATTAACCAACTTTAAAATTATGCACTATGTTTCTAAATTGCGAATTATCACTATGAAAACTTGGGTAGACACAATTTTGTTATCCCAAGAAGGATGTAAAAAGTTTCAGTATGCAACAAAAAAACATAAAACAGTACCTTTAAATTTAATGTTTATGTAGCCAAATTTCCTTAAGGCGATTTATATGCCTAACTTATTAAAGGTTATAATTTTGAATATGTATAAAGGATATACTTACTTATCTATCAAATGCTTATACAATAGTTACAACAGTGCCATTGGTTTCTTATTAAAGTCGCATTAGAATATAGCGGAGTTACAGGGATAAACCACATTTTAACGCAATGAAACCCTATACATACAAAAAAGAATTAGTAATTTAGTAAAACACCAACATAATTTATAACAGTAGAATAATAAAAAAAAGGACTAATAGCAGGTTTTTTTCACACAAGGACACACACATTTTTAGAAGCATGCCTTGTTGAAGCAGGTAACGTTATTTGTATACCATATAAATAATGTTAATTAGACACTTAAAGTTGCACAAATAGAGAGTGCTTAATCCTAATCGTACCTCAGTGCGCATGCTCAGAACGGATACGTCGTACAACAGCGACTACGTCTCACCTATCTTTACGACCACCCTTGCAGTATTCGTACGCAGCTAGCATATCCTAACCATTTTGTTATCTGTTGGTTTTCATAATTGCTTAATCTCTTCTATTTTATATTCTATTGCCCTCTCACGTTTTTCGACAAGGAAGGAAATAGAAGAGACTGGCATGAAGTAAAACTGCATCAAGCACTGAACAAGAATTGGTTTGGTTACGTTTTAAGCAGAACTCTAACTCTTTTTTTAAGGACGATTTCACAAACGCATCAAAGATACGCGAACAACAAGAAATCGAAAATAGCTTACCAACTTTAACTTAACCATAGACTTTAAAAAAATATAAACAAAGGAAAATAATTGCCGAATTGAGGACAACATTAAACCATGTCTATAATTTAATTAATTGCTTCGTCTTTGTTTATTAAAATCTATTTTAATAAACTTTTCATAAATTCTTCAAACATAAGCCGTAGTTTATCAATTTGATTTTCACTGCGCTGCATAATTGCATGGCGTCAGCGTTTAAGGTTAAATTAATCCAAATATTCAACGGCAAATATAAACAAAAACATTAAACCTACTTTTGGAGACATTTTTCATTTTAAGACAAAACAACTTAAACCTTAAAATTTTCATAAAAACTCGTAAAGAGAAAACACCGAAATACATTTATTTTTGTGGAGGCAGAGGCTTTTTGGCTTTTGTGACCCTAGAGACGAGTCTTTAAAATTTAAATGTGGAAAAAGTATCACTGCTAAAAACAATGGGTGCTTTTTACAATCCGGCATGCCTACAATTTTAAATAGTGTTTTTGTAGGCATGTATATGTCGGTACTTAGTTTGTAGGGTCTTTTTTTTATAGCGACGAGAAATCTTCATAGTCACCGGCCTCTGGTGGTCTACCGAATGTGCCCGATTCATCTTCTCTTGAGGACGCCTATGGACTAAAAGCCTCCGCTGTAGATTTGGTCGAAATAGCGGAACCATTCTCAGGAGTATAACGTCACTATTTCGCCGTGTTTAATTTTTAGGGTCGTTCTTATCATTTCATGTCCCTGGTTCCATTTATCTACGTGTTGTATCATTTCTTTGAAGAGGTACCCTATGGTCATATTCTCTATCTATAGAATCTGTCTTGTTGTTTGACGGTAGTTCTTAAATCTGGGACAGTGAATTAACATATGTTCCTCGTCATCTATTCTTTGACAGTGTACCGACATATGTCGCCCGTTTTCCGTATTTGCTTTGTGTATATCCTAAAAGATCTACGTCTCGTTAGAGCTTGTGTCATAAAGTAATCCATTTTTTTGTGTTTGCAGTCTATCCATGTTTTAATGTCGGGAATAACTCTTTTTGTCCATTGTCCTTTTTCGGTATTTCGGTTCCGTCTTGCTTGCCAGGATTCCAGTGAGTTGCCTTTTGCAGTTTCTTTGTTTTCTTCACTGTGTCCATTTTTATCTTCATACACAAATTCTTCGATTGTTTGGTCTATGGGCGGGATTCCTGTTATAACCTAAATAGCTTTCGTTGATATCGTTCGGTAGCAGCGGGCTACTCTTAGTAAGACTTTCCGTTACATTTTTATCAGCATGTTTTTGTACTTCTTTGTGCGCAGTACTGGACTCCATATCACTGCACTATATGTCACAATTGAATGAATGACACTGCATAGTAACTTCCTCTTGCTCGTACTGTGCCCAGTTTGTAGAGTCTATATAGTAGATAATAGAGTTGTATAAAGAATTATTGAGAATCTGATGTAATCACTTTTTAAAAGTAAATTGTAAGGTTTAATTGTTGTTGATAGATTTGGGGCCGCAAGAGGCTGTCTCATGAGGGTGTCCTATCACCTCTCCTCTGGTCACTCCTAGTGGACAACCTCCTTGCGGGTCTACAACTGAGGGACGTAATTGCACAAGACTTTGCTGACGACTTAGCAGTCGTAGTAAAAAGTATTCCAGAGAGGTCCATCTCCGAAAAAACACAACAGGTACTAGACACAGTAAATGACTGGTGCAATAGGGAACAGATGTCTGTAAACCCTAGCCAAACCATCATAATACCGTTCGCTAAAAAAAAGGAAGCTTGACTTCCTCGTTCCTCCGGTACTAAACTAAAATATCTGGGGGTGACCCTCGATAAAACACTTACATGGAATGCGCATTTGAAGAAAGTAAAGCAAAAAGCAGCACTGTCTCTATGGACGTGCAAACGTATCTGCGGTACGTCTTCAAGCGTTAACTCCAAACAAATGTACTAGCTGTACATCACGGTAGTAGTAGTAGATCCATGATTACATACGGGGCAATAGTTTGGTACACAAAGGGCAGACTAACTCTGGCTCATGCCAAACTAACAAGCATCCAACGTCAAGCAAGTATTGTAATATGTAGTTCTAACACCACACCACCAGCAGTGCTTGAAGGCCTCCTAAACCTTCCTCCTCCACACCTTTTCTGGGAGAAAGGGGCTATGAAGGCAACCTACAGAATCATAGCCAACCAATGGGGTGGCAGGATAAGTCAACCAGTAACAAACCATTTAACGCGGGCAATTGAGAGCCACTGCATTCTTGGGCTGCTAACGGATCTAATGCCCCCAACAGTAAACAGTAAACAGTATTCTCCTAGAAAGGGAGGACTGCTCGTCCAACAGAATAAGTTTCTCAAGTGAAGATAGCAGCTGGTATACTGACGGATCCAAGATGACTTCATGCGTTGGATCCGGAGCTTATTCTAGCTGGGTAAATGTCAGTATTATACATAGTCTTGGACAGATGGCTACAATTTTCCAGGCGGAACTCTTCGTCACTGAAATGAGCACACGTTGGATGATAGATCATAACTGGCGCAACAAATCAATAAAGATACTCTCCGACAGTCTAGCGGCCCTTAAGGCTCTTGAATCCTATAGGTGCTCATCGAGAAACGTTAGGAGCTGCCAGTACACACTAAGTACCCTTGGGCGAATGAAAACTGTGTCGCTGATAAGGATTCCGGGACATTCTGGGCATCGGGGAAATGAGACTTCCGACCAGATGGCGCGCGAAGCGGCCTCCACCAGCCCTTGGAATAGCATCCAACACAATCAACACTGCTCTCTCAAGCTGGATGGAGAATAAGTTCCATCAATACTAGAGAGAATTGTCGGGACTGGCAGAATCCAAAGAGTTCATTACAGAACCCTGCAGGAAGAGGCCGGGAAACTCATTGAGTTCACCAGACAGGAGATCAGGACAATTGTTGATCTATACACCGGACACTGCAGGCTGAAAGAACCATTGCATAGAATGGGTCTAAGTGAGGACACTGAATGTGCTGTGTCCGATCATTGCACGTCAGCGTCAACGTATTTTCGGTAAACCACAGATCGATGGACTGGATCTGAAAGATGCTTCTCCAAAGCAATTTGCGAGCCTCTTTAAGGGGTTGAATATTCTGTAGCAACAAACAATGTCAAAAGTGAGCCACAATAGACCCAGTAGTGGTCGCAGTGGAAATGCCAGACTGGCACACTCACAAATCAATCATTATCATCATCATCAACGTTTAGTTCGCCTTTAAATCCATTTATTTTTGTAAGGTAGTTTATTAATAATTAAATCTACATAATACACTTTACTATGTTGGGAATTTGGAACCTTTGGTTGCACTAAAACAAAATTATGATTGTTTTCCACAAACCAAAACTACACTTTTTTGCACTCGACGCGCGTTTCGCTAACAACGTTAGCATCATCAGGAGACGATAATTGTTTATAATTATATAATAATATAATAAATATAAATAATTGTATAATAATTGAATATAATAATTGTTTATAACGATAAACAATTATCGTCTCCTGATGATGCTAACGTTGTTAGCGAAACGCGCGTCGAGTGCAAAAAAGTGTAGTTTTGGTTTGTGGAAAACAATCATTTGTTTATCGTCTCCTGATGATGCTAACGTTGTTAGCGAAACGCGCGTCGAGTGCAAAAAAGTGTAGTTTTGGTTTGTGGAAAACAATCATTTGTTTATCGTCTCCTGATGATGCTAACGTTGTTAGCGAAACGCGCGTCGAGTGCAAAAAAGTGTAGTTTTGGTTTGTGGAAAACAATCATAATTTTGTTTTTGTTATAATACACTTTAAAAATCCCGCCGTTCGACGGCCGAAAGTGGCGACCATTTTGGATCCGATAAGAGACCTTTAGTAGAGACGGTGTTGGTTGGAGCTTTAAAAAAAGCACAGGTGAAAAAACACAGGCGACCATTTTGGATCCGATAAGAGACCTTTAGTAGAGGCGGTGTTGGTTGGAGCTTTAACAAAAGCACAGGTGAAAATATATATTTCGAATTACGTAACGCAAATCAAAATAAATCCCGGGTTCTATTTCTTGCTACTGAAAATTTTGCATTCAATAAGTTGCACTGCCATCGAACTGGGTCATACGAGGCGTGTTGCATATTTAATTCTAAAGCGTCTAGGGTCTATTTACTTCCAATTCAAAGGAAGCATAGTATGAAAGTCTATCTATGCGCGATTAATCCTGGGTGAATTAGTTTCGGGTTATTTAGATGCATGAATCTTTAAAAGCCATTAGAACGTTTTGGGTTTGGAGCTTAAAATGTGATTACTTAAGTCATAATACCCGTTAATGGATAACACAGTGAAGAAATTCAAACTTTTTTTTATTTCCTAAACCAAAACTATTTTTTTGTGTTTAACAATACCCAAGTAACGTTGTGGTAATGTGTTGGCTCGCAAAAGAACTATATTATTTGTTACAAAATTATGGGCATACAATAAATGTACAAAATAAATTACTACTTCCTTATCTACAGGGTGGTCCAAATTCAAGGGGAATGGGGGGTTTTGAGTATTTCTAAAGAATTTTTGTATTTGAGCTACGGGGGCTTTTTGAAAAAAATGTGTTTTAGAATTTGGCCTCTAACTTTTTTATAAATTAAATTTTCGTTTGAAAGTAAAATATTTTTTATAGATAATTTAAAGAAGAAGTTGTATTTTCTTTACAAAATGACCTACTGTTTACTTGATTTTTGAATTTTTTTTATTTCATTTTATTTAATTTTTTTGTAAGAGGAGAACAATAAAAATAAAAAATTAAATAATCAAAAAAAATTAAAAATAAACAAATTAAAAATAGGTATTAAAAAAAATAAATATTATTGCGATACACAATTTTAAAGGAAATGTTGTGCTGATTTCAAAAAGTTTATAAAAAATAGGTCATTTCATAAGAGAAATACCAACTTAGTGCTATATCTCCAAAATAAGAATTACAGATAAAATCCAGTTTAACAAATAACTTTCTCTTCAAATTATCCATTAAAAAACAAATTACACCTAAAAGAAAATTCCATTAATATAAAAAGTTATTTTTTTTTTGTAAAAGGAGTACAATAAAAATAAAAAATTAAATAATTTAAAAAAAACTAAAAATAAACAAATTAGAAATAGGTATTAAAAAAATAAAATATTATTGCAATACACCATTTTAAAGGAAATGTTGTGCTGATTTCAAAAATTGAGTAAAACATAGGTCATTTCATAAGAGAAGTACCAACTTAGTGTTATATCTCAAAAACTAAGAATTACAGATAAAATCCAGTTTGACAAATCACTTTTCAAATTATGTATGAAAAAGCAAATTACACCTAAAAGAAAATTCCATCAATATAAAAAGTTATTTTCTTTTTTTGTAAGAGAAGTACAATAAAAAAAAATAAAAATAAACAAATTAAAAATAGGTATTAAAAAAACAAAATATTATTGTTGTTGTGATTTCAAAAATTGAGTAAATAGAGGTCATTTCATAAGATAAATACCAACTTGGTGTTATATTTCAAAAACTAAGAATTACAGATAAAATCCAGTTTGAAAAACAAATTTCACTTCAAATTATCTATGAAAAAGCAAATTACACCTAAAAGAAAATTTCATTAATATAAAAAGGGTTAACATACTGATAAACGGTTTTCACCATTATTAATTTCTCAAAAAACGAGCCTGTAACATCCCTCAATCCCCTCGAATTTGGATCACCCTGTACACCACACGGAATTAAAAAATTGGATATAAAACCGCATTTGCGATTTTAAATCGTAATAATATGTTGCATTCTTTATTTTCAGTTTGACTTTTTGATGCACGATATTTTTTATAACCATTTGATGCCGGACACAATTTTTTATCGTCAATTCAGTAACTATTTGTTTTTAAACCCCGCCCGTTTACTTCTGACCCCCTAAAACTACGAAAAAAAATGCAGAGTATTTTTTACTGTACTAAATATAATACATGAGGCATAAATGGTAAATATGCTTTTATCTAGCCCTAGAGCCCTTTTATATCACAATATTATAGAAGATCAAAGAAAAATCAAGCGCGGATTTCGGAAGGTGGGGGGTTTATCTAAGGTTTTAGGAGAAAGTATCAAAAGGTATAGTTTTGATCTATATCTATTTTAAATATAATGCCTACCCTGAAGAAATTAGTCTTTATTCAACGGTTGTTTACTATTTGGTCCAGTTCAACAACTTTGTTCCATTTTTCTCGGTGTTTATTTGTTTTTTCCTAACATTTTTCTTTTTTTTTGCAGCTGAACAAGTGGTGGAAGAAAACAAAACATGCGGAAAAATTTTGACGGTATTATCATGGGTCCTCGTCATCCTGACAATGCCATTTTCACTTTTTATTTGCTTTAAGGTAAGACACATATTTACTTATTAGGAAGTTTCAGTTGGTCATAGTAGAACCTACGCGTGGACGATATTCTGTCGTCTTTTTATCTGTAAAAAATAAAGACCTCCGCTCGAGAATAGGGGTGCGTTTCAAAATTGTCACGCTCAAAACGATGACGTCATTTACCCGCGTTCGAAAAGGAGATGACCCAGGGTGTTCGAAATTCGCCGCAGTCGAAAGTCCGGCGTAAATCGCCTGCGATTGCGCAATAGAAATGTAACTTAAAATTTTGTTTTATTTTTTCCCATTCTGTGGTTTTTTGTTTAAAATAGAATTAGATGTGACAATATTCAGAATTTTAGTTATTTCCGAGAATCATCCCCTAATGGATGGGCATAACATATATCTCCAAGGCAAAAAAATACTGACTTACTGCCACAGTACACCGATCACAGTAATTAGTGGTCTATGCTTACTCCAAAGACATGTAAGATACCACGTTAAACAACGCAGGACACCTGAAAAAGAATAAATATTTATTAAAAACTTTTAAAGAAGGCGCAAATTAAAAATTTTAACTTTACGATGACAAATAGAGAATTAATTAATCGAATGATATACATAATGCTTTCATCATGCTTTAAAATTTTTAATTTGCGTCTTTGATTATGGTATAAGAGAGATAAAAAATTATTTTCCACTTTTGAGTGCATTTAATAAAAGCTTGTTCTTTAAAACTATTTTTTAACCCTAAATCGTCCATTTTGAATGCACCATATTGAAATTTTCAAATCTAATCAAAAATTTATATCCCCTTTCCCAAACACCCATGTGTGCCAATTTTCATTTAAATCGAACAAACTAAATCATTTTCCCCCTCCACTTCCCTCGTTAGACAGAAGTTGTATAACTAATTATACCATATTATTGTATTGTCGCCGGAACTATAAACGCATCCAAATTTGAACACACACCCTTAATGAAATTTTCAAAGCTGATCAAAAATTCATAATTCCCCTCCTTAAAAACCCCCGTATGCCAATTTTGATTGAAATCGAACAAACTAAATCTTTTTTCCCTCCACTTTCCTCGTTAGAGGGAGGTGGGTACCTGCGAAAAACATGTTACTGTATTTTTACCGGAACTATAAACGCATACCAAAGTTGAACACAATCGGATGTGGATAAATCAGTTAAAATTGTTTAGCAAAACATGATCAAAATCGTCCATTTTGATTCCGCCATATTGAATTTACAAAATCTGATCAAAAATTCGTATTCCTTATCCCCAAAAGCCCTCGTATACCAATTTTGGTTGAAATCGAACAAACTTAGTTGTTTTCCCCCCTCCACTTCCCTCGTAGGAGGGAAGGGTGCCTAATAATGACATTTTATTGCATCGTCGAACTATAAATGCGTGCCAAATTTGAAGGCAATCGGATGTATATAAGTTAGTTAAAATTGGTTAGCGAAAGATGATCAAAAATCGTCCATCTTGAATCCGCCATATTGAATTTCAAAATCTGATTATAAATTCGTTATCCCCATCCCCAAGTGCCCCAACGAACCAAATTTCAAAGAAATCCGGCGTACTTCAACTGTACCCCCCTCCAAATTAAGTTGCAAGATTCCACCCGAACAAACACAGTTACATACATAAAATGCAAGTTAAATAAAAGCTTGTAGAAACAACGAAATGCCAAAAATATTATTTAATTGAGGTTAGAAAACTCACCCGTTTTCGAAAATTCAAGGCGACATTACCCTAGGGTCACTCAAGAACTTTTTGTCATCAATGTTACCTTACCCTAACATCACCTTCCCTACGCCTTTTATTTTCAAACGCACCCCTGGGGATCAATTCTGGGCGTAAGAGAACGATCATACCCTGAGAAGTGACCACTTCTATTAAAATCCAAAATTCCGTATTCTGGAAACGGCCGATCGCACAAAAGTCATTCATTAAACTATGCTTTCTACGAGTTTGACGTTACGGTCGCGATTCTTTAAAAAGTGTCAGAAAATCTCGCCCTGACCAAAAATCTGACGATTTTTAAACACAAGTTTACACTTAATGGTTTTTTTGTCAGAACTATTTGCCAATATTCCTTAAAATTTACTTTGTTCATACGGTTCTAGTAAATAAACAATATGTCAGTTTTAATTTTTGTAGGCTGTTTTTCTGAAAACCCTGTTTTTTTATTTAAAAATGTATGTTATTAAGCCCTTTTTTATGTGTAAACAAACCTTTAAAACTTTTAACCATTACCCTCTCCACATAGGCCGATCAGCTCTTATCGTTTTAGTGTCCTTTTATCCACCTTCGCCGCCATTTTGACAGAAAACTAATGGATTATCTGTCACTTTTGAGTGAAAATGGCGGCGAAGGTGGATAAAAGGACACTAAATCGGTATGAGTTGATCGGCCTATCTGGAGAGGGTACTGCTTTTAACATACAAAACCATAGTATATTTTGCTGTCACTATTCAGAAAAGTCAAACAAAATTCAGTCTCTCCTTTTACATGGTGAGAATTTTCGACACTTTTTGACGTTTATTGGTACGCGTAGTAACAATTTAGCTCCGCCATAAACTAGTCCTGCAGAATATCTTTAAAATATTAAATTTACAAAATGTTATTAAAAAAATGACGCAGTTTCTCTTACAACGTTAGTATAAATATGAAGGTCGTCGTTTTTATTTTAAATTAGGCGATAAGTAAAAATCGCCACTTGCAAAAGTGAAATAATATACTGGGTGTTTTTCTTTTTAATTCTTTTTAATATATTTTCTTTTTCTTTTTCTTTTTCTAAACTAACATTTTTACTTTAATTTAGCTAAATAATAAATATATATCTTTTTCCTCTTAAAAATGTCTTAACATAAATGTGAAAATTCACACGATCATCCTGTCTGTTTATTAAAAATAAATATTTTGTACGATTAAATTGTAACGTGGAAGTTTTTTTTAATGTCCGCGTTTTTACAAAAATCAACCACTGTGCGAGTCCTACTCTAAAAGACGGTCAAGTTTGTCGTAGCATACGCATTAGCAAGTAAAATATCGATCGGTCGTTCGTCCAATAGCGTGCTCTGAAATAATACAACTACAACTACTGGGTCTAGTCGAGAGAACGGCTTCGCTCTGCGCGTGCCCATAATAGTTTGGTGATTATGCGATAGTCTGATCACTGCTTTTAAGCGCGTTTATGGGTTGAATTTACTTTTCTTCTCTCAGGCGAACGATCACTTTCTATGACTTCCATAATCGGTACCCTGATATGAGACTCCCATCTCTGTTCAACGTCTGCTTCATGTTGCTAACGCAGCGAGTTGTTCCGAGGAGAGTAAAAAAATCAATAGATTTGTAATACGAATAGCCGAACCAAAGAAAGCAAGCTAGGAAAATGTGAAAACTTGCGAGAGAATACGTACGTTTCACACAATTTTTGGGAAAAAATTATCACCCTTCTGATGTAAATAGCAATAGCTATTATTATCTACAAACTTTCCAGCTTCGCAGAGAAAATCCTGAGAAGAGTGGAAAACCCCGTGAGGGATTTTTTCTCATTATCTCATCAGTAACGTAGCCTTTACTGCGGTTTTTCACTCACGTTACCCTCTGAGAGGGGCACGTACGATTGCAATCACCCTTGGGGTATAGTTGGATTACTGTAACATAGATTACATAACTTAAAAGATACAAAAAATGTTATTCAATGTTTTCCTCTACAGAGTAATCGTTAAAATTCTTAATTTTAGCTTATCCTTTAAACCCCCAAAAAAAATTGTTTTACTATTTTGGAAAACTTGCCAAAACTGGAAAAAATCTCCGATCAAAATGGACGCTATCAGAGCCCTTATTTCTGATTTTATAGAAATCGATGAAAAGGAGTACTTACTATTTCGCAGATTTCAATCAATCGCAAAGCAGGAACCTGTCACAAGTGGCACGAAATCTCATAAACATAACCAAAATTACCAAATTTTAATTGAAAAATCTCTACCACTACAAAGCAGTTAACGCGCTCAAAACAAAACCAAAAGAAACCTTAAGACTTTTAAAAGTGGTTGATCAGTAAATTCTAGAAACTTTTTTTAGTGCAAAAGTTTTTAAGAAATCACTGAAAATTTACTGTATTGAATATAATCAGTTCGATATGCCCTAAAGTTTGCAACGAAAGGAAACCATCTACGTGTCTTTCGTTCTAGGCTAAGACCTAATGTAAAAAAGCATGATCAAATACCTTTCTCAAATACCTCTTCAGCACCAAAAAGCTATTTTTTTCGACTAGTTGTTGTTTCCTTGCAAAAAAACACCAAAGATTATTTTTGAGGGGTTTGCTCATATATGTTGTTGGTAAAGAACCGTGAACAAAATATACAGTGTGTCCCAAAGTTCGAGTCTACCCTAATATCTCAAAAACCAAAAGAGACAGAGATGTCAAATTTTACGTAATTAGATGGATTACAAAAAGGTATCTTCTTGGATGCTAATCATTCCGCCAGTCATTGAGGCGACGACGATACTTTTTAGTCCACCATACCATTTTTTTTTAAAGAGAGAGAGTTTGTATATTAGGGAAAATATTAGGGAATGTTTTTTCTCATTTTATCCAGAAACCGTTAGGGTAAAAGGTAACAAATTAGGTATTTTTCTCGGTATTTTTGGAAACAGAAGAAAAAACTCTATTCAAATTTTCCGAAATACACAGAGTATATCGTTTAAAAAAAATATTGTCTCCGCCCTAGCTCCTCCCCCCGTAATGATTGGCTGCTTATCATCCAAAAAGATACTTTTTTGTAAGCTTAATTATGTAAGTTTTATATAATATGTAAATTTTACTCCTTTTGGGACACCCTGTATATAACTTTGAAAGTGTCCTCCAAGTATACAAAGTTTAAAGCAAGTTAATAGAAACTCCTTGAGAAATTCTAAATTTATTTCACTGATGTATTGTTTGTTTTGTTCAATATACAGGCAACAGTGCTAGCGTAAATTCCAATACTATAATAAAGTTGATTTACAATAGGGTCAATCGGGGTCCGATCTTTAATACGTCACAAGTCACACACGTAAAGGGAGGTCAGCAAAAATGCCGCTGGGACCCTGGATGCGGGTGTTCTTTATTGAATTTATTACCCCAACAAACTTTCCGTTAAAATGAACTAACAAATATTTTTGGTTTTATTTGATGACGGATTAAATAAATTCACTTTATACAGGGGTTTGTTTATGGATGTCTTTATATGTTTTCTATAGCAGCTGATCGCAGTAATGCCAACCCGCTAAACTTTTTTTTATTTTTTACTAGTTTTTTATATTTTTAGATATACGGGGAATTTTATTTCTTCTCTTCTCTTCTCTCTTCATATGTTGGCTATCATTATCGCGATCTGTACCCTGTCCACTGCTTTTCGGAAAAGTGTCGCAGTACTAACACCATACCATTGTCTAAGATTTTTAAGCCGTGATATCCGTCTACGACCCACACCTCTTCTGCCTTCAATTTTGCCTTCTATTATCAATTTTAAAAGTTTATATTTGTCATTTCTCAAAATATCGCAAAAATATTCCAGTTTTGATTTTTTGATGATAAATAAAACTTCAAGATCTTTACTATGTTGGGAATTTGGAACCCTTGGTTGCACTAAAACAAAGTTATGATTGTTTTCCACAAACCAAAACTACACTTTTTGCACTCGACGCGCGTTTCGCTAACAACGTTAGCATCATCAGGAGACGATAAACAATGAACTAAATTAATCTACGCTCTATCTTATATACAATCCTTTAGTGGGCTATCTCCTCTAACCAAAGAATAAAGTGTACTAAACGGGATGGGTCCTGTATCTTTATTTAAACTAGTCATATGCATTCAAAAGTCTTTTGTTTGGTACACTTTTTAGAAGTTTTAGGTTGTCTAATGTGACTGTTTTCAAAAGCATGCTCGGCCACACTTGACTTTTCTGTTCTTCCGTATTTTAAGTATGCCAAGTATTCTTTAAAACGTGTTTGAATAGAGCGTCTCGTTTGGCCAACATATTTTTTGTCAAAATCCATGCAACTCATTTCGTAAATTCCACTTTTTTCTAGAACTGTAGTTTTATCCTTGGGATTTCCTAGTAAGCTTCTTATTGTGTTACCGGATTGAAATACTAATTTAAGACCGGTGTTATTAAATACTTTTTGTAATCCTTTCGTATAATTAGGATTATAAGGAATTGATACAAATTTTGAGTCGCAGGTATCTTTTTGTCTGAAAAAAGTGGAATTCCGTAAGGTCTTTTGAAAAGAATGTCTATTTATCAGCTTATTTATTAAGCCTTCGTCGTAACCGCTTTCGCCAGCTATATTCCTAATCCTATTATTTTCTGCTTCAAATCTTTCTTTTTTTAAGAGGAAATTTACTAATCTATATGTTAAAAAGTGCAAACTTGTAAGCTTATGTTGTAAGCAATGAAAAGAGTCATTTGGAATATACCTGTTGGTGGCCGTTCCTTTTCTGTATAGGTCAAAGTCCGTTGTTGGTGGCCGTTCCTTTTCTGTATAGGTATATTCCAAATGGCTCTTTTCATTGCTTACAACATAAGCTTGCAAGTTTGCACTTTTTAGCATATAGATTAGTAAATTTCCCCTTAAACAAAGAAAGATTTGAAGCAGAAAAGAATAGAATTAGGAATATAGCTGCCGAAAACAGTTACGACGAAGGCTTAATAAATAAGCTGATAAATAGACATTCTTTTCAAAAGAACTTTCGGAATTCCACTTTTTTCAGACAAAAAGATACCTGCGACTAAAAATTTGTATCAATTCCTTATAATCCTAATTATACGAAAGGATTACAAAAAGTATTTAATAACACCGGTCTTAAATTAGTATATCAATCCGGTAACACAATAAGAAGCTTACTAGGAAATCCCAAGGATAAAACTACAGTTCTACAAAAAAGTATAATTTACGAAATGAGTTGCATGGATTGTGACAAAAAATATGTTAGCCAAACGAGACGCTCTATTCAACCACGTTTTAAAGAACACTTAACACACTTAAAATACGGAAGAACAGAAAAGTCAAGTGTGGCCAAGCATTAGATAACCTAAAACTTCTAAAAAGTGTAACAAACAAAAGACTTTTCAATGCATATGAAAGTATGGAAATCATTAAATCCAGAAATAGTTTAAATAGAGATAGAGGACCCATCCTGTTTAGTACACTTTATTCTTTGGTTGAGGGGAGATAGGATTAAAAATCGTGTGTTCATTGTTTATCGTCTCCTGATAATGCTAACGTTGTTAGCGAAACGCGCTTCGAGTGCAAAAAAGTGTAGTTTTGGTTTGTGGAAAACAATCATAACTTTGTTCAAGATCTTTATTTATTCTAAACAGCACATCCACATTAGTTACTCGGCCATCCAAGATATCCTTAGTATTCTACGATAACACCACATCTCGAATGCCTCCAATTTTTTGCACATGGCCTCAGTCAGTGTCCATAACATCGAAGCACATGAATTTGAAGAGTGGTATTAAGATCGCGACTACACAACACTGATTTCATTTTGATAAAAGATGATCTGGCCTGTTCAATTTTTGCACGAACTTCTTGCATGTTGTCTCAGTTCTCATTGAGGAGACAACCCAAGTATTTACATGAATCCAAGCGTTCGACTTGCTGCCCTTTTACTTCTGACATGCCTCGGATATACTTTTCTTTGGATATGACCACTTGCAGGCCTTCCAGCGTGTCTGGTATTATGACAGTATCGTCGGAATATCGTATGTTGTTGATTTTTAAGCCGTTTATGGTCACACCCTCTTCGCAATTATGGAGTGTCTCTATTATTTTATTACAATAGATATTAAACAACAGCGGAGACAATATACAACCTTTGCGTACTCCTCTTCTTATTTGGACCTCTTCGGACAGTTGGCCATCAGCCTTTATTTCAGTAGTCTGATTCCAGTATAGATTAGCGATTATCTTTAAATCTGGGTCATCTAGACCAACTTCGTTTAGCGATTCTATGAGCTTTTCGTGTTGTACTCGATCAAGTGCTTGCTCATAATCTATGAAACAGGCATATACTGGCACCGACACTTCCCTAGACCGCTGAACTAAGACTTGAATGCCAAACAAGGCCTTTCTTGTCCCGAACCCACCACGAAATCTAAACTGCGTGTCGCTCATAAAGGATTCGCATTTCCCATAAATTCTTTTGTGGATAATCTTTAGAAATATTTTTAACATATGGCTCATTAGGCTCATTAGACGGTAATCACTACACTTCTTTACTGAATGTTTTTTAGACAGCGAAACAAAGGTTGATTTTAGCCAGTCAGCAGGGATTTTACTGCTACAATAAATCAAGTTAAAAAGTTTGACCAGCGTATTTAGCGAATCTTCGTTTTTTATTAGCTTTAAAACCTCATTGTATACTTCGTCTTGCCCTATCGCTATTCTGTTTTTAGCTAAAGATATTGCTTGTTTTACTTCTTCTATGCCTTGGTTTAAGAATTCTTCTGGCTATTCGGATCGGTTATAGGTAAATAGATGTTTTATGTAGCTACACCATTCTTTTATTTTCTCTTTGGTATCCGGTTTGATTTTGCCCTGATTGTCCACAAGGATTCCAGCTTGTCTTTTATTAAATAGAATTATATTTGCATGTTTTTTTTTGTTTAAATACTTTTTTTATAACGACGGGAAATCTTCGTAGACACCGGTCTCTGGTGGTCTGCCGAATGTGGCCGATTCATCCTCTCTTGACGGCGCCTACGGGCTAAAATAGATCATGTAGGTAGTGCAAATCTAAGACAGTAAATTAACGCGTGTCCCGTTAGAGCTTGCGTCATATAGAACTTAGACCATTTTTTTGTGTTTGCAGTCAATCCATACCTTAATGTCGAAAATAATTATTTTCGTTCATTGTCCTTTTACGGTATTTCGGCCCCATCTAGCTTGCCAGTATTCCAGTATTTTCTCCTTTGCATTGTCTTTGTTTTCTTCACTGTGGACATTTTTATCCTCATACACAATTTCTTCGACAACCCGCTAACTTAATGACCTCAACTTACCAAAAATTAGGAAAAAATCGAGGGGTGGTTCGGTAATGCACTTTTCTGTACACGCTGATGGCATTGCGTGGCATTTTGAAGCATTATTTTGAGGCATTTAATCTGGGAAATTTAGAGGCATTCTGAGGTATTTTTAACAGAAAAATCTGCTAAAAAGTGCCTTTTGGTGTACACAAAATGATGACCGAGCCACCCCTCAGAAAAAATACATTCTTAATATTAAAAACTTCTTATATTTCATTATTTAAAAAAAACGCAAATAAAACAACTAAGCTACAACAGATTTATAAACGAAGTATACAAAACGATTTCACATCCTCCACGCTTTTGCGATTGCTTCTGCTAAAAATCTGAAAAATTCCCTTTTGGACACGGAAAAAAATCATGTCTTAAACCAAAGCAACGTGTTTTGATTAAAGGAAAACAAAGAGAATATGTTCTCTCCTAAAAATATTAAATTCTTAAATTTCGTGTTTTCACTAATGATTTTTTTTTTAAATTAAGGATATATACTTTTTCAGGTAAAGTCAATGTTGTCCCTTTAAACCAATTTATTTACTTCATTTAATAATAATGATATTTTTAAATATTAAAAATATATTCTTAAATATCCAAGAAAATTATCTTGTTTAGTTTTAAATTTAATTTTCCAATTTCTAAAATCTAATAAAAAAAAGGATTTTTTGTACCTTAGTACAAAATTAACTATCTGGTTTTCGATTGCGCACACAGAGGGTGGAACCTAGGACCTAGGACGAAATCACACAGACGGACAATCCCGCCGGCACTTATGAGCCGAAAAATACGAATAAAGCGGAATACAGATGCCCTCTGTGTGAACCACTAATGAAACAACTTATTTAGTTTTACTTAAAAACATTTATATTTTGATACTCTTTAACGAACAATATAATAATAATAGTTTTCCTGCTTTATTATAATTAATTAATATTAATATTTGAAACAAGAATATTAATATTCTTAAATCAAGTATTTCCCATTTTGATTCTTGACTACATATTGTAAATAAATCAATAGGGAAATTTTGGAACGCTTAAAATTTTTACAACTTTGACAGCCGCTGTGGTAGAGTTTAAAAACCACTACCACTACCACGCATCGATTTTACCATAGAGCTTTTGGAACACCTAATTGGGCTTTATTTTACAAAATAAGTGTTTTATATGTAGGAACCTGATAATATTTTATTATTTTTGAAATTAACTGTGCCAATCAAGTATTTCCCATTTTGATTCTTGACTATATATTCTAAATAAATCAATAGGGAAATTGTGGAATGCTTAAAACTTTTACAACTTTGACAGCCGCTGTGGTAGTGTTTAAAAACCACTACCACTACCACGCATCGATTTTACCATAGAGATTTTGGAACACATAATTGGGCTTTATTTTACAAAATAAGTGTTTTATATGTTGGAACCTGATAATATTTTATTATTTTTGAAATTAACTGTGCCAAAATTCTATAAAATCACCCATAAAAATAACCACAACCCCAACGAAATGGATTCGTATCTTACGGCAATGGTAGTGGTTAATTATTACAAAGGAATGACGTTTAGCTATTGCGCAGGCGCAGTAATTACCACAACCACTACGAAATGTCAAATAAGCGTTCCAAAATATACCTAATAATTCAATATTCTTTCTCGAAGAATCAGATAATTTTTATTCAAGCATATATTCTTAATTCAAGTAAATATTTTAAGAACATTATTTTCTTTTGCTAACAAGATGCAAATGTCTATTTAACGAATATATTCTTCATCCAAAAATAATAGTCATGGCGGAAACATATCTTTTCAAGTATCTTCGTTTGCTTGTTCTACGCATTTTCTATTTTCTTTGTAATGATGTTTATAACAGGTCTGTTTTAATGTGTGTATGTGTTGTAAGTTTTCGGTCATTAGCGTAAAGTGTAATTTCGTTTTAATTTTTGGCATTAATGTGTAATTTGGCATACAAAAAATAAGTACTTTTTACAATATACTATTTCCTAGTTACCAGTTCTCTCTTTTAATAAAGTAGTTGTATTCGCCCCTGGTAAAAACAAGTCTCTTTCCTTTTGCTTGACTCCAAAATTATATGTCAATTTATCATACCTACCTACTCCTATCTATCTATCTCCTTAAGTAATGTATAGTTAGTGCAGAGCCAAAATGTCAAAATAAGCTAAACTGCATTATGATCTGGCAGGTTTAGGCAACCATATAGGCGGATATTAAAACTCGGTTGATATTTATGGAAGTTTAAGGCAAGAGTAGGTCACTCTTATACAGGATGGTGCAATAAGTCCGGCCCCGGATTAATTCAAAAAAAGTTTTAGAGATCGTTAATTTTAATTTTCACCCAACCAAACTAAAACAAACTCTATTAGCCATAAAAAATAAGAATGCTAGTGGAATCGATGGTTTATCTGCAAAAATTCTTATTAATCTACCTGACACCGCCCTATCTATATTAGTTAAGTTGTTAAATCTAAATTTTAAAAAAGGTGAATTTCGAGATTGCTTAAAAACCGCTTTGGTAATTCCCTCGGTAATTTCTCTTCACAAGGGTGATGATAAGAGTGATCCTTCAAACTATAGAATGCTCATCCACCTTCAGCAGCATAATATAATTTCTGAGACAGAATTTGGCTTTCGACAGGGCAAAAATAGTTTGTAGGGCTCATACTTTCCCAGATAAATCTGATGATCACAAATCCGGTGGACATTCTTATAGGACTACCTTCACCTTGTTTATACATGTAGGTACGTCAGTCGTTCAATCATAGTCCTATGACGTATACAGAAGGAGGGCAAAGGGGTTTTAGCACCGTGTATAACCCCCCTCCCCAAGGCAATTTTCTGTTATATATAATTAGTTTTTTTTACAAAAATAAAAAAGCAACTTACGTTCTGCCCATATAACTTTTATCTCAGAACCCTTATATATATAGCGAAAACTAGGGCTAGGTAAAGGCATCGGTATCGTTGTATACGAAGCTCATAATTTTTAACAGCCACAAAGAAAAGCGCCCTTTCTTGGTGTTTAGGCGGTATCGTATAGATAAATTTCAGCATTTAAAATTTAAATTTTTGTTTTTAGCATAAAGTCCAGTACATTTTACATGGCCAGTGACTTTTAGTTGGGTTTCGCTAGAAGTTGTTGCATGTAGGAGTACTTCCGGAATGTACAGAGCCTTACCGTACTTGAGACGGATTTACAAGCGACAAAATTCGGTTATTCTCGATCCATTCCATTCATCTTGATTGAAACCATTATTTGTATTCGAAGGCGGTTCACAACATACCAGCATGTGTTTGAGACAATGATGTGTTTGAAGTTAACTCTGTGTTTCGGACTTCCATTCTCTAAATTTCGATCAGTACAATCTATGATCCTCTTCAGGTGCAAACTACAATCCATTCCTAAGGTTAGGTACTTACCTATATACTATGGGAAATCACTCAACTGTAAAGTTTTAAGAAGTTGGCTCCGCCCAAGGAGGGGTTCCAAATATTTGGAATTTCAACACTTGGTTTACTGAAAATACCCTGATTCTACGCAATAAAGGCAGCTTCAAGGAATTTTCGTTTCTTCCAGTGTGCAAAAACCTTTGCTTCTGTCCAAATTTCGTTGTTTCACTTCTTTGGGTATTCGTCTGATGTTCCGTCTGCCAATGGTGACCAATATTTACATGGGATTTGAATCACAAAAACACAAACCGAAGCTCTGGCTGAGATATGTTGATGATATTTTTATTGTCTGGATCGGGAATGACCAACACCTTTCAGAATTTCTTCACCACCTAAATAACATAAGACTCACCATTAAATTCACAATGGAGTTGGAACAAAATTGTCAAGTTCCTTTTCTGGATGTACTTGTCAAACGAGTAGAAAGCGACATCAGAGCAACAGTCTGTCGTAAACCCACTCACACAGGACAATATTGAAATCAAGGCTCAAATAATTCTACAACCAAACGAGTCATAATAAGAACTTTGTATAACAGAGCCGTTCCAGTTTGTAACAATTCTCATGACTTGAAATAAGACACAATAAGAAAGATCTGCAGAAGAATGATTACAGCCTAAAACTTATAACAGACACTATTTCTAAATTTGAGCAAACAGGACAGAGATTACAAGATCAAACATTAAAGGAGTAATTCGAATATCAAAACAGCTTTTAAATCTAACAACATAATTCCAAGGCTTCTTAGTAAAACAAAACCGGAGAACAAACAAAATAAGGAATGCATTTACCAAGTTCCGGCATTGAATGGTGCTGTGGTGCTTCAAAAACGGTTTGTCCAGAATTTGATATAACTTTCCTCTAAAAATGGGTTTTTATTTCATTTCTTCGGTGCATTGGCCTACACTGTTAAATTAGTGGCTTTTAGACCTATATTTTTCAGCTACACACTTTTTTTAAATAATGTACTGAGAAAAAAGTTACAGAAAATACAATTTCTCTTAACTAAAATACAAAAATTAAAATACACAATTTTTCTTCCCTAAAATAAAAAAAATATATATTCTATAATTTCTTGTACTGGCGTAATAATATACAACTGTTTTGTATATAGAGGTGTGGATTTGAGCCCTTAACAAAACAATCCAATCATCAAATTTAATCTTTAAAACAAAATATCAAAAAAAATTGAATTGTAAAAAAGTACTTATTTTAACCCGATTATCAGTATAAACCTTTCCCCCATTTCAAGATTTAGCACTCCACATTTTATCATGAATTCCCCAAGTGTGTTTTCACGGTAATGATTTTAAAACGGATGTCTAGGGATAAAAATCTTCGCCTTTTGATGTCAGGTAGTTTATAACTTTTCTCGGTATACATACGAGGCTTTTAGCTTCATCCCTCTTAGATAAACGTGTGAATGAGATAAAATACACGAAAAAATGGTGGCCTTAATAAATAAAAGCTCGTTCGAGTATTTTTTAACATAAACATTTTGTGCCTGTTTCATTTTAGACTTGTTTATCTAGAAGCACGAAGTTATTTTTTTATTACATAAATAGTCCTTCCAAACTTTCTAAATTTCCACAGCCCAGTAAAAAAGTACGCAAACTTATATGTCATACTTTTCTCGATTTCCGCGGAGCAGTAAAAAAGTTACGCAAGCTTATATAAATATTATAAATACCTATTGCACTGACCCATATTTATAGATCTCCAAAATTCTACAGTTTTTCCAGAAATGGTAAAAACCTAATTTCTAACTTCCTTTCTCGTAAGAATTTATTAGAACTGGTGTAACATCGAGCAATAGGTATTTCCGGAATTGCTAGAAAGCTAAAATTTTACAGGCTGGCACTATGATAAAACGATAAAAAAAATAAAAACCTTAAAAGCCATTATATTTATTAGTACACAGTAAAACACCTCAAAGTCCCTGTACCTATATATACGCGAACAGACAGGCAGACGGGTGGTTGTGTACACACCCGTGTCGGTCTATATACACCTTTGCGAGTCTATATACACCCGTGCGAGTCCATATACAACCGTGCGAGTCCATATACACCCGTGCGAGTACATATAAACCCGTAGTACAGGTAGACCTATACAGGGTTCAGCAGTTCTTGTCTAGGGTCCGAAATAACGCGTATTGAAAGAGAAAAAGAAGCGCAATGGCTAGTAAATAAGAGCGAAAGAGATAATAAATAAACTTGAGAAACCGCTGGTACCGATGCCACCCACAATTAACTAAAAGATTCCCAAGTAAGATCCCGTCAAATTTAACGATAAATGTTGTCTTCAAAGGGCGTAAAACAGTAATTATGATGTTTTCTTATTTTAGTTTAAAAACTAGAATCCGCTAAATTAATTAAAAGGCCCCATTTATCCACACACTTTTAGTACCGATTGATGTTGCTCTTTCAATAAAGCTACGAAAATTCTGAGCCTGACCTCCCATAACCAGTTAGGCTAAAGTCCTGACTCTACGAGACAATTTGTAGAGACAAAATTATACTTTTTTAAAAGAAAAAAAAATAAAACAACGTAGCGCAATCTTTCAATCTGCAACCCTCTACTCTTTCTACTTAGAATTCTTTTCGTAACTGTGTTTACGTCTTGTTTAGCTTTAAAACGAATTTAAAGCTGCATGTTAATAAATTTAATAACAGAGAGGTGCTTTTTTTAAATTCTGATTTTTGTCGACTCCTTTATTTTAGAAAAATTGCCGAGGAAACGGTGCTCCTCTTCCCTCCTCAGACTCGACTTTGTCGCGAAGGGACGGGAGGCCTGCTCTTCAGATCTTACATAAAAAATATTTTGTGGTATTTCAGTTCCATCATTTCAGTATCAAATAAATAAAAATAATCTTAAGATCTTGTACGTGACTAATTGAGAATTATCGATTGATACCTATCGATTGTTGCACCTGATGGTAGCATCGATGCTGGAAAGATGGCGCTGGAAGTGCAAAAAAATTTCGATATGCACTAATGGGTTCAGTATTTTTTAATTATTCACTAAAAACCTTCAGAGTCCCTTCTTTCAGATAAAAAAAAATTGCTGTTTCAAAAATGAACACTCACAAGCCTGTTGAACAATTTGATGTCTACTTTTTATTCAAAAGAGACTCGAATAGTCCCCCAGCATGGGCCTCGCAGTAACTTCGTAAAAATCTTGTAGCGTACTTGCCAACATTTCTGGGGTGGTGGTAGCGGCTGAATCCAGGATATTGGCCCTCAACTGAAGGTTTCAAATGAGGTAATCCAATCTTCTTCGAAATGGTCTCGAAGATAATTTGAAACAGAAGTTATGACAAGGACAACCATCCTGCTGATACCACGTTGCCCCAAATTTATGTTGAGCTCCTGCAACCTAGGTAAAACATGTTGCTGCAGGAGCTCAAGATATTTCTGAGCATTTAAATTACCGCCAATAAAATAAGGTCCAATTATGTGATCACCAATGATCCCTGTCCATACATTTAGCTTTTGAGGGTATTGTGTTCTCACAGCTGCGTCAAGGTGTTTGTGTTCTCTCGACCAATACCGAGGATTTCGTTAGTTGTGCTTTTCATGAAGGAAAAATATTTTTTTGTCACTAAACAGGACATTTTCCATAAAATTTTCATCCCTGTCACATTTTTCCCTCATAATTTCGCAAAACGGCAAACATCGAAAACAATCATCTTCAGACAGCTCCTGACAACACTTTACCATATAGGATTTGTAACCGTACCTCCTTAAAATCATTTGGCAAGTACGATTCTCAAACCATACCAAATCAGAAATTTCTCTAGTGGAGCACGGTTCACACCCATCAACATAGGCGCATACCGTCTCATCTCGTTCTACTCATGTGTTTCAAAATGGTGGAAATTGTTATAAACGGTTTGTTGAGAAGGAATCGGTCGACCAGGGAATTCAAATGCAAAGCGCCCACTTACCTCATGACATTTTTCGGATTTCATGTAAGATTTCATGATAAAAATCCTCTCTTCTTCAGTGAATGCATTCATTTTTGGCAAACCAAACCTCGCTAACTAACGTCGGACGTACTCGGAAGGAAAGCGACTGAATATTTGTTTGCTGCGAGCTAGTGATGGGCACAAAATATCGATGTTTCAAGAACATCGATGTTTCAAGAACATCGATGTTTTTTATTCAACATCGAGATTTTTAACATCGATGTTTATAAAATATCATCGATGCTAAAACATCGATACTTTTTTTAAACATCGGAACATCTAACATCGATCCAAAAAAAAAGTATGGGAAATAAATGTATCTGAGAAGTTTGCACTTGTACCCACTGCTGCTCAAAAGACAGAAATTGCTTAGCTTTGAGAGGTCGGTCGGCTTTGCTGCCAATAGGTGTCGCTACCTAATCTGAACCAATGATATATGAACGGCCAAGAGCTCGGGATTTCCCGGGTTTCGTTTACTATGTTAGTTTACTGTGCTCATTTTTAAGAGATCGGTTAGCTAGTTTTTTACCTCAGATATTTAATAGCTTTTGTTTATTATGTATGTATTGGGTAAAATTAATACTTTCAAAAACAAGCAAAAAAAACATCGATGTTCAGAAATATCGATGTTTTTATTCGATATTGAGTTTCGATGTTGACATCGATGTTCAACATTGATGTCAACATCGAAACATGCTTTATCTTGAGATGAGTTACGAAATCTCAAATAAATGAAGCTCAGACATTGTTTGGGGCATAGGCATGGTGGACGCACATACCCATTGGTCATTTTCAGGGGCACAATATATAGGCATATAGCCGCAAGAGTAGCAAGGTCAATAGAAATCTGTTTCGTCACAATTCCCTCTAATATTAGGAAGTAATTTGTTACTTTAAATCTAAAAACTGCAAATTCGTAGCAGCCTTAGAGCTCAAAATTAGAAAACATTAAGTTTATTATTACAATCTTTTATTTTACTTCACCTCTATAATCTATATATGTTTCTATGTTCCGGTAAAAATCTTGCAACTCAATTTGTGCAAAAAAATTTCGATATGCACTAATGGGTTCAGTATTTTTTAATTATTCACTAAAAACCTTCAGAGTCCCTTCTTTCAGATAAAAAAAATTGCTGTTTCAAAAATGAACACTCACAAGCCTGTTGAACAATTTGATGTCTACTTTTTATTCAAAAGAGACTCGAATAGTCCCCCAGCATGGGCCTCGCAGTAACTTCGTAAAAATCTTGTAGCGTACTTGCCAACATTTCTGGGGTGGTGGTAGTGGCTGAATCCAGGATATTGGCCCTCAACTGAAGGTTTCAAATGAGGTAATCCAATCTTCTTCGAAATGGTCTCGAAGATAATTTGAAACAGAAGTTATGACAAGGACAACCATCCTGCTGATACCACGTTGCCCCAAATTTATGTTGAGCTCCTGCAACCTAGGTAAAACATGTTGCTGCAGGAGCTCAAGATATTTCTGAGCATTTAAATTACCGCCAATAAAATAAGGTCCAATTATGTGATCACCAATGATCCCTGTCCATACATTTAGCTTTTGAGGGTATTGTGTTCTCACAGCTGCGTCAAGGTGTTTGTGTTCTCTCGACCAATACCGAGGATTTCGTTAGTTGTGCTTTTCATGAAGGAAAAATATTTTTTCGTCACTAAACAGGACATTTTCCATAAAATTTTCATCCCTGTCACATTTTTCCCTCATAATTTCGCAAAACGGCAAACATCGAAAACAATCATCTTCAGACAGCTCCTGACAACACTTTACCATGTAGGATTTGTAACCGTACCTCCTTAAAATCATTTGGCAAGTACGATTCTCAACCCATACCAAATCAGAAATTTCTCTAGTGGAGCACGGTTCACACCCCTCAACATAGGCGCATACCGTCTCATCTCGTTCTACCCATGTGTTTCAAAATGGTGGAAATTGTTATAAACGGTTTGTTGGGAAGGAATCGGTCGACCAGGGAATTCAAATGCAAAGCGCCCACTTACCTCATGACATTTTTCGGATTTCATGTAAGATTTCATGATAAAAATCCTCTCTTCTTCAATGAATGCATTCATTTTTGGCAAACCAGACCTCGCTAACTAACGTCGGACGTACTCGGAAGGAAAGCGACTGAATATTTGTTTGCTGCGAGCTAGTGATGGGCACAAAACATCGATGTTTCAAGAACATCGATGTTTTTTATTCAACATCGAGATTTTTAACATCGATGTTTATAAAATATCATCGATGCTAAAACATTGATACTTTTTTTAAACATCGGAACATCTAACATCGATCCAAAAAAAAAGTATGGGAAATAAATGTATCTGAGAAGTTTGCACTTGTACCCACTGCTGCTCAAAAGACAGAAATTGCTTAGCTTTGAGAGGTCGGTCGGCTTTGCTGCCAATAGGTGTCGCTACCTAATCTGAACCAATGATATATGAACGGCCAAGAGCTCGGGATTTCCCGGGTTTCGTTTACTATGTTAGTTTACTGTGCTCATTTTTAAGAGATCGGTTAGCTAGTTTTTTACCTCAGATATTTAATAGCTTTTGTTTATTATGTATGTATTGGGTAAAATTAATACTTTCAAAAACAAGCAAAAAAAACATCGATGTTCAGAAATATCGATGTTTTTATTCGATATTGAGTTTCGATGTTGACATCGATGTTCAACATCGATGTCAACATCGAAACATGCTTTATCTTGAGATGAGTTACGAAATCTCAAATAAATGAAGCTCAGACATTGTTTGGGGTATAGGCATGGTGGACGCACATACCCATTGGTCATTTTCAGGGGCACAATATATAGGCATATAGCCGCAAGAGTAGCAAGGTCAATAGAAATCTGTTTCGTCACAATTCCCTCTAATATTAGGAAGTAATTTGTTATTTTAAATCTATAAACTGCAAATTCGTAGCAGCCTTAGAGCTCAAAATTAGAAAACATTAAGTTTATTATTACAATCTTTTATTTTACTTCACCTCTATAATCTATATATGTTTCTATGTTCCGGTAAAAATCTTGCAACTCAATTTTGACTAACTTTTAGTCCGATTTTGAATTCAATCGGAACTATAATCGCGTACTTGGTACGCGATTATAGTTCCGGTGACAATACAATACTATGGTAATGTTAGGCATTCCCTGAAGGGAAGAAAACGTCTAAGTTTGTCCGATTTTACCCAAAATTGGTATACGTGGGTTTTTGGGGATAAGGAATACAAATTTTTAATCAGATTTTAAAAAATCAATATGACGGATTCAAGAAGGACAATTTTTGGTCATGTTTTGCTTACCAATTTTAACTGACTTATATACATCCGATTGTCTTCAAATTTGGTATGCGTTTATAGTTCCGGTGACAATACAACAATATGGTATTACCAGGTACCCACCTTCCCTAACGAGGGAAGTAGAGAGGGAAAAAGATTTAGTTCGTTCGATTCCGATCAAAATTGGCGCATACAGGGGTTTTTAGGGAAGAGGATTATTAGTTTTTTATCAGATTTGAAAATTTCAATATGGCGAAGTCAAAACGGACGATTTAAAGTACAAATCTTAATATTAAAAAATAATTTTATATAAAAAAAAGCTTTTCAAATACAAGCTTTTATATAATATAAAGTTTACTAAAAAGTAGAAAATAATTTTTAGCATTCTGATAATAATAAAAGCGATGGTCGTAAATTAGGTCGAGTTGGGTTGAATTTACTTACCCTTGCATTTCTCTGCATTATAGTGAATTCAGATTCTTGCGAACAAAAATAAATAAATTTTTCGAGTCCACATGGCCAAACTTTCTATAATGCGCCCATCGCTTTTATGATAGTGAACTTTATATTTTTGTATAAAAGGTTGGATTTGAAAAGCTTTAATTATATAAAATTATTTTAAAATTTTTAGATTTGTACTCTAAATCGTCCATTTTGAACTCATATTGATTTTTTCAAATCTAATCAAAAATTCATAATCCACGAACAAACTAAATATTTTTCTCCCTCCACTTCCCTCGTTAGGGGGAGGCGGGTACCTGATAATACACTATTAATGTATTGTCACTGGAACTACAAACGCATACCAAATTTGAAGACAATCGGATATGTATAAGTCAGTTAAAATTGGTTAGCAAAAGATGACCAAAAATCGTTTATCTTAAATCCGCCATATTAAATTTTCAAAATCTGATCTAAAATTCGTATTCCTTATCCCCAAAAAAACCCCGTGTATCAATTTTGGTTGAAATCGGACAAACTTAAGTGTTTTCTCCCCTCCACTCCTCTCGTAGGGGGGGGGAAGGGGTGCCTAAAATACCAAGTTATTGTATTTTTACTGGCGTTTTAAACGCATACCAAATTTGAAGACAGTATAATTCAGTTAAAATTGGTTAGCAAAACACGACTAAAAATTGTTCGTCTTGAATCCGCCATATTGAATTTTCAAAATCTTATCAAACATTCGTATTTCTTATCCCCAAAAACCTCCGTATACCAATTTTGGTTGATATCGGACAAACTTAGGTGTTTTTCCCCCTCAACTCCCCTCGTAGGGGGGAGGGAGGTGCCTAATAATACTATGTATTGTATTGTTACCGGAAATATAAAACCATATTAAATTTAAAGACAATCGGATGAGTACAAGTCAGTTAAAATTGGTTAGCAAAACATGACCAAAAATCGTCCATCGTGAATCTACAAATCTAAAAATTAAAAAATACATTTTTATTAAAAAAAAACTTTTAAAGAACAACCTTTTAAAGAACAACACTTAAAAGTAAAAAAAAACTTTTAAAAGACAAACTTTTAAAGAACAACACTCAAAAGCAGAAAATAATTTTTTATCTTTCTTATACCATAGTAAAAGCGATGGGCGCAAATTAAGAATTTTAACTTTACTGTGACAAAGAGAGAACTACAAAAGAAGAACTAAATTATTCTTCCATTCGAATCACAAACATAATACTTTCATCTAAAGAAGCTGAGAACGGGTGAGATTGCCGTGCTTGCCAAGCCTTTGAAAATGTCCTTAGGTTATAGAGTAATACAACTATTTCTTAGGTGAATCGTCGATGTGAACGATATACGATACCTTAAGCTAAAATTTTTAATTTGCGCCCATCGCTTTTATTATGGTATAAGAAAGATAAAAAATTGTTTTCTACTTTTGAGTGCATTTAATAAAAGCTTGTTCTTTAAAAGTTTTTTTTTTAAATTATTTAGAGGTATGCTTTGCGTTCCTATAGGTTATATTACAACTTTGAGAAGCAACGCAGTTTTGTTTTTTGAGTGCATGAGTTGTCTACTAATTTGGTAAAGTCCTTGCTTTGATCTAACTTCTTTGTACAAAAAAACTTTTTCGCATACTTACGTTTTTTAATTTGTTTTTATTTTTATTTAACTTTAAAGACGTGTTCTGCTTCGATGATCTGACAATAAACAGTTACAAACAATGGGTGTTTTGTTGGGTCACTTTTGTCTCCATAAAACTATATTAACAAAACAAAATTGTGGCAATTCATTTGATTATTAAACTCCAGAGAATATCAGAAATGTATAAATAAATTAAATTAATGAATAGGCGGTGTGTAAGTGGTTATAATAATATTACTATTTGCATTAAAAAAAATCAGTTTTTTGATAACACCGTTTGTTTAGTACTAAAGTCTGGTCATCATATTTTTCGCCGACGCTCTAGAATATTTTGTTCGGCAACCAAATGGTTGGTCGTTGAAAAGCCCAAGTAGCACAAAGATGTATCGGAGACGTCCATAGTATGTCCGCTCAGGACATACGGACGTCCCTGGGACGTCCATTTTAGGACTTTCGACGTCTTCAGGCCCTCTTTCGGACGTCTTTTGTTGCAAAACCAGATGTCCATAAGACGTACGTTCCAGTACGTCTTAAGGATGTCGGTTTAAGACGTCCCTAGGCTCAAATCTGAGACATTAACTGGGACACTTCCAGGACATTTTTGGTATTGTTTTGGAGAAATTTTAAACGATTTAAGACGTCTTTAGTAAATTTGTAATCGGACGTTTCCAGGACATATTTGAAATATTCAACTTATCATTATAATAGTAAAAGTTTATGAGTACATTTATAAAAACCTATTTATAAAGTGAACTGTCCAAAAGTCAAATCATACAAGATAAGAAAACTAGCTCCCCCCTAAGCACAAATGAAAAAATTTTAAAGGAATGAAAATAACGTTTTTTTTGCAATTCACAGAGAAAGAGACAGAAATATTATCCGACGACATCCGGCGTGTCCTGATGAACTAATCCCGATTTCTCCCTAAAACTCGATCAAACTCTGTTTTTGCATTAAAAAAGGATATTTATGCAGACTTCGGTTGTCTGTCTGTCTTGAGTTTTTCGGAAATGTTTTTAAGGAACTGCTGAAGTCGGCCCAACTTAACTGAAAATTTTCTAACCTTAAAACTAAAAATAGGCGGAAAACTCCCTGTCTAGTGTATAATTACCAAGAAATAAGTCCTAAAGTCGTCCTAAAGATGTCTAAAGGCGCATTTACACAGACTGAACAGGTTCGCTCAAAAATTCGGGCCATATCTGGCGAACCTTTTTCGACGAACATTTGCCCGAACACTCGAGCATTTGCCACGAACATTCCGACACATTTATTTATTTTTCGATTAAATAGTAAAAGCCGACGGAAAGCGAAAAATTATTATTTGCTGGTTGGTAGTTTGTGAGGTTGGCAGATATCTACTAAATAAGTTTGTACCTAATTGTTGCTCTGCTTTACACTTTTTTGGTTTTCTTAATTAGGTGTTTAGGTTTTATAATCAAACCCCACCACCAAACCCCATCTCCAAACCCCACCACCAACACCCCACAAAATGAAATAAAGTAATCCTCATTATTTTTTATCAAGTGCGTCAAATCGTTTTTCCGTCGGAAAGGTTTTAAAATTTAACTTTTATATTACAATTCAGTTCAATGATTTACGGTAAATAATTTTTCTAATTTTTATTTTATTCCGAATATTTCTTTCAGCAAATTTTGTCCGAACAACACGAACCTTTTTACCCGAACCCCGAACCTTCTGGCCCAAACTTTTGCGCGAATCTTTAAACTAATAATTCGCGCGAATGCTTGTCGGCATTACGAAGATCAAAGGAATATTCGCCTGTGTAAATGCTACTTAAAAATTTTGGTCCTCAACTGGCCTTTAATTGAACGTCCATAGGACGTCTGCTTCGGAACCAGGACATTCGGACCTAAGTCGAACATCCTGAGGACGTCCTGTGCTACTGTGAGACAGGGCCTTACCTTAAAACTGTGTTTTGACAGAAATATCTTATGATAAGTTTAATGCTGTTAAAAAGTTACCCGAATCCAGTTTCAATGGAATACAATTTTGCAATAATGTAAAAATAAAAATAAACTACAAAAACCAACAAAAATTTAATTATAAATTAGAACAAAATTTTAAAAACTGTTAAAAACTGCACACAGTGCGGCAAGCACCCATAAACCTGGTGCGGAAAAAACTGCATTCACACGGAAAGAAATAGAAAATTTGTATTTAATATTAGTACAAGTTAACTGATTTTGAGGTTGACTGATTTTGAACTATACATCAGTATTTTAAGAATAAATATTAGTATAAAACCTCAATAATATTTATTTTCAAAAAGTACAAATTGCATTAATATTAAGAAAATTTGTACTAGCAATAACTCTTTGTCAGTACTTTTAATAATAGTATTTAGTATTTGCTGAACTAAAACTCATGGGGTAAATATTAATACATTTGTACTAATATTTATTATTATTAAACTAAAACCGTGGTACTTATTGTACTAGCTTTTAGTGCCACTTTACTACTAATATTTAATACTATTTTTACTAAATTACAGTTCTTTTTGCACTACATATAAGCTTGTCGTAGATTTAAATGTAGTACTAAATTTTAATATATAAATAAGTATTGCTTTCTGACAGTAAAAACAATAAATTTTATCGGTAACGGACAAAAAATATATAATATAGAATTATTAAATTATTAAATAATACAAGTTACGGATTTGTACAGGTATTGCTGTAATTACTCATTACCAGGATAACTGGTTGGAACGTTGTTCTAAAGTCAGATAGATAGTCCTGTACTGCTGGTCATCGGTAGGTCTAAATTTTCTTTGGCGTCGTAGTAAATCGATGGGCATACTGCATTGTAAACAATTCGACAATTAAAAGGTTCCTTAAATCTAAAATAAAAAAATACATGTATAATAACTTAAAAAAATATAATGAAATTCGTAATTATTTAAAAAAAAAATACTTATTCTGAATAGTTTGTTTAACATACCTTTAAAATAATAAGTTTTTTCCTATCCAAAACTGAAAACAAATACCACGTGTTTTGCAAGCGAAAACGATGCCATGAAAGACAATAGAAACATAAAGCTATTTGTAACTCATCGCGGTATACGTATCCGCATCTAGCGAGAACCAAGCACATTGATTGGTCAGAAACTTGTAACACGTTCGAAAAGAGCAGATATATGCTAATTTAAGGTGTTTCTGAACGCAATAGTGCTGAGATACGATACGTGTGCCGTAACGATACGTCATATCTAACGCATCTCAACACTTATCGCGTTCAAGAACACCTTAGATTAGCATATATCTGCTCTTTTCGAACGTGGTACAAGTTTCTGACCAATTAATGTGCTTGGTTCTCGCTAGATGCGGATACGTATACAGCGATGAGTTACAAATAGCTTTATGTCTCTACTAACTCGTACAACATGCACACGTGAAAGTTCTGGAATAACTGACATGATCCTGATATAAAAACTTTCAATAAAAAAAAACCGTTACAAATTAGTACAAATAAATTTATCTTTTGTGCGTGCATATTGAGTACACCTGCATTGATATTCATTTTATTGATTATCTCTAATTCACCTGTACTAGAATCTATCTTTATATACTGAGTGGTAGTAACATAATTTACTAATATCAATTTTTATGAGGAATAAAAACTATTGCTATATTTAAGTACTAGTATTCAGTACTTATCGTCAGTTCAATGGTAAATACTAAAACCAATATATTCTTATAATTATATTTAGTAGCAGCGGTACTAGAGTTTAGTGCTTAAAAGTTTAAATCAAATATTAGGGTCTGTTAAGCTTATACTAGCGTTAAATACTGTCCAAAGATTGATCTTAGTTAGACCGTACTAAATTCAAGTACACAGAAGATAAAATCAAATATATTGTACTAAATTTTAGTAAATTGATAATATGATTTACTGAATTCTAGGACATTATTTCTTTCCATGCAGTTCAAACCTGAACGTTTCAGTTCCTTAATGGAACACGAAAACTGAAAAAGTGCAACTCAATGGAAGAGAGAAACTGAAGCAGTTTTGCCCTGGTAGCGCACTATTTTTGACGGACGGAGCAAAAAATACGATTTACCCAAGTTTCCTTATTATATTAGTAGGTAAAACGGCACCGAATTTGTCTAAATTTTTGCTGATCGAATTTGCATATAGAAAGCAACGTAAAAATGTCATGTCCCGAAGAAAATCGGCTCCAGTGGAAAACACTGGTTTTCACTCAAATGCAATTTTCTCAAGTTTTCTCGTAACTCGAGGCAAAGTTCTAAAAGATGAGTTAACAGGAAATAGATTGTCGAGTTAACAGGAAATAGATTGGCATATTGGGCCAAGGCTCGTATTTTTCAAACCACACTGTACTGTTCGCAGTACTTGCTAGTGCAAACTAATAGGACATTTAGTGCCCTTATCGGATAAGATTTGTGGCGTACAGGGCAAAAGGTGAGGGAATAAATCGGAAAAAAGTTTTTCCTCGACCAGAATTTGAACCCGAGGCCTCTACAATACCAATCTAATTCTCTACCAATTGAGCTATCACTCGGACCGGCGTTCGTGAGTTGCCCCGGCACGGTTGCAAAAAACACACACGACCCCGAGCCCACTTGCCCGCCAGCGCCGTCAGTGTCGAAAATATCGTGTTTCCGGGTTTTTTTTTTTGAGGGGGGGGCTGCGCCCCCCCATGCGTAAAAAACTCCCGCACGCCTCTGTCCGGGACCGTTTTTATTTTTTTAATCGGACGTATAGTTACGTCACAGTGAGCATTAACAGCGGAGTTGAGATGGGTTTTGACGGCTCACTGTGACGTTATTTGACGTCGTAGCGAAAAAGTAAAAACAGTCCAGGACATGGGGTTTGGACTTGCTATTCGGAAATCCTTTCGTTCGATTCATTTGTTAGTAGGGGGGGGATCTTTGAAACTTTCAAAAATCCACTACTAAAAAATGAATCGGACGAAAGGATTTTCGAATAGCCAGTCAAACCTTCGTTTATTTGTTAGTAGCAGATCTTTAAAACTCCAAAATCTGACCTTGACTGATTGTTAAGAACTGTTTCCTTGTTATAAAATTATAAAAAAGTAAATCGAAGCTGATCGATTGATTCAAAAATATTGATTTTTTTTAAATTGTTTGTGAAGGAGAAACAAAATGTAATCAATAACATATTGATTCAAGAAACATATTTATTTTTTAAAATACTTACGTTTAAACAATAATTTTAACCAATAACAAGAAAACTTGAATCATTATATTATACAGCTTACAGAAATTTAACAAAGTTAATAAAAAAACAACAAGAGAATAATAATTTTACAAATGCATTGATGAAAACTGTACCACTTATTTTAAGAGATCGAAGATCTTCAATATTGTTCAATTTATATTTGGACCAATATATTAAAAACTCTCTATGAACACACTCAATGGCTTGCTCCGACCATAGTCCAAAACCATCTCCATTTAAACCATCCAAGCTTTCAAGAAGGTGATAACTAAAATATTAGCCCGTTTATTTCTTTAAAATTTTCAAAAAATGTGTAAGATTGTTTAAACTTTTATGACCTGACAATATTTCCGAATATCTCAAAAACTAAAATACCCACATAAGAACGGTTTTCATTTCCAGAAAGCCAAATCATTGGTTTATTTAACAAGGTATTCTTTTTATTTTAAAAGTAAGTGGTCCGAAAACAGTATCGACTCGTTTTGGAAAAATGTTAGAATTTAAGCCTTTTCAACTTCTTTGCAAGTTACTTTCCTTTGTTCTGGTTTTTAGGTTTGAATTCCGAAATTATATTTATTGACTTTAAAAATTGACCCATTATTTTGCCTTTCTTTTGATGCTTTTTTAAATATTTTCTGGTATAGATTACGCTACCCGTGGCCTTTTTAGCTCAAAGGGTACCGAAATAATTGTTTTTTTTTTTTAAATCTGCAGCATCACGGACTTTATTTTTTTTGATAGCTATGTTGCCATTTTTGTTGTTATCTATATTTCTCGAATAACGTTTAAATATGTCTTTTAATACTGTCACAGTTCGTTCAGTTTTCTTTTCAGTAGCGTCCTCAGCAACGGTTGAATTTGAAAAATCCACTAATTCAAAATTTTGAAAATTATCCTCAAAAAATAACAACGCAATATCTCTCGCTGGAATTTCTACAAACTTTGCGACATTTTGGTAAGGCTATATTTTTTTGTAGCTCTATTCATTCTCTTTTAGGACTGCTATTACATATGCAAAAAAATTGAAGTGGGGCTATGATAGAGAGGTTCTTCTATACCCATGCTAGTGGAAAGTTCGTACAAAAATCGCATATTAGTCCGCTAGATGAGAGGTAAAAACCCTCGAAACTATCAAACAAGGGGCAAAATACTTTATAAAAAAGATCTCAAAAAAACTGACAACCAAATAAAGTAAGGTTAAAAACGTCACAACAACTCCGGCAGATTTATTTATCCGTGTTTAAATATCTTTTAAACTATTTAATAAAAATAGGTGTATGGCACATCGTTCGACAGAAAAGTTTATTAGAAAGTCTTTAAAAGAAAATCGGTGAAACAGGTAGATTTGTCTTTAAAAAATCTTAAAAAAATGTTTTTGATGAAAATCTCTATCTTTACAAATAAAAAAGTTGTAGAAGGCCTTTATTTTTCTCTACGCTTTAAATAAGGGAGCTTTATCTTGATGTCCGGCCGCACCCCCCTATTTTGAACAAAAAAAAAACCAGGAAGGAGTGTGGTTCAAAATTTTGAAAAGTGCTTAGAAATTAGTTCAAAATTGGTTCGAAATTATAAGCATATTAAAAATCGAATATCTTTCGGGGGGGAGGGAGGTGTGGCTTAACTGACCTCGTAAATACTAAGCCCAAGGGGCACCCAGACCTAATAAAACATATTTTATTTTAAAGATAATCCGTCTGAAAGCCATTCGTCATTGGCTATGCGGGCGAGGTACTTCACATTTCAGTTTTTACAGTGTCAGGTTATTCTTTAAGTTGTAAAAATTTTAAGGCCATATAGAGTAGGGCAATTTAGGTGTAACCCAACTTTCTTTTAATAAATTCTAGGAGAGTATTTTTGCTCTAATGATTTTAAGTTCGAAGTTGGTAAGAAAAATATTCTCATAGTGATGGAAAACTTTTTAAATTTACATTTACTTTTCACAGCCTGGGCGTAAAAACTCGACACTTGAATTTTAAAAAGGGCGGTAAAAGGCTTTTGAAGTTTCGTCCATCCAGCTTAAATTAAAAATCAAAAATAACGTCTTATATTTTTAAAGTAAAGGCGAGACGTATTCTAAAATCAAATAACTAAATTAGTGACTTTTATGAATGCCTACATGCAATAATTTTTATTTCATTGTCGTTTTTTGTAAAAGGTATACAATAAAAATAAATAAATAAAATATAAAAAATAAACAAAATAAAATTAGCTTAAAAAACACAAAAAATTTTGATCTTATACAGGGTGTCTTAATTGCCATGGGCCACTATTGCTATCTCGGTAACTATGAAAACTACAAGGTTGGTCAAATTAGACAAAATGTGCAGTTTTTGAGGGACATTGAAAATCTGGTTTCAGATTTAAAAAAAAATATATTCTATCCCAAGATACGGGGGTTTTTCGAAAAATTGCTGAAAATTATTTCATCAAATATCTCAAAAAGTATATTTTTTACAAAAAATTCGTAATGATTGAAAAGGTAATTAAAAACCTTGTTTTTTTAAATTATCGATGCCCAAATTAAAAGTGGATGACACATACCTAATACATTTGTTTCATCTTCCCCGTCCTCTGCCGTTACAGTTGCTCCCCGTTTGGAAGGATTTTGAAATCATCCGTGCAACTTAATTTTTCGAACTGTTAAGTCGCAATTACTCAGACGAACATGCTCAAACAAAAGCTCGTGCAAAAGATCTAAAATTTTTTGCGTGAACATTTTTGTGAGCTTTTCTTTTTGAAAACATATTTTTGAAGATGAGAATAAATAAAATTTCGCATCATTGATCAGTGATCTCAAATCTTTAAAAAAATGGAACACCAACTTTTATTTTAAATTTAAAACGTTATTCTTGGCTATCAGTTTTGTCACATGGATTAGGGTTACTTATAATATTTTTTTCTTAGGGTTTCTCCCGGATTTTTTTGCCCGGGGGTTTTTTTGGGATTTTCTTGTGAGTTTTTTTAATTTTCAAGGGTTTTTTCCTAAATTCAAAAAACAACCCAGGAAAATTTTTCTTTTCCAAAAAATTTGAGTTTTTTAAATATCGGCAAAAAACTCAAAAATTGCACTTTTAAGCGGTAATCCGCGCCTCACGAATATGAAGAGTGGTTGGGAGGGGATTTTTTTAAAACATATTTTTGTAACTTTACTTTACCCTTAGCTTTGATTATCTTCCTTTTAATTCCTCACACCAAATTTACCTAGTTAGTTTAAGGCCCCAACGGCTGCTTAAAAAAGCAAAAGGTTCATGAAAATGCTGAAGATAGATATTTACTGTCAATTTAATGTAATAATCAAGGTCGATTACTGACACTGAACAAACAATATGCAAAGGGGCAACATTCCAATTCAAAAGTCTAGTCTATTACTGCTAAATTATATTTTTTTAGACAAGGGTCGGGATCGTAGGGTTGTAAAAGTGGGTAATAAACGGGTATTATTTAGACCGAACGTGCTTTTGTTTATATATTTGAGATTTAATAAAATGTATATAGGTTTTTTAATTTGACTTAATTATTATTGTATTGTATTTTAAACTGGGAAGTAAAATAAAGAGATATTCTTTTAAACGTAAATTTTGATCATTACATTTTACAGGCAACAGCAATAAATAAGTGCCAATTATTATTTTTTTTATTCTCGTTTTTTTTACAACCCCAAAAAAGTTACAAGTATACTGGCATATCCCCTATAAAAATCAGATCAATCGAAGTTGCTTATGAGGTAAAATGTGAATTTCGGTATCAAATCGTTTTTCCGTCGGAAAGCACTTGATTAAAAATAACTTATTTCAAAACTTTGTTTTTCTATTTTCAGTTAAGTTCAATGAATTCCGATAACAATATATATTTTGAATTTGTAAAGAAATTTTTATACCCCCAATTCTTCAAACAAATTTTGCTCAACATTCTCTCTAAAATTTACGTGTGTTTTTTTGTACGAGATTTTGCTAGAACATTTCTTTGAACATTTTGCTCAAGAGGCTCGTGTAAATGTTTGTCGGCATTTCCACATCAAAGGAAAGTTTGTCTGTGTAAATGCGCCTTTACGCGCCTTTCGGGGTACGAATTTTGATACATTTGAAGCGCTCTTTCAGCATTTCGAAATGCATAACAAAAAATTAAATCTAATTTCCCACCTTTTGAAAACGCTGGCATGTTGGTTTAAGCTCACTTTGACAGATGTATTAACACGTGCGTAGGTAATAAACTATGACAATTTAGACACCCTGTAGAGCAATCCTTCTCGACTGGGGGAAAAATGAGTATTTTCTATAAAAGTTAAAAAAATAGGTACAAAAATCGCAATTAAACAGAGAAATGTCCCTCTACCTATCCCTACCGCACCCATGTAGTTGTGGATAAAGTCATCTCTCTCAAATCAGATGGCGCAACTGCCGCTCTTCAAGCCAATCTGGCTCGATCTTCATTAGATTAAACTGAGAGAGACAATACCTATCTACAGTACGTAAGTGCTAATTTTGAGTTTATTGCCAACACTGCCAAAATTTAGATTTTTATATGCATTACGCCATAAATGGATGACTTTGTTTTTAAACAACCCGATTAGTAAAATTGTTACGCCCCTTATAGTGCACTAACGCTGGCTTGGTGCTAACAAAAGAATTGCGTTAGTGCAGTATGAGTGCTGTTTGAATAAAACGTGAGAAAAACTGCACCTAAACCAGAACAATCGATTCACACTTGACACAATATATTGTGAAATCAATTATTTAACTGTGTTGACTTGATTTTTTTGGCGTTTTTTACTTCATTGCATTTGTTTGCCATGGTAACCAGAATTGGTTATTTACTTCAATGCCTGGTACGACAGAAGAGTATTTTCGAACATTTTTAACGTAGTTCTTACCAAGCTTTTTGTTAAAAAAGCATTTTTACTTTTTGAGCGTTTTTGATCCCACGTTCTAAAGTTTCGAGATACAGTCGGCCTTAACCCTTAAAAATAGTAAGGTGAGGTAGTGACAAAATGTTTCATGCTTACAAAAATTAATGTAACAATACTATAAATAAAACCCTCAGTATAACGACTAAGCTTCATAAAAATATTGAAAATGCTAAAAATGATTCAAAAAGTCTCGAATATCATATGAAAACCATAGATAGACAAGAAAATATGAAGTTTTGAGAGCATTTACTCTATTTTTAAAATTATTTAAATTACCATCGTGGCAGTACCATCACAGCTAAAACTGAGTGTATTGCTGATGCATTTAATTGGATTAAAAATATTCCTGCCAGCCGCTACCACTTTACGCTAGTAAGACCGATGATCACTTATGACTCTATAGCTTGGTGGTCCAAACCCAAACAGGCCACTGCTCGGGTAAAACTTTCAGGCGTGCAACGTACAGCATGCAAAGTCATAACTTCAGCAATGAAGACAACACCATTGGAAGCAATGCTTAACTTGCCCCCGCTGCACATCTGGGTGAAGAAGGAGGCAAAAGTGACTTTAGCAAGATTGAATTAAATCAGGAGCATCCTGGTCAGGCATTGAGAAACTGTGTAGGGCTAACCAAGGTATTTTTTAATAATCGAATCCTTAGTATGCCAACAGACCACAGGCTACCAAAATACAACCTTGAAAAACCGCTTCAGGTTCTGTTTCCAATGAGGAAATAATGGGAGGGGAATATAAATCAACATAACAAAGCTGACCACGTTTGGTACACAGACGAATCAAAAACCAAAGGCGGCGTGGGGGCGGGTGTTTCGGGTTCAAGAGCTGCAATTTCAGTTGGACTCGGTAACCTTGCTGCCATCTCTCAAGCTGAGGTTTATGCTATAAAGCTCTGTGCAAGAGAAACAGCCGACAAAGGCATCTCTAACAGTCAAGCTGCTCTGAAAGCAATAAGCTCAAATAAGATCCATTTACTTTTAGTTTGGAACTATCTTCAAACTCTGCCAAAGATCTGTGGAACCAAGAACATCAGTCTTGGATCCCAGGCCACACAGAAATTGAAGGAAACGAAAAAGCCGACTCTCTCGCTAAGCCAAGAGAGGAATCTGCGTTCCTAGGGCCAGAGCCCTGCTTTGGACGAACTAAAGCCACGGTCAATAGGAAATTATCCATCTGGAAAGAAAATGGTGCAGCTCTGTTGCTGAAGTCCAGAACAACAGCACCCCAAAGCCATTCTGAATAAGCCAGACAAACGTAGAGCAAAGCAGCTCCTGTAACTACCAAGGAACAGCCTGCGAAAAACCATACCACAGCCTGAGAGTATACAGGCTAGCGCCGACTCAACCAACACATGAATAGAATTGGAGTGAGCAATACACCGATTTGTAGATTGTGTGGAGGAGAGGGGAAAACGTCGGTACATATTTTATTATCCAATGCCACTACGTAGGAATAAGAACAAGGGCGAAAATATTTGGCTCTGGGTTGAAAGTTTCACGAACTAGACTGATTTCCGTTATCAGGGAAGTTGGGATGACTGATTTGTAGACAGGTATGAGCCACAATAGACCTGTTAGGTCGCAGTGCAGGTTGCAGTATTGCACCACTCATAACAAACCTAACCTAACCTACCACTCGTATAAGGTCAACATGTCAACGCAGAAATCAAACTCGGCTGCTGACGCTAGACGAAATAGCCATATCATATCTTGAACAGGAGCATCATCGATCGCAAGAGTATGTTCTAGCTCTAAATGAATGGAGCTTTACTGAACTGTTTTGTTAGTACACATTTCCGTTTGTCTTTTAAACTGAGGTTGCGATGAATCACTGAATCAAAATAAAAGCAAAATTATCTGGGCTAATGGGCGCCGAATGTTTCCATCAGAATTTCTAGTAATTTCAGCGAGCCAGTAAAGTTCTCTTGGTTGGATAATGCCCGCACCGCGTTAGGCCATTTTCAACGAGCGGCCACACATGCGGAGTGGCTTTATATGTATTTTTTAATATTTTTTTAAAAACGTATTTTTGAAAGGTAAAACATCCTGGATGGACAGACTGCGCAATGTAGATATACTTGCAACAAACTTAAAAAACGAAATCTGGAATACTTTGCACACATTCTCAGAAACTAAAATACAGACTTCTCAAATTAATCATAGAAGAAAAAATCAAAGGCAAAAGAAGACTCGGTCGTCGAAGAATATCGTGGCTAAAGAATTTGCATCAATCGTATATCGAGACCACGACAAGTCTCTTTAGAAAAGCGGTAGAAAGGCTACAGATATCGCTGATGATTGCCAACGTTCGAAGAGGACAAGGCACTTAAAGAAGTAAAAGAAACATAACCTCGAACGGTTTTCTGTCAAAAAAACGTAAAAATACTCTTCTGTTCCACTGCGGCCCGAATCAAATTTTGTTGACGATTACCATGGAAATCCCCCGTTTAGAATAGTTCAAGGCTTTTCACTAGAGGGCGCTTTTCTTATTTTAATTTCCCAATGCTATAATTTAGGACCATTGGAAAACTCTTTTTAAGATTGGTTAGTGTGTTTTGACTTAAAATAAAGACGGCGGGAAAAAGCCGTCAAAGCCGTTTCGAAAAAAGACGCACTGAAAGCAAAACTGAAACTATTACTTTTCGAGTGGACCATGAAAACTAAAAAAGGCCTCTCAATATGGAACAGCAGTACACCCAGTGGCGGTTCCTCCATAGGAGCACATGAGTACGTGAACCCCCACACAGAATAAGGAAGTAGTAATAAAATTCAAATTCAAATTCAAAAATCATCTATTAAACCACTCACAAAAAAAATTGCCCATTGGTTTATCCTACATAGCATAATACAAAGCAAATTTAGTTAGTTAAAAAAAAATTGGTGTCCTATTTTCTAAAATTTTGTTTTTTTAATAAATATACGGGATATTTTCTGACAAGAACAATTTCTTAGCTTGTTTTCTAAAGTTTCTTACATATAGGTCTTTTAAAGAACTGGGTAGTCAGTTGTATAATTTAACGCCTCTGTACAAAATACAATTTTTTCCAATATTTTTATTAAAATGACAAGCATCTATTTGATTTCTTATTCTAGTGTGGTAATTATGAAACTGATCTCGTTATATAAAATTTATGTTGCAGGTTTTATACTGATGTTTTATATGATGAATGAAATTACATACTTGATGTTTATAAATATTTTTAATTAGCATTATGTTGTAGTTTTTATATAGCAAAGAAAAAATGTCTGATTTAAATTATTCTTTGTAATGTTTCCGAAACTTACTATTATTATCAGCGCTTATTATTATGCCACCGCGTCAACATTACATTAGTATTTAAAATTTACCACTACCAGGTCTCTTTTCATCTCGCGCTCTCTCATTGCCGCGTCCGTTGTCCGTCTTTTTAACGCAGTCCCTCTACCATCTGCTCGATCTCTCCGCTGAATAAAATGAACCTCTGCTTGATGACGCGGGACAGTCGCACTTGCGATGACATAGATGGAGCCTAGCAGGATATCTATATGTTTTCTGTGGTATCGAGGGATATCGCGAATTTCAATAGAGAAAGGCGCACACATTTGGTGTAGTCCAATCCGCTTGCTTTGCCTTGGTGCTATGCGTGGTTCATGATGCATTCGCGCATTTAGCGATTTTATAAGGGCTTTTATTTGTACTTTTTCTGTTGTATTTGTTATAACAATTATTATAATGAACATTTTCACGGTAGAGTGAAAAATAATTTTATTTCTTTGAGTATGGAGAAAGAAATTTATATAAAAAATGCCGGTAGACCTAAACCCGGAATTGACGGGGGGCAAATCTAGGGACTTCAACAGAAAATTTAAAATTCACAGTCGTGCAACCTACAAAAAAAATTCACTGTCAATTTTTCAAATTTGTGAACCTACTCTTCATAAATCACGAGCTGCCACTGAGTACACCCCCGAGGTTCATCCTCAGTGCTCACCAGTTTTACCAATGGAAACCGCTTTAAGGCACTTGAAACTTTCTATGGAATATTGAGTCAACAACATTTATCCATTTCTATTTAGCTCCCTCAAATCCTTTTGACACCTCTTTTCATCTTTACCCCAGGAACCTTTCAGACCCTCTATAGACGTCATTTTTAAAGTAGGCTTTAAATCTGTTCGCAACGAGTTTCTAAACTAACTGCAAACCGTTTTAACGAAGCCTCCCTTCGTATGTTAAATCATCCTCAACTAATGGAAAATTTAATATTTCACCTAAATGGAGACTTGAGGGCTTTTATAACTATGAAAAGTTAAACTTTGACCTTTGCCTTACTTGCGTTGTTACTTCTTACCCAATAAATGCGCAAAATGTTAACACAGTCGTAGACTTTTGCTACGTTTTCATGGGAATTGAGTTCGTTCTGAAAACGATTTCAATCCGATACAGTCCATGAAAACGCCTGTTTTTCCAGTATTCAAATCGATTTCAATCTAGATCCGACCCTGAAAATTTTTAGGATTGGATCAAGATCGTATTGAGATCGAAATACCGATTTTCCATTAAAACGGGGATTGAGTTTACACATGCGTATTGCGTCGGATTACCAGACAGCCGCCAAATTATATTTTATTGCTCTCACTCTTTTTGAGAGAGAGAGAGAAATAGAAGTGAAACTGTGGAACCGGCATTCTAAAATTTGGTGGCGTATATAGAAAAAAAGAAGATTAATAACATAACCTTACTTAAATAACTAAAGATTTGTTTTTTTAAAGACTTTAAAAAAATTAATTATGGAAAATAAAAGAAATATTTGGCTCGAAAGTGTATGTGCTATGCACATATGCCAGTCAAAAAATTAATTATGGAAAATAAAAGAAATATTTGGCTCGAAAGTGTATGTGCTATGCACATATGCCAGTCACTTGCAAACAGAGTGGCAATTAAAATTTAAAAAAAATGTGTGGCGATAAAATACATTAAAAAAAAAATGAACCAAAACTCAAAAATGAATATTTGACAACTATGACACATGTCAGCTGCCAAATATCAAAATTTGAAAACCTGTCATGAAAACTCATGAAAAAAAAAGTTTTCAAAACACATTGAAAACGAATTCAATATCCATGAAAACATAGCATTTAACAGGTATAAGTATACAGGGTGTTACAAAATTCCCTAGAAAGACTTTAACTCTGGCTAGAATTTGTCGTTCTGAACCAGAATTTGTAAAATATATTTTTGTAAACTCTTTCGTTTTAGAGATATTGGCATTCAAAAATTGTTAGTATTTTCTAAGAAGTATCCTTTACTACGTGGGTAGGAACATCAATTTTTGAAAACAAAACTTTGACAACTTCAAAATGCTTGACAAAAACACTAAGGGCGGTATTTACTAAGGACGATCGAAAGTTTGGTTTGAAGGCTGACATATACATGGGTAACGAAAAATTTATTTTAAACCGAACCAGACCACAATTTATAAGATAATTTTACCTGGATACACGTCAAAATGTACTGGAATGAGACGCATAGGGCCATTTTTTCTTAAAACAATCCAAATAATCCGTAAATATTAATAAAATATGGGTAAACAAGAAATCTGAGATATGTCAAAGTGACACGGTATGTTGTCTTTTGAGTAAAATCATCGTATATTATAGACCACCGCCAAGAGGTGGTTTATCTGCTTTAAATTTTAAAACAATCACGATTTGGTTGATTTTTTTGTTCAAAATAAATATTTTTAAGTATTTCAATTACTAAAGACCTAAATTCCAGGCTTTTTTTTTGCTTCAATTGGGTTTTCCAGCGCGTTTTTTAAGACAATGTATAGGAACGTATGTTATCTCACTTTAAGTTGATTCAGGGAGATCACTGCTCTCTTAAATCAAGAAAAAAGCCTTATATATATAAGTTTAAAATTAATTTTCAATAATAAAATGAAAACAAAGATTTCTTACATACACACATCTGGTTTGCTTAGACGTTTGCACACCTTGTCAAAGGCGCCTAAAAAATAAAAACTTAAAATTTTTGTGGTAACTGTTAGCGCGCGGAATCTTAAAAAGCAATTTTTCACGGTATAAATCTTGCGCTATAACCGCTGTGCGCTGTTATTTTTCAAGCAAGCAAGCAATTATAGTGTAAAACTGATTCCGGCATATTCACAAACCGCGCAAACGTAACAACCTTCGCCTAATAATTGATTCAGCGCAAATTAAAGAATAGCGCATGTAAAAAATACTAATAATCAAAATTCCGCGGCTTTTTTGGGTTGTTGAGGATTTGCTTATTTTTTATTGTTTTGGTGGTTTTGCGCGGTTTTGTGATTTGTGTGGTGATGTCATATTACGCGCCGGTAAAAGTCTTCAGCGGTAAATTCGGAGATTTTTGCAGAAGCATGAAAGAGGGAGAGCAATTGCCTACTCTCGTTCCTCTCTGCATTTCTCCCAGACCTTGCCTTACCATCTATAAATTAAGTAATGACGCGGGGGCGTAGTTAAGTGTTACAAGGGGGAGGGGAGAATTCGTAACTGCCTTTAGTTACCATTTGTAACTGAAAATGATAAATAAATAATGAAATAACTAAATACTTCAACATTAAAATCATTTGTTACCTTATTTAAAGAGGAGGGGGGCGGAAGAAAGGTATAAAAAATTCTATAAAGATGGATAAAATAAAATTTCTCAAAATTGATGGTTCACGCGTTTATACATTGTGAAGGCTTTCTTTTATTTCAGAAGGTACGGTTCTCGTTCAAAACAAGCAAAGCGTCAGCGAGCGAAACGTCAGTTAAGTGTTTTGACAGTTTTCAGTCGATAAAAATACATGAATCAATACCCTCTCCACATAGGCCGATCCGCTCTTATCGTTTTAGTGTCCTTTTCTACACCTTCGCCGCCATTTTGACAGAAAACTAATGGATTATCTGTCACTTTTGAGTGAAAATGACGACTAAGGTGGAGAAAAGGACACTAAATCGGTATGAGTTGATCGGCCTATCTGGAGAGGGTACTGCATGAATTATAAATTTTAATTTAATATTTTCATCATATTGAAGAAGTGTTGTGTAAGAATATATCTTTTCATATGGACCTCTGCAAAGATAGGGATAAAAAGCGATAAAAAATATAAGTAAGTAACCCATTTAACAGAGTATTTTTAGTTAAAAAGCCTACTATAAGGGGATAAACCCGCCGTCAATTTGCTTTTTTTCCATTTTTTTGACGAAATTTTTGGAAACCCTGTGTTTTTTCCTTACAAAATCATTTATATAATTATAGTAAGCTCAAAATTCCAACAAGTTTTATTTAAATTTGAAGAAAAACCCGCGAAATTACATTAAAAACCACATACGTCCCATAGTCCTAAACCCTAACCCATCTTAGTAAATATCGCCCTAAAACATGCCATTGTCCGCACACGTAGACTTGCTTGGTAAATTATTTTAAAGGTAATTCCCCAAAAAGTACGAAAATTTTACTCCTAAATTTATATAATATAAATAATCACGTAACTTTTCTTAGATTACCCTGTATAAAGCCATTTTGAATTTTGAAAATTGCTGAAATCAGGTAGCAGTGCTTTCCCTAGAAAAACATCATCTTCTTTAATGTAATTTTTGAAATAGGAAACAATTAATTTAGATTCTATTGAAAATGCTAAAAATTATTTTAAATATCAAAACCATAACAACTGCGGCCTTTACTCAAACCAAGTCACAACAGAAAGTCTCTCTGTCTGTACTCTAGAAGAATTCAACAGAAGCAGCGATGCCAGGTCTGGAGATTTTTCCCCAGAACGGGAGAAATTTGATGTTATTTGGGGATTGAGGGGAAACTTTTGAAATAACCGAAATTTGGGGAAGTCACAAACACAGTTCACTTTTTGATTGATTTTAAGAAAAAAAATATAATCTTTTCGAAAGGTATATTTTTGTTTGGATGACGTCCCTAAATAGTTATTTTGATAAAAATTAAAATCTTCCATATACGTCCTACTGTCAGAAGCTGTCAAAAATATGTAATTTTTTCCCAAATTGTAAAGAAAAAAATTTAAAAAAATAAAAAATTTGGGCTTATAGAGCATTCCATTCTAGACAAAAAAAGTCACATAAACATTTTTGTAGTACTAACCATTTTTTATAAACGTAATTTAAATGTTTAGAAAATTGAGACATTGTAACATTTTGAATTTTAATGCTGTTAATTAAAAATATATATGTTCCGAAAAAGCGACGGGGAACCTGAGAGAGAACATATTTCCGATAAAGAAGCATTACAATTTTTTTTGCATCACTTATAGTTTCTATACAAAAATAAAATAAATTGAAGAAAATGGTAAAATCATGGCGATTGTATTGAACTTTTTTGCACCAAGATTTTTCTATAAAACTAAACTCTAAAAAAAACAATTATTTGCTAAATAGTTTATCTTATCACCTACTAAATGACAGTAAAAAAGTTTCGACTAGATTTGCAAAGGTAACCTCTGGCGGAATTAAATAAGAGAAGCTCTTTGAAAGACATCTTTTTATAATAAATTAACAACAAATATTGACTATATAAGGTACTTCCCTTATGCCCCCTTAATCGCGGTGAGTTCAAAGGGTCCTATAGAACATTTTAAAAAAATATCGGAGCACAAAGCATCATGTACTAGCCAGTATTCAAAAAATGATTTTTCTTATGTTGCAGAAATCTGGTTATTTCTTATATTTACTTAACAAACATAAGAAAGTCAAAAATTTTTTACCGTCGTTTGACAGTTAATAAGACTACCTACTTAGCACATAATTGCATTTTTTTAGAAGTTTAGTTTTATAGAAAAATCTTGGTGCAAAATAGCTCAATACAATCGACATGATTTTAGCAGTTCCTTCATCCAATTTTATTTCTATTTATTGTAACTATAAATGATGTAAAAAAGATTGTAACGTTTTTTTAGCGAAAATATGTTCTCTTTCAGGTTTCACATCGCTTTTTCAGAAAATATATTTGTTTGAATTAACAGCATTAAAATTCAAAATGTGACAATTTTTTCCATATTTCAAACATTTAAATGACGTTTATAAAAAAGCGGTTAGTAATACAAAAATACTTATTTGACTTTTTTTTCTAGAATGAAATGCTCTATAAGCCCTAATTTTTATTATTTTTTTTTTGACAGTAGGACGTATACAGAAGATTTTAATTTTTATCAGAATACCTATGTACCGACGGCACCTACGCATAAATATAACTTTCAAAAAGAGTATATTTTTTTCTTAAAATCAATCAAAAAGTGAACTGTGTGAAATAATGCAAAAATATTTATTCAGAAAGTCAAGGAATCAAGCTATTATAATAAATAAATAGAGATGAGATATTCACTTATACAGTTGCATGGACCAATGCAAAAATAGTTTTTTTAGTAAATAATGTTTTAATATTTTGAGAAATCACGAAAAAAGTCGACTATATTTTTGTTAAAGATACATTTTATCATTGCATTTTTTTCTTCTATGAGGAGTGAAATTTACCTGTGTAATTTGAGTTTATTTTGAAAATTAATAGGTATCAAGAGCAACTCGATGGATTTTTAAAATTTTACACGATTGTAAAGACATTTAAGAGACCTTCAAAATAAGGTATCACTCGACCCACTTTCCCTATTCAAAATTTAGGGGTAAAGTTTACCCCTCGAAGGGGGTGCTTGCTACAAAAATTTCAAGATAACCAAAATGTGTCCCCCTTGAACAAAAAATCATTTTCGCGGATTTCTTGAAAATCAGACAGGCTCTATATTCGTAAATATTGGGTGGGAATTTTTCAAATGAACTCAGGGCGGTGATTCTCGGCCTTTTTTTCACAAATATAAAAATAGAAAATTAAAACTTTTGAATAACATATTCCAAATTTGACGTTTTCTGACAGGTCACGTGACTTCCGGTCGCTTTTAAATTTTAGAATGAAAATACTCCATTTTTTCAAATAGGATAATATCAGATTAGAGTTTATTTTTCCTTACTTTTATAATTTGTAAGCTTTTGATAGTTGAGAAGGTGACTTTGTCACATAATTCCATGATTTTCTGACACCAACATTTAACTGCGTTTTCAAATTCCAAGAACTGGCATTGTCATGGTCATCTTGATCAAAATAAGTAAGCTTGTTTTTAAGTGGAGTTTGTTTTTAAAAGTTCAAAGGAAATCTACCACCTTCAGTTCAGTTGTGTTTCGGTTTTTGGAAACTCGGCTTTTTCGTGGGTTTCCGACACGAATAATAAGATGTTAGTTGTAAACTTATTGACTTTAAAAAAACAAAGAAGTAAAATTTGCAAAAAATAACATCAAAATACATCAGAGAAATGTCAAGAGCTCAAATCGTGCTCAGAACGCGTTCAAATCGCATCACGAAAACCGAAAAAGTGATTCGTATTCACAACCTATTCAGTTCCACGTAAAAACATAGTAAAGATGTGTTTTCAAAAGTTTCCCATATTTTTAAAAGTTTATCGGCTGCTCTTGCTTTGTTTACATTCGGTATACCACCACTTGCACAATAGGTAGAAACTTTAACAAAAACGACACAATTACAATCCATTCCATTTTTGTTTAGACAAAACCTAACCTCATTTTCCACAGAACCAAAACCAGATTTTTAAGTTGCCAAAATCAAACACCCTAGATTTTGGTAATCGGCATTATAGCCATAAATCACTCCGAATAACCCCTTATATTACGCTTTGATATGAATCAAATGCACCAGAGTGAAACAACATGATGCCAGGGATACTTTATGAATCAAAAATGAACATGACTGTTAAAGTACTCATGATAATTATTTGTATACTGAACATAACAAAGAAAACGCGATGCCGACCCAATCTGCCTGAGAGAGACCCAGACTAGAGAACGAAGCCACCCAAAAAATAATGGATTGAAAATATACTTTAAAAAATGCAGGACCGACTTTTAATTTTGCGTATTTTTTATTACAAGCTTTTATTTATGTTTACTTCTATGTATCTATGTTTATATGTTCGGGTCAAGCGATTTTAATCCGGCGACAATACAATAATATGGTATTTTAGCCCCCCCCCCCCGGGGGGAGGAACGCCTAAGTTTGTCCGATTTCAACCAAAATTGGTATACAGGGATTTTTAGGGATAAGGAATACGAATTTTTTATCAGATCTTGTAAATTCAATATGGCAGATTCATGTTTTGCTAATCAATTTTAACTGACTTATACATATCCCACTGTCTTCAAATTTGATACGCGTTTAAGGTTCCGGTAACAATACAATAATATGGTATTATTATGCATCCCCCTCCCCCCTACGAAGAGAGTGAAGGGCGGAAACACCTAAGTTTGTCCGATTTCAACCAAAATTGGTATACGGGAGATTTTGGGGGTAAGGAATACGAGTTTTAGATCATATTTTGAAAATCTAATAATAACCTATTATTGTATTGTCACCGGAACTATAATCGCATACCAAATTTGGATTCAATCGGATATCTAGAAGTTACTCAAAAACCTTGTAATAATAAACTTAATATTTTTTAACTTTGAGAAAAATAATTCAGTAGGTGGATGAGGGAGTGTTCATATTTGTGAAAATTTATAAGTTTTGGACTCTGTGTTTCGGAATTCCATTGTTTATATTTTATTTATACGCAACGTTTCGATCAGTACATCTTCAGCTGCAAACTGTTTGCACCTGAAGACGATCAGAGATTAACTGCCTTACAATAACAATAACAAAATGGCAATAAAATGGTTCAAAAACCCTCTATTATAATTAATACTCATGATAAAATTGAAACTAAACGAAATCAAAAATTTTCTGAATGAGGTCCTGTCCATATAGTCATAAATCTAGAGAGACATAAAAAAAATAAACGTCAGACCGAAAATTCTCGTTGAGAGTTGACGTCAACCAATGTGGATAAACTTCGGGTCGAAAATACTGTAAAACACGTTCGCCAATTTTTCTCTGAACACAGTGGCCTACGCAACTAATACCATTTAGGGCGCCGAGGCGCAAAATGTTTGACCATTAAAAAAAAAACCTTGTTAAATTTTAAAAAATTTTGCCTGCGGCGCTTTAACATTGCTACAATTTTAATTTTAGTTTAATTTCAAAAAAGCTATTTTGAGTACTAAATAATGTTCGCAACAAATGTATGCAAAACTGAGACAAGGAATTCAGGTTTCTGAGCACTTACACCCGGTTCCCACCTACGACTTTCTTGTGTGCTTACTCACGCCTCACATGATGTCAATATGAAATATTATGACAGTCATGTGACGCGTGATCGGGCACGCACGAAAAAGTTATAAATGGGAACCGTTTTTGTCATATTATGTGGGGGCTCCCGACGAACAATTTCTGCGTAAGCCATTGCTAAACAAACTCTTGTTTGAAGTGCCTGTACTTTTTGCTTTTGTACACATTAAAAAGCTATAAAAATAAAAATTGATTTATTAAAAAAAAAACGTTTTCCGCTATATTGGACAAAACGCTCTCTTGACAAAAGTTGCCAGTTATGCAAATGTTCTGAATGGAGAATTTATCAAAAACAGACCGCGATGTTTTCGTGGGGACTGCCGGAGAACGAAAGAAAAGTTTCCGGCCACATCTGGCGCCATTCTCATAACTTACAGCACGTTTTTTTTTCGAAAAAATTCTCTCTTGTTAAGTAATTTAAATATCTATAAAAATTGCATGCCACCAAAAGTGTGGGAATATTTTTTTTCTAAACTCGTGACTACATATAGCATATGTCACTGTTTGAATATACTTATATATATGTTTTTTATATTCATTGAATATCCATAGAAGTTTAACTAAAAAAGCACACATTTTTGAATATCTTTGGGATGTTCAAATTATATTTATTTCATGGATATACATAGAGGTACGTCTACGGTATATTCTACAGAGTATATGCAAAATAAGTTTTAATTTTAAATATATACCGTCATCCGGGGCTAAGTGGTCCAAAATTTTCGGTTTTTTGTAGATTTTGGGAAAACTATAAAATATTTTGGCTTAAGAATTTTAATATAAAGTCTACCATGCTTTAATAAGCTGCGTCTGGACAAATTTTGTTTTAAATATATGTAGTTTTTTTATATATATTTTTGTTCTAGGTGGTCCACTTACCCCGTAGTTTGAGGTAAAGGGGACCACCCGCCCGTTTTTCATTAATTTACGCACTAGGGTCCCATTTAATCTTTATAATGGGAAAGAGGTCCACCCTTAAACTTTTTAAAAATGATTTTTTTGTATTAAACAACATATGAAAAAGATTGGTAGTAAAAATAATATCAAAATTTTTTATTTATTTTTAATTTGAAAAAAAAACGAACTCTTATTAACTAATAAGTTGTACAAAAAAATTTTTAAGTACAAAAGCTTAAGCTTTAATAGGAACAAAAATTCTTAGAACTAAGAAAAAATAAAAAAATACTCTAATAGCAACAAAAACTGAACAAAAAAATTTGGATTCAGTTTTAGCAAAGTAAAGAAATATCAGTATTCATATGAAATTTGTATCTACCTCTGGTATGATTTTTAACAAGGATTTTCTCAACAATATCTGTAGGATCTATAAGGCATTCGTCGTGAACTTGAGGAAATACAAAGTAAATTTCTTTTCCTGTCATCTTTCTTAAAAAAATAATTTTAAATTTATCGTTTAAATTTCTTTGTATTTGGCCAACATAATACAACTGCCTTTTTCCAGAAGTAATTTCAAATTTTACGATGACAAAATCGCTTTGTACCAAATCACTCAAATTTTGTTGAAGCGCCGGCACCGATACAGTTTCCTGTTGCGGTTCAGCTTCCAAAATGTCTTCATCAGAATTCTCCTGAAACATATCTACATCAGATGACTCGTTATGTTCACTATATTCAACATCGTCTGATGACTCGGACGATGTTTCAATTTCCTCTAAAGATAAACTTTTTCCTGGTGCCACGTGTAGCTTTTTACCTCTAGATTTTTTTGTTTGATTTTCAGGCATTCTTGTTTTTTTAAGAAAATCAATAAGTTCTGGATTAAAATTACCAGAACTTTCTGGTTCCGGATGAGTTTCATTTGGCAGTTTTTGCAGGACCCTTTCTCGATTTAACGGATAGATTCCGCAGGCAGCAAAACCGGCCTTTAGATTTTCAGAAGCGGTCTCTAAACTTTCTAAGGTTTTCTTAAGGAGTTTTGGGAAATCAGATTTTGGAACAACTCCTCTATTTTTCTGTTTCCACTCTAGAAGTACAGCTCTCCATTTTCGTTTTAAGGGAGCAAAAAATGCTACGTCAAGAGGTTGACAAATTCCTGTTGAATTTGGCGGCAGTAGCACAAATCTAATTTGATTTTCGTTACAACTCTCGATGACTGTTTGAGAAACGTGACTGGATAAGTTGTCACCTATCATTAGTCGCGGAGCTGGTTGCTTTTTAAGGTATGGCAGAGCCAGTTTTAAAAACCAATCCTCAAAGGTCCTTTCGTCAAACCATCCATTTTTTGACCTGTTGTATCGAGTGTTGTCTGGGCCACCTTCAATCCAAGTTGGGTATAAATTCTCTGCTCGATAAACAATATAAGGTGGTAGCAATACTCCTGCAGCTGATCCGCACATCATTATGGACACGCTAGTCTTTGATGAGTCTAGAACATTTTTTGGATGCTTAGATCCCCTTTTTATAACAACCCTTTGCTTTCCAGGATCGTCGCAAAAATTTGTTTCATCATAGTTAAGTATACTTTGTGGAGAAACGTTCTCTAAAGAATTTTGGAGTTGATCAAAATAAGAGTTGATAATGTCGGCGCCAACTTCAGCTCTACAACGCTTGATATTTTCTGAAAAACGGACCGATAATTCGGGATGCCTTTTTAAAAAAAGATTAATATATTCGCTGCCTGGCATGTTATTCTTAAAACGTGATTCCTGCCTACCAATTCGGTCAAGATACTGTTTGATAATACACCTGATATCCAACTTGGTCATCGGAAATCCCCATTCTCCACAAAGTATGAGACCTTGAACTATTTGCTGTTCTTCATTCTCTCTTAAAGCTGGTTGTCTGCCGTATTTTAATGTGTGAGTTCCCTCTAATTTTCTTTTTAATGTGGTTCTGGGAATACCATATTTCTTACAGGCTTTTCTTCTAGACATCCTTCGTAATTTTACTTCTCTGATCGCTAGCTCTAAGTTTTCTACCGTATAGTTGCAGTTGGGAGCTTTTCCCACCTTCCTCTTGTAATTTCTGACCATCTTTTGTCATCTGTAACGAAAAAACAAACCTTTTGTCAATTCTACGGCTAAAGTGGACCGGTCCGCTTTCCCCAGATTTATGTTGACTTTTTATATTTATTTCCCCCACTGCTACCACAAATAAATAAAAACGTTTTTTAAACTCAATTATTATTTAAAACTAAATGGTGAAGTGCCTAACGTAAGTTAAAAAACAAAAAACTTACCTATAAACGCACTGCAAGGGAGGTTTTCCAGGAAATAAAATAACCAAAAAATTGCCGTGTATCTTTTCGCTTTCAGAATGCAACTGAACAACAGCAGCGCGCTCGATCTTGACAAAAAAGCTTATTGCGTTAGGTGTTCTCAATCCAACCTGCATACGAAATCGCTGTTGCCGGTTGTTTTATAGAAGATACACAATTTTATTATTTTTAATGTCCTTTTGGACCACTTTACCAGCTGTGGTCCTCTTAGCCCCGCTTGACGGTACTGGATATGTAAGTGATATCTATTTAATAAATATGCCTAGACGTATTTTCACTGTATGTTCAGCAAAGTATATGCAAAAAGCAACTCAATTTTATATATAGAGAGTATATAGAAACTGCATCCATTAAATTATTATACATAGAAGTAAGTACTTATATCGTACATTCAGGAAGGTATATATATATATATGCAAAGTAGGTCACAATTTTTTATATCCATACATATAGGTATATGTCCATTATATATTCAGCGAGGTATGTGCAAAACAGGTCAAGATTTTGAATATCCACTCTATTTCCAGTAATAGTTGTACAAAGTAATTTACAATTAATGGATATGTATAAATGTATGTATAAATCTAAATTAGACATATGTACATTAATTTTGAATATCCACTGGATATCTAGTACGAAATATACAAAATAGGTGACAATTTTGAATGTCCAATGGATATGCAAATGTATCCACTAAATTAATATACATATCCAGCAAGGCATATGCCAGTGAGGTTATAGTGTTAAATATATCTGGTTTTACCAAAAACGTCCTGAAACAATTTTTAAGAATATTCTCTAATTGTCCTTATTTGGACATTCTAGAAATATCCCTTTTTGGATGTCTATTTGGGCCCTCCAGTTTAATAAGCCTTCAGATTCAATTGTAATTTAGTTCAGTGAACACCGTTCCCAACTAAAAAGCCAGTTAACTCATTTTCCTTTTAGTATCCTTTGGCCTATGATCGGTGCCATATTGACACCAAAATGACAGAAAATCCATGAAAAAACCATCCAATTTGGTTATAAAAATGGCAGCCACAGTAGGCTAAAGGGTACTGAGACGGTAGGAGTTAACTGGCTTTTTAGTTGAGAACGGTGTTGGTTCAATATCATATATTATACATCTCATTCCAAATTTTCCGGACCAATTTCAATATGGCGGCCAACAATTAAACACACATAAATGGAATTGTCATTGTCAGTGTCAAAAAACTGGAGTTCCCTATGTAGCAGGTACTATTATTATACTTATGGTTTGTTCGGGTTCCGAATTTTAAAACTCTCCTAGAACTTGCGCAATCGACGGGACTGTTCTTAACAGTTTAAAATTTTTGAACGAACCCGAACGCATTTTCATAAAATTGCCATAATAATAGAGTGAAGAAGAAGAAGCACTTGATGTGATCCAGAGTGTCTTAGTTGTGTCTTTTATTTTTAGCGCAAAATAAATATTTTACCGAAAATTTTCCATGATTTGGTTCTCATCATATAGTTCCCCAGTTTCTTCTACAAAATTCATAGTTTTTAAAATTGCATTTTAAAAATCTGCGAATGGCTGATTCCGAGGTAGAATCTTGCCTTAATTCTTCCAAAGTGAAATTCTGCAGTTTTTGAAAGAACAGAAATTTAACACTGAAAAACTTGAATTTTTGAGTTAGGCAGGGATTCCTGTTCTTTAGGCCACACCATATAAAACCCTCGACAAAACCTTTATAAAAATACACGCGGATAATAAAATAATACAAGATTGCACTCTGGTTTTTTATTATTTTTTGAAAAAAACCCGTTTATTTGGGTATATTTTCAAGGAACAAATTATTTTTTCGGACAAACTTTACATGCGTAAATGAATTTGCGCATGCGTCATAAAAAAAAACAGTTCCATTTAATTCCGTCCGGCTTCACGGGACTGTACAGAATAGTATTGAACGGGTCCTGTATAAATTTTCGGTAGTAACCCGAACACAAAACTTTTCAGTTCAGAACAGTTGTGGTCGAACCAGAACGCGTTTTTTTTAAGCGCGCATGCTCCGGACTGTTTAGACCAGGAAATTTCGACAAACCCGTAATTTTTGTTAACTAGTATCAAGTAGCACATCAACATAAGTGTGATACATTACATACTACCATATATTTTTAGCTATAATCATTTGAATCTATTTTCTACCCCATACTATATCCTTAAAATTACACTTATGGATATGCTGATGTGTATATCAATACTTGGATATACCCTGCGTATTTATAAATGTTCATTCTATATCCATGTTGATCTTTTTGAGTTACATAATCATATCCACACCATATGCATAAATGATATTCGCTAAAGATCCATAGGCTATTCCATAATCGCACTTTAGTGGATGATGTAGTATATCCTTAATATATTCATGGGGCATTATTTTGCTATGTGGGACGGTACCATTTTTTGTTTTTGTTCAATACTGAATTTAGTTTTCTTTGGACATCTTTAACAAATTTAATTACTAAGGTCGCATGCAGTTAGTGAAAATGGCGGTTTATCGTTATTGCACTACAACTTAAACTGTCTCTGACCTGAATATAGTGGCAAGGTGTTTTTGTTTCGAATTACCCATTAGGAGAGTTTGAAATTCGTTATAACTTTTTTGAAAACTGTGTTTTTATAATGTACTGATTGTTTTCCTGTGTCCTTCTTAAGTTCTAAGTTTCTTACAATCTATTTTAACCAGAAAACCCCCAAACCAAATCAATTCTTAATTTGTGTAGATTTACTTTCCGAATAATAAAAAAAGGTAGAGACTGTAAAAAGCTTCACTGCCCTCAAAGGTTTTGAATAAAAGATTTCGAACGGCGAGAAATACGTAAGCGATTTTCCAAATTTACTTTTGATTGATTGATACTACCAGAAAATAGTGACGAAACCCAAACAAATTAAAAAAAAACTTTAATAAAAATCGTTCTTCTCTTAGAAGGATCATACCATGTTTCCAAATTATTTTTCGATAAGAAAATATTCTTAGAGTCTTAATTTTAAAGCTATTTTGAAGAAAAAACCAATAACATGGTTTGGAAATTTGTAGAGCTTTGATTTTAAGTTTTATTTATTCTACAAATCAATATTGAAACTCTAGGTCAAGAGTTTTTCTGGCAAATCCGAACGTGAATAAATTTTTCTTGTCGTTTAATGCCAACGACTCTGGCATTAGAACTGAACTCACCCCAAATTGTATCACTTCACACACATCACCACGGGGGCTAAAAAAATGATCTCTTATTTCTTACACAAGCTGTTGTGAATGGATGGCACAAAATTGAAATATTTCGGAAAATAGCGTTTCGTAAGTACTTCCCCAATTAGTTTGTTTGATCTACTTTAATTAAGCCTGGAATGAACGAGGTTATCTTCGTCTGCTATTTTATCTTAAGACAGAAATAAGGGGCCGCCGTAGACCAGAACAGAGATCGCAGGATCGGATCTCGGCAAGTACACATTGCTTCACACAACACCGAATGCGACTCGAGCATAGGTTAAGGAGCCACAATAGATACGACAGTTACGTGTTAAACGGTTCGGAACTATTTGGAGTTTGGCGAGTCTGCGCAGATATGCACGCGACCAATAACCATACTTTTATATTGATTTTTCTTTTTTAATTTGTAATACGACCACTAGATGACTCACGGTTAAATTCGCGATAACCGTACTATCGATTTTTTGTTAGTTTTTAATATGACCACTAGATGGCGCTCCCTTAAATTTTCGCTTTTTTTTAAAGACCCTGCACAAATTACATTGAAAATGTATATATAGCTTTAAAGTTGTCGTGTTTTTAGGCTATATTTTTGGATATGGTACAAGTTTTTTTTTACAACTTTGTTGATTACCGCTGGTTGGTTGGTGGTACCAAAGGACCCATATAAGAACATTTTTACTTGGATGGAAAGGGTGTTTTATTCAGGACAAATACAGAAACGAATTATTTTATTTTGGCGGTAATCAACAAAGTTGTGAAAAAAAAATTAGAACATGTCCAAAGATATAGCCTTAAAACACGTCAACTTTAAAGCTCCATATCTCAGAAAGCTACTCCGTATCTCGGTTTTTTATTTTTCTGCTTTGTTTATTGAGTACTACAACATATAAAAAAATTATGACATTTAGCCAATAGCCATTTTCAATGTAATTTGTGTAGGGTTCTTTCTTTGCAAGCAATTTGTGTTTAGTTTTTAAAAATATGCTTTTTTACTAGACACAAAACAAAATTGTTACTTATGTTAAGTTAAAATAAAAAAGCATATTTTTAGGAAATAAATACAAATTACCCATAATAATATACTTGTAGTACAAAACATCTGGTAGTTTTATTATAAAAGATTATGGCATATTTCGAAACATGTTAGTTTATATTTTACAATATGATCTTGTATGTGCTTTTTTAAATATTAAATTAATTTCTGTAAAATGTTTATATCTTGTTTTTAGTACATAAAAAACAATAAATGCCACTCTTTTGTATTCCAAACTAAATTTGTGAAAGAGAAAAAAATTATTTTAATCTCAAAAAAATTTTACCGTATATGTGGGCCAATTTATGGTAAACCCACACATTAGAAAAAGTCTTGGTGTAAATAATATTAATACCCCTGGTTTGGAATACACAAGTGTCGCATTTTCTAACTTATTATTGATATCCACAAAAATTAGCCATACTAAACTTGATGAAATAAGGAAAGGGTGTTTTAACACTATATATAAATAGTTAAATGGAGTCCAAATGCAAGTGTGGGATATCACTCTCTAAGACTTCTGCGTCCAGTCTGCAAAATGTCCTCTGGAGCAAAATATTTATCACACACGTAAAATCTGTTATGTATTTCATCAGGACTTAGTTTATTCGCGTTTAACGGCTTCATTAAACTTCTGAAAAATTACAGGATTGCCTTTGGGGAAACGATGTCTCCCCGTTTTTTTATTGGGATCATGGCACGGTCTCCGCAGCTTTGAATACAACACACTCTAACTCTTTGTTTCTCAGCCATTGTAATCGACGGATAAAATCACAATTTTTTTAATCACAAAATCACTTTTTAAAAACCTTGGCAAACCTCAGTTTTCAAAATGGAACTCATAAGTTATGAGTCATAACCGACATTCTAGAAGAACCCTAGAAGGGGTAAGAGGAGGAGCTGCAGATTTCTAGAAAGAATATTGCCAACCTAAATATTATTATGTTGGCAGTTCCTTTGCACGCGGCAACATAACCGCACTTTTTGCGAAAAATAATTATTGGCGGGAAGGGTGAAGTGACGGATCTATAGTTCCTTAATCTATGGACTCGAGACGACGACGGGCGGCCCCACTTCTCAGCAGCTCCGCAGTTGAGGTTGTGCATAGAATAACAATAAACGAGGTAGAAGTAGGCGGCACGGTTGACACTGCACTGACAACTTGCGGGACCCCACCAAACTGGGTAAAGAAGACTAGCCGGTGACGACCTGGATTTCTCCGAGATCGGGACTCCATGGGACGCGGCTAGACTCCGACAGACTTGGTAGCGGGAGTCGACAGAGGGTAAATTGGAAGAGGCGGTAGCACCTTCGGGTAACAGGACCACTCCAAGGAATGCGTCTGAAGACTCCGACGGCGACCTCAATTTTCGGGTCAACCTATATGACGGCGGGCTGCTGGGGAGAAAAGTCTACCGTCAACCAAGTTCTGCTGGGACGGTAGCGATGTTAAATAGATGCAGACCACCTTTCGGAGGGGGTTTAAAGCCAGCGGTCCACTGTGTATACTTGCTACGAAGTCTAAAGATCCCTGCCGTCGACAAACAGGTGTCAGGCAAAAACTAAGTCCTCTTAGAAAAAGAAAACTTGCATCCTAACGCAAGTGCATCAGTCGGGGGTGCACGAGGGGTATGGCAAAAAGGGTCCATTATGCGGCCTAATTGCCAGGCTACGGCTGCCCATCTACTACTACTAAGAACGAAATACCCGAGTGTTGCACTAAGTGCTAAAAATCAATAATAAAATGGTTATCTAAGAATATGTTGTTATCAAACACCCTCCAGAAACAATTTTTAAATATCACTCCCTGTGCCTCTTCTACAAACCAACGCTACTTTCAAGTGGAAATTTTATTCAATATTATTTTTTTTTATTTAATAAGATTTATTGCCGAAAAAATTTACAATATTTTGTTGACAAAGCAAAACTATTACAAATTATTGAACAGAATTAAATAGAGTCACAAATTTTATAGCTATTGATATTATTTTTAGAGAGACTGGTAAACGATACAGACATAAACCGAGACATAATATTAAATTATTTTTTCTTAGTCAATACTAAACTACCCTATTTTATAGACCTTTGAATGAATGAATGAATGAAACCTTACTGGGTCCGTTGCACGCCCACTATTCATGGTTTAGCCCTGGAAGCCTGCCTTTTTCGCAAAAGAACATATTTTTCTGGGCTGCAACCTTCTTACATCGCCTGGGACAAACAGATAGTTTCCAAGGTGCGACTCTCTTGACCTGGACAGAGCCGGACAATCCAGCAGCACATGCAAGGACTATTCTTCGTCCTCCATGCACCATCGACTTGTTGAGTCTCCGGGGATTCCCAGCGTCTCTAGGGGCTTGTTGAGGCAGCAGTGTCCCGTTAAGAGCCCTGTTGCTGGTCTCACATCCTTCCTGCCTAGGTGAAGCAAGGACTTCGAGCAGGTGCTCTTCAGGCAACTCTGTTTTGGTTGGAGCGTCCATGCCGACCACGATTTTGATCTGGAGCTTTCTGAGCTCCTTGGCCAATTTGTTTACATCAGTCGCGTCCGTAGGCGCCTCTGATGCGTTTGTAGAGTGTCCAATGAGTACTTGTGCAGTTCCCTGTCGGCCTCTTGTGTTGAAAAAGACAATAAACTGTTCAAGTGCCCAGTAGGGGCCCTTGAACAGTTCCTTGTTAATCCTTATCTTTAGAGGTTCCACTATTTACCTGTTCTCCTCCTTCTGGAGTTCCCTCACAGACGAGTAAATCTGCTAGAACCACCTCCCCAGCAGCAGTAGGAGGGGGCTTTATACAACAGGGTACGCCTGGTTCCCTGAGGAACCGTTTTATTTTGGTACCTCATCCAAGCGGCCCTGGCGTTTAAGCCAAGGCCCCCGTCCCCGACCCACAACTCAGAGAAGTCGAGAGCGAGCTAGAGTTGGGTTTGCCTAAGCGGGTGCGGTATGACGTTCTCCAACAGGATTTAGTCACCGACTTATTCAGTCGCGTCCACCCCCGCGACTTGGATGCACCTGTTGAGAATTAATATATATGTCTTAAAATCTAGTAGTAATTGATTAGACCTCGAAATTGTATTTTTAACTTTATAATCTACTCATTATGGAAATATAAAGGTTTCAATTTTGAAACTTTTAGTCGATTTGCCTTCCAGAACAGAACCCTTGAGTTTTCCTTAATAGACTCATCTATAACAAAAAACCGTTAAATTTATTTCCTGACGTCCACGTTCATTTTCACCCGTACTTTGGCCAGATAAAAATTGCCACAAATATTTTAAAGTCTGAAAATAAATGCGTAAACCACGAACAATTCAATTTACTACGTGACCAAAGTGGCAATTTAGTTTTTTAGCCTCTAACTTAAGACTAAAAAAAGCTAGTACCATATTGAGCAAAAAGGGAAACAGGTAAAATTTACATTTTTTACCTACAATCAATGAATAATACTAATTATTACGACCATCTCAGCACAATTTTAATAGTTCATTTACGGTCCTAGGATAATAATAAAGCTTAACGTAAACCACAAGATGGCGTGCCAAGCGATGAAACTTTATTTTATAAGAGCACTAATTGACGCAAAAATGTGAATTATTTTTCTATATTTTCAAGACAATAAATATTTATTAAACGTAAATAAATCGAATATAATTTTAGTACCTAACCAAAAATAAGTCCCGTTAAATTGACATATTACGCATTTTTAAGAAAAAAAAAACTTGTTTTTAAAAACATATATGAAAAATCCTTTGGTAACCTTATTTGTTTTGACGATAAAACGTCATTAAAACTTTAGGTCGTGAAGGTTGTTGACTTAAGAGTGTTCGCGTTTGATCTTTCTAATAATTTCTGATATATATATTGACATTTTCATTGGTCGTGTTGATGGACAATGGTTCGACTAAAAACGAGTTTGCAGTTTTTATGATGATGATTTTTATAAATTTTTTTTGTTTATTTATTTATTTACAAGTTTGGGGCATAAACAGTGGTAGTTATTTTAAATCTAACAGTTCAACGATTAAGTTCACTTAATTTAGTATACTACAAAGATCACTAATCTAATGTTCTTATTTTCACATCAACCTTTCTCTTAAACGTAGCTAACTACATATTAAATATGTCATGTTCGTAGAACAACTCGTTATAGGCCTGACACATTCTGTGAACTGGAGAGTTGAGTCCAAGGTTGGAGTTAAAAAATTGAATATGAAACAGATTTTGATTCCTCAGTAGCGTAGGAGGAACCTTGAATGTTACAAATGACAGTAGACCAGAATCATCATACATATTGTTCAGAAGTTTAAATAAAAATATTAAATTAGCTTTAATTCTTCTGCCCTCAAGAGATATTATGTTAAAACCTCTTCTCGTTTGGGAAATGCTCTCGATATAATATATACTATTAACTGTCTAGATCAAAAAACGCACAAACCTACCTTGTAGCCTTTCAAGTCCTTTTTTATGAACTTTGTAGTATGGTTGCCAGACAACACTGGCAAAGCTAAGGCGACGATGAACAAACGCATAGTAAACTGCTTTGATAGCAACTTCAGATCTGAACTCACTACAAATCCTAGAGACAAAGCCAACATTTTGCTACACTTACCTATTACATAATCTAAATGAAAAGAAAAAGTTTATTTAGTATCGAAAATTACCCCTAAATCCTTAACTTGGTTGTGAGTATTTCGCCATTAATCTCATATTGAAATAAGACTTTATTGATATTTTTAAGTAAGAGATACAACAGCAATTGTTAATATTTAAACATAGTTTATTCTTGTTACAGAAGTTCGCCACCCCATTTAGATCTTCTTGTACTTGTAGACAATCCTCTATTGTCTCTATCTTGAAAAACCCTTTTAAATCATCTGCGTAATATAAAAACACAAATGATAAAGAAGAGCGGGCCTAGGTGGGATCCTTGAGGGACCCCTAATGTAGCAAAAAATGGTTCTGATACATATCCATTGACAATAACTGACTGCTCTCTTCCTTGAAGGTAGGAAGAACACAGACGCAGTAGGTCTCCGTGGACACCAAATTCAGTAAATCTGAAAATAAGTAAATTATGATCAATTTTATCAAACGCTTTGCTGAAGTCGGTGTACACGGAGTCCACCTGCGCTTTTTTATCAATGGCTGCGGTAAGGTATTCCAGATAACTCACTAAGTTAGTTTTAATAGATCTATGAGAACAAAAACCGTGTTGCTGGTGGATTATTCAAGTTCTAACTTCGTTATAAAGCTGATCATAAATTATGCTTTCCCAAACATTGCCAAAGATGCTAAGTTTGCTGATCCCTCTATAATTGTTAACCTGTGACTTATTTCCGAATTTTTGTAGATAAGAACAATATACGACATCTTCCAGACTTTTGGAAATACACCTGTTTTTATAGATTTTTTGTAAATAAAGTGCAAAAGTACGGCCAAGCTACACGCGTAATTTTTTGTAAGTAGTGGAGGGATACCATCCGGACCAGCTCCTTTTTTTCCATCAGGTTTATTTAATTTTTCAAAAACCATGATTTCTAAAACAGTAATTAAATTTATGTTTAAATGTATATATTATCTTCAGCTTCGGATACGTATTTTTTGTAGTCTCGATCGATTAGTGTTTTAGTTTGTTTTCTTAGATTTGAGAATAAGAGGTAATCTCCATGATTTCCATATATCTTCCACTTTCTGTCTTAATTTTTCTTTGATCGCAATTTTTGTCTCAGTTGAAAAATACATTCGAAAGATGAATTTAATTTTGATTTTAGGAAAAAATTTTTCTATCGATTCTTTTAAAATTGTGTTGAGTAATTCCGAATCTGAATTCACTTCATTTTCTGGAGGGAATGTGGAATTCCAATCTATATTATTCACATAATTGTTAATTTCGTTTATGTTGGGAATTTGGAACCTTTGGTTGCACTAAAACAAAATTATGATTGTTTTCCACAAACCAAAACTACACTTTTTTGCACTCGACGCGCGTTTCGCTAACAACGTTAGCATCATCAGGAGACGATAAACAATGAACTAAATTAATCTACGCTCTATCTTATATACAATCCTTTAGTGGGCGGAGATAAGACTAATAAATTGTGATTGATCACGATTTTTAATCCTACCTCCCCTCAACCAAAGAATAAAGTGTACTAAACGGGATAGGTCCTCTATCTTTATTTAAACTATTTCTGGATTTAATGATTTCCATACTTTCATATGCATTCAAAAGTCTTTTGTTTGGTACACTTTTTAGAAGTTTTAGGTTATCTAATGTGAATCTATGATTGTTTTCAAAAGCATGCTCGGCCACACTTGACTTTTCTGTTCTTCCGTATTTTAAGTGTGCTAAGTGTTCTTTAAAACGTGTTTGAATAGAGCGTCTCGTTTGGCCAACATATTTTTTATCACAATCCATGCAACTAATTTCGTAAATTCCACTTTTTTCTAGAACTGTAGTTTTATCCTTGGGGTTTCCTAGTAAGCTTCTTATTGTGTGCTAAGTGTTCTTTAAAACGTGTTTGAATAGAGCGTCTCGTTTGGCCAACATATTTTTTATCACAATCCATGCAACTAATTTCGTAAATTCCACTTTTTTCTAGAACTGTAGTTTTATCCTTGGGGTTTCCTAGTAAGCTTCTTATTGTGTTACCGGATTGATATACTAATTTAAGACCGGTGTTATTAAATACTTTCTGTAATCCTTTCGTATAATTAGGATTATACGGAATTGTATCAATTCCTAATTATACGAAAGGATTACAGAAAGTATTTAATAACACCGGTCTTAAATTAGTATATCAATCCGGTAACACAATAAGAAGCTTACTAGGAAACCCCAAGGATAAAACTACAGTTCTAGAAAAAAGTGGAATTTACGAAATTAGTTGCATGGATTGTGATAAAAAATATGTTGGCCAAACGAGACGCTCTATTCAAACACGTTTTAAAGAACACTTAGCACACTTAAAATACGGAAGAACAGAAAAGTCAAGTGTGGCCGAGCATGCTTTTGAAAACAATCATAGATTCACATTAGATAACCTAAAACTTCTAAAAAGTGTACCAAACAAAAGACTTTTGAATGCATATGAAAGTATGGAAATCATTAAATCCAGAAATAGTTTAAATAAAGATAGAGGACCTATCCCGTTTAGTACACTTTATTCTTTGGTTGAGGGGAGGTAGGATTAAAAATCGTGATCAATCACAATTTATTAGTCTTATCTCCGCCCACTAAAGGATTGTATATAAGATAGAGCGTAGATTAATTTAGTTCATTGTTTATCGTCTCCTGATGATGCTAACGTTGTTAGCGAAATGCGCGTCGAGTGCAAAAAAGTGTAGTTTTGGTTTGTGGAAAACAATCATAATTTTGTTTTTTGTTGTGTTAATTTCGTTAAAATTACATCTTTTATAATTATAAATTTGAGTATTCGTAACTGGTTTCAATTTGCCAGAATCTATTAGAAATTCTAGGGCAGGATGATAATTATTACTTATGCCGGCGATAGGCAAGTCGTTTTTCAAAATATTTTTCAAACATTTTTGAACCAAATAAGATCTAAAATTCGATCATTAGAATTTTGAATCGAGTTAATTTGAAGCAATTCAGAAAAACACATTATATCAAAAAGGTCCGTATAACTATTTATAGTTTGAGTTTGAAGGTACCAAAAAATGACTGTTGGCTTTAGGAGTCCATATGAGTTCGGGGAGGTTGAAATCTCCACATACTAACACCGGATCGTTTTTGAGTTTAGGCTAAAGATGTAAGATTTTATTGGCAAAACATGACCCTGATAAATCATTTTTGGGAGGTAAGTATACACAAAAAATATAAAGTTTACTGCTATCATTTATTTTAATAGTTAACCAAAAATCATCTGCCTCGATTTTGTTTTTGTAGATAAGAACAATATACGACATCTTCCAGACTTTTGGAAATACACCTGTTTTCATAGATTTTTTGTAAATAAAGTGCAAAAGTACGGCCAAGCTCCGCGCGTAATTTTTTGTAAGTAGTGAAGGGATACCATCCGGACCAGCTCCTTTTTTTCCATCAGGTTTATTTAATTTTTCAAAAACCATGATTTCTAAAACAGTAATTAAATTTATGTTTAAATGGCGCAAAAATATCGCAGACTTCTTCTCCTAGAGTTTGACACGAACTTCCAGAATTGTTTGGAGTCCATTTTTATATTGTCTTCAGCTTCGGATACGTATTTTTTGTAGTCTCGATCGATTAGTGTTTTAGTTTGTTTTCTTAGATTTGAGAATAAGAGGTAATCTCCATGATTTCCATATATCTTCCACTTTCTGTCTTAATTTTTTTTCTTTGATCGCAATTTTTGTCTCAGTTGAAAAATACATTCGAAAGATGAATTTAATTTTGATTTTAGGAACAAATTTTTCTATCGATTCTTTTAAAATTGTGTTGAATAATTCCGAATCTGAATTCACTTCATTTTCTGGAGGGAATGTGGAATTCCAATCTATATTATTCACATAATTGTTAATTTCGTTAAAATTACATCTTTTATAATTATAAATTTGAGTGGACTTATTCGTAAGTGGTTTCAATTTGCCAGAATCTACTAGAAATTCTAGGACAGGATGATGATTTGCCGGCGATAGACAAGTCGTTTTTCAAAATATTTTTCAAACATTTTTGAACCAAATAAGATCTAAAATTCGATCATTAGAATTCTGAATCGAGTTAATTTGAAGCAATTCAGAAAAACACATTATATAAAAAAGGTCCGTATAACTATTTATAGTTTGAGTTTGAAGGTACCAAAAAATGACTGTTGGCTTAAGGAGTCCATATGAGTTCGGGGAGGTTGAAATCTCCACATATTAACACCGGATCGTTTTTGAGTTTAGGCTAAAGATGTAAGATTTTATTGGCAAAACATGACCCTGATAAATCATTTTTGGGAGGTAAATATACACAAAAAATATAAAGTTTACTGCTATCATTTATTTTAATAGTTAAACAAAGGTCATCTGCCTCGATTTGCCATGTAGATTGAACAGTCGAGTCCAACTCTGATTTTACCGCTATCAAAACTCCGCCTCCGTCACTCTTAATACTACTGGAGGAATCAGGGTCTCTCCTAAAGACACTGTAATAATTTGGATCAAGCACTTCACTATTTAGAACGCTACTATTTAGATTAGTTTTTGTGATACAGTAGATATCTGAATTTAAGTTTAAACTGTTAGAGAGATGATGGAACTATATTTTATGTAGCGGGTTTTATTTTGCACACTGATAAAATTCGTGGGCTCCCCATAAGAACAATCATCAATCAGCGTTAGCATTGCGATGCCAAAAATATTCTTTTCTCATCGTTCGACGTTCAACCCAAAACATAATCCACTACAAAGGCCCTCGAAAGGTGGAGAAAATTCTTCTGTCGGAAAGAGTTTATTATTCTAAAAATAAAAGTTTCGTGAATGTAGAAGCACCCTCTTGAAAAAGTGTTGCCTTAAGCTGGCCGAGATTTGCGAGTACGGTGTTGAGTGTTTTTCCATGCCTGCCACCGACATTTGTTTCAGGAAAATTGTAGTAAAGGTTTCAGGAGAAAATAAAAATTTTTCTTAAAAGATTTAAAAATTATTTCTAAAACTTTACATGACATATATACCGGGTGTAGATTTTAAATGAAATAATGTCACTAACGAATTAGAATTTTGTTTTCTCAAAACATTTAAAAACACGTCAGATTTTATTTTACCTTTTATCGCGATACTGAGGACTTACTGCTGTCTAATTAGATAAGTTTTACTGGCCATGAGCGCAGAATTTGAGTAATGGAGCCACAACTAATGGTCATTTTTGCAGGATCCTGTAGGTCTGGCATTCACTATTGGTCCAACTAATATATCATTTCGGAATACAGTGCGGTTCTGTAAAATAAGACAAGTTTTACTGGCATGAACGCTGAATTCGGATACTGGAGCCAAATCCTAAAGGTCTGGCGTTCACTACTGGTCTACTATATTATTTTGGAATGTCGAATTTTTGCAGAATCCTATAGGTCTGTCGTTCACTGGTGGTCTACTATGTAATTTCGGACTACTGTGGGATGCTGTCTAATTAGACAAGTTTTTCTGGCATGAGCGCTGAATTCGGAATCTGTAGGGTCTAGCGTTCACTATTGGGATACTATATTATTTGGGAACACAGTAGGGCGCTGTCAAATTTTGGCAGGATCCTATAGGTTTAGCGTTTACTAAAAGTCTACTATGTAATTTCGGAATACAGTGGGGTGCTGTCGAATTAGACAAGTTTTACTGGGACGAGCGCTAAATTCGCGGACTGGAGCCAGAACCATCGGTCATTTTTTAATATTTTAGGGGTCTGAGGTTCAGTATTGGTCTATGTAATTTCGGAATAGAGTATGGTGGTGTAGAATAAGATAAGTTTTATTAGTGTGTATCCTATAGGTAGGTCTGGTATTCACTATTGGTCTACTATATTATTTTGGAATACAGTAGGGTGCTGTCGAATATTTGCAAAATCCTATAGGATTGGCGTTTACTAAAGATCTACTGTATAATTTCGGAATATAGTGGGTGCTGTGGAATTAGACAAGTTTTACTGGCTTAAGTGCTGAATTTGCTTACTGGAATCAGTACTATCGGTCATTTTCGCCGGATCCTATAGGTCTGGTGTCCATGATTGCCCTACTATGTGTACCAATTATTTTAAGCGGCGATACTTTCTTAGGAAACAATGGAAGTACATGCCACCTTGTTATAACTTTAAGACCCCTTGTGCGAGAGATTTGAAATATATCTTAATTTCTTGCAGTAATAATTTTCGCATTTCACTCTAAAATATCGTTTTAAAAGCACAGTTATATTTGATAAATGATCCGAAAACCAAACTTCAACAGTTTTCTTGTTGCACGGAAAGTTTTCGCTCAAATGATAAATGTCTTAAAAAACGTAAACGACATTTTCGTGTCAAGTTAGCTTTATATGTGTACTCTATTCGATGATTTAGAAAGCAAAAGCTAAGCTTATGGATATTTTAAAAATATTTTGGAGGATATACAATTTTATATATAATATACATCAAGGTTTATACGCTATATTTCGCACTTTTCGTCCTTTTTTGTCGTAAAATCGATAGAACTTATGTTGTGACATTCTGGTACTCTACTAAAAGCAAAATTTTTAAAAACGCTCTCCTGGTCATATGGTCGGTTGCATAATAACTGTCACCTGTCAATAATGGCTATTTTCCGAGTACGGGATGAAAAATTTTTCCCGCAAGTGTTACGAACTATATTTTGTTTACGAGTGTACTTGATACAAAAAATGTTTTTTTTTAAATAAAATGAAAGTGTACAAAATACAAACTTAACAATGTATTAAACAATATTGAATAATTTTATTATAACTACGATTCTTAACTATTTTTTTTGTTTGTAACTCTTCGCGGGAAATGCATCTTCCCGCACAGCAAGCAGTACAGGACCGGTATTCTCGTAACTAAATACGCTCGGCGTTTCGTACTCGCTGACCGTATGATAACGTAATATTCGCATACCACGTGACCAAAGTAACAAAAATGGTATTCACGTATATTAAACGCAAGGCGTCGACGAAGTGCGCTCAGCGCGTGGCGATCGTTTGAGAAACACCTACCATTTGCCAGCTGTTTTGCCCTCCGCGCGTACGATTTTCCTACCCTACAATACTTTCTAGAGTGCTGCAGAAAATATAGTAGTTTTTTTAGTTTGCGTTTTTATTAATAATTATAAAAATAAAAATCTCTTATTAGTAGCTTGGGGACGGGTGACAAACACGTACACATCAACCTTACTATTTGATGCTCGATGTAAGACAACTTTTTTTTCCAAAAAATTGCAACTAAAAATTTTCTTATCAAAATCAACATCGAAATAATTGAGCATCCGTATAATATTAGAAATAGAAGCAATCGAAATTCTGTAAAACCAAGGGTAAAAAAAGCCATTGGTCAGCGGTGCTTAGTTTTTGTATCTTTCATCGGATGTGTAACAAAAAATATCGGGTTTTGTTAGGCTCATGCCCACATTGTTTTCTTTTAAAAATAAACTAAAAACTTTCATGAAATATGAAATTAGCAAACATGAAATAAATAGCTTAATGGATATAAAACATAATTAGCAAACAATATAGGTAACTACCTTTATTTCTGTGTTTTCTTCTGTATTTTCTTTACTTTTCTGAAATATTTAATTACCATTTTTATGTTTTTTATCTTTTGTCATTTTATTTATTCATAAATGTACTAAAAATTATTATTTTCTTTTTTTAATTCAACACTTCCATGAAAATATAAATTTTTCCACGCGCGAGGTTTCTCTTGTGGATGTATGAATTCTGTGTTTGTTGTTGAATTGGTTAGATTATTTTTTGGGTAACAAATACCTTAGAGTTTTATTTTCTGTTTCTTAAAATGTAGAATACGCATGTTACGCAATATACGACCGTGCCGGAAACACCACTTTCCCTGACTGAGTGCCGGAATAAATTTAAAGTTTTCCGCACTGAGTGCGGAATTTTTTGTAAGTGTGCGGTTAAGTCTCGGGGTAAACCCGCACACTGGGCGGGAACGTGCTACGAGTTTATATCACAGGGTCAAAGGGCGGGTTTAACTGAGCTAAACCAAACCATCAAGTAATTTTTTAAAGGATCAACACTTGTACAAGTCACATTTGATTTAACCTTTCTGAAATACGGCTCGAAATCGATCACACAATGGCCTCTTTCTTACACATAGAAAAAGAAAAGGAGCGACAAGGCTAACAAGAAATAAAAATGCAAAATTCAATGATGCCAAGATGTGCTAAGCGAATTTGATTCTGTCTGCTCGCAGAGCAGCGCGTTCGGCAGAGAGAATACGAAAAGTCGTCGGTCAGCGTGCCGCTGAGCGCGCTGTTCGCTATTCGTTTCGCTTAGCGACTTCAAAACGTTACGTATTACAAGAATACCGGTCCAGGGCTATTTCTCACACGCTCGCAGAAAAGAATATTTTCAAAATTTAACAAAAATGCATAATTCTGAAGGGGCCACAAAAGAATGTATGCACTTTAGGGATTAAATAGGTACGTTTAATCCCTCTTTTTAGGGACTAAAGTAGCACTTTTAATCCCTAATGGATTTAAAAAAATCCTGAAGGATTACAAAAAAATTAATCCCTAAGAGATTAAAAGTAAATTTAATCCCTCAGCCTAGGGATTAGAAGTATCTTTAATCCATCAGAGAATTAAAAAAAATTAGTCCCTAGAAAATAATAATTAAATTTATCGCAAGTCAAGCCAGACAGCACTTGCTCTTGGTCAAGATTTTATTTTTAGAACTTGTAGTCAACGAACCATTTGGCGTAGAAATAACGTGATTTTTACCAATAATTTTTTCCTAAAGTGCATAAAATAGTATATAAACCTCGGGACTAAAGCGTCTTTGAATCACTTCGCGAATTGTAGCTCGACCGTAAGGTAGGGGCTAAGAATAAAATCTTGACCGTTTGCCGCGGGATTAAAAGTAGCACTTTAGTACCTAGGTTTATAATGTACTACTATATATTTAAAAACAAAACGGTACTACAAAATGTTAAGCATTTTTTAAAATCATCAGAAAAAAACTGCTGGAATATGATCTAGAAAAATCGAAGATTTGTCATTTTATTAATCCTTTCTTTTATGTTAGACGGGCTTGATTATGGTTGATCTCTGGAACTATAAACTCCTACATTTGCGTTCATTTCGCAGTTTACTCAGTTCCGCCCGGGGTTCTGCCTCTTTTCAGCGGCGTATACGTCAGCCGTCTGGGGGGGGGGGTATTTTATATTCCGGGTGAAAACATAATAGCCTATAAAGAAAATAAGCGCCACCATGACATTTGTGAGCCTAAATCAGTATTGGTATTGACAAAGTTCCCCTAACTCTCATTCTCAAGTCGGTAGACTACTGAAGGCCAAAGAGACCAGATAAAAAAATACCTGGTCTAGGGTTCGACGAACAGTGGAGAGGACCACTATATCCCAAAAGCTCAGAATCCTGCAAGGGCTCATGTGCAGGGGAATAACCGGCGCCATGAGGACGACACCAATACAAGCTCTCGAGACCATTCTGGGATTGCCTCCGCTACCGACTTGGATCAAGAAGGAAGCGATGGCGACCCATCTGCGTCTGAGGGACTTTGGTTAGTGGAGAGGAAGAGGGGAAACCGTTGAACACCTAAAGGTCGGCCAAATGGCCACCAGGGAGATGCCACTTGCGTTCTTTGAGATCAAGGGAACCCGAATTGCCTGGAGATTCAATACGAGGTACAAAGTCGTTATCTCCGGATTCTGGCAAAGCGAGAACCTCCACCAACAGTTCGAAAGGAACGCTGTGATATGCTACACCGATGGCTCCAAGCTATCGGAGAGGCAGACAACAGGGGCGGGGGTCTACCCGTTCGGAGAGCAAGCTCGGTCTTCCAAGCCGAGATTTACGCCATTATAAAGGCAGCAACACTGGAAGAGGTTCGCAGTGGCCCAAATTGCCAATACTCTGATGGAAGAGTGCGTCGAAGCACTGGAAGCCTTGAGTCAAGACAAGAGAGTTGCAGTGATGTGATTACTGGAACACACGGGAGTGTCGGGCAAAGAAAAGGCGGATGAACTTGATATTAAGTATAACAAGGAGACAGACGTAAAGCCTGCGGGAGGGCGGAGGAGACATCCCGGCACCTCATTGCGGAGTGCGATGTATACCTAAGGATGAGTCATCAGGTACTCGGACAACCGAATCTGGATGCAGAGGACCTACGAGCTCTCAAGTGGGCCAAAGTACTGGATTTCGTGAAGAGAACAGGAAGGCTCGGAGAGCCCACTATCGTACAAGCGGTAGAGGTGGTGGATTAAGGGCCTGGACTGGAGTAAGGTAAAAAGGGACCGATTGAGCCTACTTGCCAGGTCTTGGGCCGCCCCCTGTTTATTACTACTACTACTACTACTAGAGTTCGAAGGTAATTGATGACGCGTCCGATTAAGTTAATAGTGCCTACGGGACGCAAAAAAGTGACAACAAAAATAAAAAGAATAAAGTAATAATATATTACGAAATAGCCTAGTAAAAAAATACAATTTACTCATTGTGGAAAAGAAACTTAAAAAATAATATGATGGCAACTCGATTCGATTAATGTGACTACGTTCTTTTAGGCTTCTAACTGTATAATAAGAAAGTCATTTTTGTGAAATTATATTTACTTCCGTGCAACACCACCTCAACTAAAATGTCAGAACTGCTCTTTATCGTTTTAGTATCCTTTGACCTACAATTGCGGTCATATTGACACCAATCTGACTGAAAATCCATGTTTTACCTGTCGATTTGGTTATTAAAATGATGGCAACTGTAAGCTCTGAATAGATAGGAGTTAACTGACTTTTTAGTTAAGGACGGTATTGTTGCGTACCGGGGTATGTATAGCTCACATTTTGTTAGCCGGTGCAACTAACAAAACAACAAACGCTTTTACTGCGATTATTTTCATGCCGCGCCAAAGTGTATTGCTTTGATAGTTGGGCCAGCTAACAGAATATATACTTTACTCGGTAATATAACATATTATGAAAACAAGATTTAACTACATCTTAGTAATTATTTATGATCAGTTCTCAGTTCTAGTTATTGGTTTACAGACGTTTAAAACATACAAAACACCAAACGAATAAAAAATAAAGTAGCTTTAGGTACAGATATTCGTGATCCCTTCTTGTATACGCCGCGCCAGTCCTATTTCTCTCTTGCTTACTCAGCGAGTACAAGTGCACTTGATTCAAACTAGCGATTTTACACAGTCGAAAAATAGTCGACGTTAAAGTTTTTTAAAAAGTTGTTTAAATTATTTTTATATTCTTTAGAGTATTTTTCTTTTTTTTCACAAAATTAACGACATTTTGACAATCCTTTGTCAATTATAACTTAGAGCTGGCATGTTAATGAGACGTTTCGAAAGGAGGCGGAAAAAAAGAAAAAGTAAAAAATTTCAGACGGACATTTTTCAGTTAGAAGACGCGTCGTGTCTCATTAAAAATAAATAAAGTTTTTTTTAATGATAGTAACAGATTTTTGATACTTTAAATAATGTGCAAGTCTTTCCTAGATTCTTGGAATCTTGGCATCCTTCATTCAAACCATGTGTGCATGATGTATTTAAAAGATTGCTGTTTTTACTCGGACACTTCGAGTTTTTATTCAAAGGGGACACATTTTGTCTATCCTGAAATTTTTCTTACACGAACTCCCTCGATCGAGTAATCCCCTGTTTTGAAGGTCTTTCAAATGTCTTTACAATCGCGTAAAAATTTCGAAAATCCATCAATTCGTTTCTGAGATATTCACTTTTACAGTTGCATGGACCAATGCAAAAATAGTTTTTTTTTACCAAATAATTTTTTTGTTCTTTGAGAAATCCCGGGACACCTCGACTTTGTTTTTGTTAAAGATACATTTAATCCTTGCATGGTTTTTCTATGGTACATTCCTACGAGGAGTGAAATTTAGCTGTACAATTTGAGTTTATTTTGAAAATGAATATCTAAAACGAAGCGATAGTTTTTCAAAGAAAGGTATCACTCGAGTCACTTTTCCTATTTAAAATTTAAGAGTAAAGTCTAATCCTCGAAGGGGGTGCATGCCCCGCGGACCAAAATGTGTCCCCCTAAAACAAAAAATCGACGGATTTCTTTAAAATCAGACTCTAAATATGTTTGAATTGTATTTAATTTTGAACCGTTTATATTAAATTATATTCATGATTTTTATGATAATAAATATAAAATTAAAATATTAAGACTTTCGATATATTACACAGGGGACTGATTTAAGAATAGTATTCTTGAAAAAGTGTGGAAATTGCCCCTTTTTCTAACACGTCGTCCGTCCCACAATCAAGGGCAGAAAATGCACTTTATACACATGTTACGTACAATATTTTTTCTACGACCACCTGACTTTGCAAGCGCACAGACGCAAAGTTAGTCTAGAGGCCCTGTATACAATTTTTGACAGTTATTGTTTTACCAGAGGTAAGCAACTCGATTTGGCAGTTTTTAGGGAAATGTTGATGATTTTTTTTGTTTGTTGGTAACCATTGGAAATAAATAATTTTGTCAGTGTCACATTTTTCATTAATAAACGTATAGTCGGATTTTACGATGAGCAGAGTGACGTCATTTTCTTGGATCTCTGTTTGTTACATTGTTTTAGACAGCGACAATAAATATACCAAAAAAAGGCATGTCGTGGATTGTTCTAACTTTTACTTCAAAATTTCTATCACATTATTGTCAAAATTTTGAAATTGTCATTTTTACAATGTTAACATTTCCAAAAATTAAAGCGGAGCGATTAATGGTCAAGCCGTGATGGTAATTTAAGGATTAAAATATTTTAGCATAATTTAAGAGGTAACGGCAAATTTTTCAAGTTTTCACTGTTTTTTTAGCGTTCAAAAAAAGTACTGACAAAAAACATTTTTTCTCTGTTAAAATATTTAGGGGGCAGAATTTTAGAGGTATATTTAGAGATATTTTAGTGACGTGCAAAGATTTTTAAGGTTGAAGAGAGACAGCAGGCTATAAAAAAAGGATTTTAGAAAAGAAAAATTTCTGTCGTGCATTAGATTTTTATTTTGCAATTTTTATCGAAAAAAACAGCAAAAATTGTAATTTTTCAAAGTGTAAAGCGTGTAAAACATAAGTTGGTATTAATCTCTTTCAATCAAAGTTCTTTACAGTCTTTGAATTTACCAAAAAACGTGTCCTACTAAAGTGTATTTTAGCACATCTAAAAATAATTTAACAGGCATTTAAGAAAATTATTTTAAGGGTCATCATGGTTTTACCATTAGTGGGCAAAATGTTAAATTTATTAGTGTTCTTTGAGTTTAAAAAAGGAAAATGAGGAAATATGAGAATAACAAGTATTTGCTGAGGAAATTAAAGAAAAAGAATAGTTCCTAATAATCCTTTTTTTATTTATTATAAAAGTGAAATTTTTGCATTTTTAAGGTAGGTACTATTTATAAGTTAAGAGAATATCGATTAAGAATGTTTAATTTAATAAGAACCCTTTGTTTTTGACTTTATTAATTTTTTGTAAATAAAAACGTTTCTATTGGTACCCTTAATTTGTCAACATATCAAGATTTTAAATAAAAACCAGTGTCCTTTTCAATTCATGACAGATTTTAAAATAAAATAAAAAAATAATTTGATATGCTAATTGTTGACGAAAAAGGAATACGTTTTTAGAGGCAGATATGACGTCACTCCACTTATCGAAATATCTGACTATAGGTAAATTAAATTTTAAATTTAATTATTTACATGCGGTTTAAAAATCGAATAATTGCGGTATAAGAAACTGTAAAAATACTCGCGCCTTAGTCTTTGTATTATTCCATTTTCCAGTGTAAAAAGAAACGCAAGAAAAATGGAAAAAGATCAGGCATTTACCAAACTGGAAAATTAATAAAACTAGTCGAATTTGCGAGGTAAAAAATGAGTAACAAAAAGATAGATCAATAAAATTTTTATATTTTACCTACTACTGACATTTTTAATATCTGTGTATCTACCTCATGTTTTTTTTTGTAAAAGTTTGACATATTTTACCAACCAAAAAAAGTCATCGTCATTCAAAAACTGTCTGGGGAAATTATAGAAAGAGACAACAAAACATCAGTCCATTTCATAAAATCGGGTTTACATGCAAATATGAAAAAAACTAGAAAGAGAGAGCAATATGAGTTGCCCACCTCTGTCAAATGTATAGAGGGCCTCTAAGTTAGTCGAGTGAACGTGAAAAAAGAGCCATTAATGAAAAAGCGCGGGAAAATCTTGGTCTAAATTCATGCCCGCACTCAGGCGGAAAAAGGACCCTTTCCACACTCAAATGATTGTCGAAAGTAAACACTTTACACACTGGAGTAAAAATAAATAGTTTCAGGAACGTTTCAATTCAGAGAAGTACTGATACATTTTGTTTACCAAAAATGACCCAATTCTGTAGAACAAATCTAACAGAACCCAAACATGTTCGAAGGCGTTCTTTTAGATATTCTCTTTAAATTCAAATTCCAATGAACTCCAATGCCACTGATTAATTACAACGTATAAATCCAGAGGAACTTCCCCCAGACAAAAGTTGTCAAAGTAAAAAAGTCACTAAGAAAAACTTATGGCCGACTACTTTTTCTTTAAAAAAATGATACTAAAACTTAAAAAGTGTCGGGGTATTAGTTCCCGAGATATAAAAATTTTTTTGGTCAACTTCTTTTCCTCAAAAGTATATACCCTCTATTACACTTCCTCCCGTGGAAATTTCCTACTATTTTTTTTTGGTGTTATTATTATTTTAAAATAGCCGCCATTTTCATCTCTCATTTTTAAAAAAGTCAACCAGATCATCCTCTTGTAATAGATAATCTAACCAGCTGCCTAGTCTCATCAATATCGGACGGTTAGTTAGTGTAATTGACATAGGGCAAACCCAACAAAAAAATATTTTAGTTAAAAACTATCACGAAAATGTGGATAAACAAAAGGTGTAGACGAAGAATCAAAGTTGCGATACGAATTAGTTTAGAAAAAATACGCCGTACGCACTTTCCGAACTTTCAAAAAAATTTGGTAAATAATACGTAACTCCGCAAAAATATTCACCTGCGGCGCCAGTAAAATTAAAAATTAGTTTCTGCAAATTCCAAGCGAATATTTTAAGATAAGGTTTTAAAAAAATTTCGTTTGCAAAGCTATTTTTAAGTTATATTGTTTTCTTTAATAATGGGAACTGAGGCTTTCCATCCAGTGTCAAAGTGAGAGCCAAGTCTTTAATTTTGGAAGTTTTTAGCACAAATACAAACTATCCATGCAGAGATTCGAACCCGGGATCCTCCTTGTGATAGGCAGTTTTAATGTGAAGATAACTAGTTTTTAATTCACCTGTATAAAAATTTTAAGTTAATGAAACAATATTTTCAAAATTTTTTCCTCGGGCACCATTTTAAGATAGGGTTTTTAACATTTGTGTAGTGCTATGCTAGCGAGGCGTTATTAAATTGGGGATTAAGCAAGAGCATTTAGTTTTTTTGTTTGAGGAGGTGGGGGGAGTGGTTTGGTTGGGTCGGGTTGGCCGTAATTAACAAGATCTCTCTTCATATCGGTGTCTATTATGTTAATCTTGTGTTCTAATGGATCAGTCACAGTCATCGAAATTTCTTTAAAGTTAACCAGACATTTTCGTTTGAAGTTTTGAACTAGACGGCAGAGTTGCATCAAAACTTTAATAATTTATAGAAATGAAACGACTGTTAGTCATTTATTTTAATATAGACTGGCCCTGTGTATTCAGAAAAAGTTTCCTATTTTCCATTTTTTCAATAACAACTTCCATAAATAACTATCTAACAATAAGCCATTAAAGAGATTAATTCCGCATTACATAAAAATTCTAAGCAATATTTTATGTACATATTAAATGACGTTACTTTTTGTAATTCATATAAAATGTATTGATTATTCTGCTAACTTTGTGAAGTTCTCGTTTCCTTTTTTATACAAGCAAAATGAAAAATACAAGGTGAAATTAATAGGCAAGCAGCAAAGGAAAAATTTAGGGAATATATTTTAATAAAAATGTCAATATATCATCGGGTTGGTAAGGAGTTGCTTCACTGTTCTTTGTTTTATTAGGTAAAGTTTAATAAAGTAAATGGTGAAGTTGGGTTGGTTGCGTCCTTAATTTTTCCTTTGTTGGCGCGCCCAATAATAATTTTCAATAGTTAAAAAATGCACTAGTTTTATCTCCGTAAATTAAAGATAATAATAGCGCGGACATTTTCGATGCACTTCAAAATCAGCGAAGACGAAATTGTCGAAAAGCGTTTTTATCGCAACATTTTTGCGCGCAAAGACATCTGGCGCAGAATTTTTACGCCCATTTAAATTTGTGCGATAAATATTTTTGACAAAAGGGCGGTATGGAGGTTTGGTGAAGATGGAGGCAGGAGTTGGTTTTAATTTGCTGTACGCCTTGCCTGTACGCTTCTCAACCCCCCCCCCCTCCCATTTTGCAATAAAACGAAACCTTGCCTACCTCAGCAGGCTACGTGCCCTTCTGCCAACCCCACCAAATCTCAGCAATTAACAAACAAAAGTGCGACGCGACAAAAGGGCGATGGGTTTGGTGGGATCGGTGATGGGTTTCGTGGCGTAATGGGACAGGGAGAGGTTAGTTTAATTTTGCAGGAGCGGGAGGAGAAAGGATGGGAACCTACAAAAAACTCGAATTTACAAAAACCGAAACACAATTGAACAGAAAATAAAACGTTCGAGACGAAATATCATCGAAAGTAAAACAACCAGAAAATAATTGATACGAATATAATTTTATATAGTTTTAATTTACTCGATCGTTAAAAGATACGAATATAACTTAACCGATTATAATTTTCTCGAAAAAGTATCGAAAATAATTGTCTAGAAACGAAAAACACCCAACCCACAAATTGATAGAAAATAATCCAGCCGAATCGCTATTGGGCATGCGTCAAATTTAAATCTCTAGATCTCCTTAGGCCCTGGATTGCGGCGTTGACAAGTTTCTCTATTTGGAAGATGACATGGGGATTTTTCTTTATCAAACAATTTTATTTAACTTCATAATCTCTGGCTGTCCAATCTCGCGATTCATTTTTGTAATGTAGATCCGATGACAATACAATACTATGAAGAAATTTGAGGTTAGGGGGTGGTTGAAGAATGTAAAGGGGGTAAATTAATACAATATAACAACTTACTTCGACTCTTCTCTGCCGTAAGCCTGGCAACGTAGCAATTGAATTCGTGGTTATCGGTTCAAATCATTTTCGGCCAGATTGGTTGGTTGTGAATTTTGTGGTTCGGCATTATTATGTTTCTATCAAAATATTTTCGTTCTAGCCTTTTTTCGTTTTGTTTTCGTTTCGGTTAAATTTAATTCTATGCATATATTTTCGATTTGATTTTCCCGTCATTTCATTTTCTAGAAAAAAATTTTCGGATCAATTATTTCGTTTTTTTTTTAAACTCTGAAAAATTATGTTTCTGCTAAATTTGGTTTCGGGTTTGTTATGGGGACCCAAAAGGACGCCACCTGCTAAGCTTTTACGTTTTCGTTCTCCCTTTTCAATTAAACCAACCCCCTATTCCATTACTCTGCAAACCCCGCCGCCGGCGCCGACGTAGTTTGCGGTAGAGATCCTGTATACGATTTTTGACAGTTATTGTTTTACCAGAGGTGAGCAACACCGTTCTTAACTAAAAAGCCAGTTAACTCAATTTCGTTTTAGTATCCTTTGGCCTATGATCGGTGCCATATTGACACCAAACTGACAGAAAACCCATGTTTTACTTGTCAATTTGGTAATAAAAATGGCAGCCACGATAGGCTAAAGGGCATTGAGGGGGTAGGAGTTAATAGGCTTTTTAGTTGAGTACGGTGTTGAGGTGAGCAACTGGATTTGACAGTTGCTAGGAAAATGTTTAAAAACAAATTGTGTGTTGGCAATGATAGTTGGTAACCCCTGACAATAAATAATTTTGTCACTGTCGCATTTTTGATTAAGAAACGTCCGGTTTAAAAATGGAATTTTGCTGTATCAAAAACTGTAAAAACGCGTGCCTTGACGAATTTGTATTGTTTCGTTGTCCAACGGAGAAAGTAACTCAAGAAAAGAGGAAGGAAAACATGCCTTTACCAAGCTGGAAAATCATTAAACATAGCCGAATTTGCGAGATAAGTGAGCTATAAAAAGTAGGTACAAACATACGCATTTAGCACTTTGTTAATAAATAACACATTATGTTTCCGTGTTTTATTGTAAGAAAGAGTAACAAAAATATAGATCAATAGGAGTCTTCATATTTTACCTATTATTTATTTTTTTAATATCTCCACGTGTATATTGACTGTTTGTTTTTGTTTTTTTTGCAAAACTTGACATATTTTACTAACTAAAAATAATCAATCTTTCAAAAACTGTCTGGGGAAATTATAAAAAGAGACAACAAAACATCAGTCCATTTCATAAAATCGCTTTTACATGCAAATATGAAAAAAACTAGAAAGAGAGAGCAATATGAGTTGCCCACCTCTGGTAAAATAATAACTGTCAAATGTATGGAGGGCCTCTAGTTTGCGGTAAAAGTGAATTGCGCGAAAAGTGTCTTCCGCTAAAAAAACATGCCCGGTTCTGCAAGCAAAATTTTCGCGCACAAAATATTCGCTCTAAAATATCCTTGCGCAGATTTCGAAGTGCGCCGGAATTGTTCACGCTATTTTTGTCTTGAGCTGAAAATTTTCGCAGAAAAATCGGTCGACCAATGAAAATGTCATCGTAAATATAAAAAAACTATCTAGAACATCAAAACAAATAAGGTTACTAAGGAACTTAAGGAACTATCTTTTCAAAAACAAGGTTTCTTTTTCATAAAAATGCGCAATATGTGAATTAAACGGGACTTATTTTTGGTTAGATACTAAAATTATATTGGATTTATTTACTTTTAATAAATATTTATTGTCTTAAAAATATAGAAAAATAATTCACATTTTTGCGTCAATTAGTGTTCTTATAAAATAAGGATTCATCGCTTGTCACGCCATCTTGTGGTGACAACAACTGTCAAATGTATAGAGGGTCTCTAGTCGTAGGTAGAATAAATAAATTAGTATTTGTTTTCATAACTCACCAACCCAACGACTACTAACTGCCCTCTCCCTTTAAAAAAAAATCTAATCCTTTTAAGTTGATCGTGATACCGGGTGCCTGGACGTGGATGTCAAATTTGTCGGACCGAACGTTTCTGTCTTTTACATTCATCAGTACCAGTGTTCCGATCTTGCTTTCTTTGGTTCGGCACGTACGTATTGCCATTTTATCGAGTATTTAGACTCACTTTGGAAAATGTCGATGCGGCTGGAATTGTCGTTAACGTTAGTTAACGTCTGGTCTGAACTTAAAACAAGCCGAAAACGTGACCTTGAGAAAAAAAAAAGCATAGACAACATTCTGATATCCGTACGATATATGACCAACGTAAAGTGCCTCCCAAGCAAGATTTTCATGACTTCCTACCAAATCTGGAAAGGTCCCAACATCGTCCAAGCACCAGAAGGTGGTCAGATACTCTTCAGTCACTTAGCGACCACGTCACAACATCGTGGTGTCAACGCAAAGGTCGAATGACGAGGTTTGCGAAACGTCGGTCAACAACTCAATAAGGTCTGGTTGGCCTGAAGGCTGCTGACAACGTTGACCCAACAACAAAGTACGTCCTATTTCAACAAATATCAAAAATATACAGGGTGACTTACGACAATATGCCAATATTTTAATAGTAGGTATTATAGGCCAGGAGCAACTCATATCCAATGCTAAAAATATTTTTTGAGTCTTTTTGTCAAATATACAGTGTGTTTATGAAAATATTGCAAGAATAAAAACTGACATATCTCGGAAAATAATAAACGTATGTACTTTAAGTTTGGCAGACATAAGGAGCACCAAAAGCCACTTCTACTAACGTATAAAAAAATAAAATTGCAGGTCGGCACTAAAAAAAATTAGTATTACATATATACTGTATACTGGGCCTACTGTATACTGCTATTTGAAAATTTTGGTATAAGCACATAAAAGCTAAAAGATGCTGCTTTAATACCCTTAGATTTTATTTAACGCGTTAAGTCACAGTTTTTTATAAAAAAAATATAAAAATCCAAATTCCAATCCTGAGATATTAGGGTTACAAACAATATCACGTTTTAAATTCCTAAAAACATATTTTTAGGTTAAAACTAATTTGGGTATAAATAAATACACATCCAAGCAAAAAACAGAGTGGTGCAGGGCGGGATTAATATTTTTAAATTTAGTTTTATAAAATATACAAAGTCATTTAAAGGAGCACATTTTTTATTCAAATTCACCTTTAACGGTTGTAATTTTTTTCGTATTTAAAAAAAAATTGAGGAAACAATGGTTGAACTAGCGTATTTTAAAGGCGCCTTAAAAATATCTTTATACTCTAACCCTATTTTCATCAGAGAACTGCCCTGCGTTGGTTGAAATTAGATAAATCACTTCGTAAAATATGTCCGCACTGTTAATAAAATATAATCAGCCATGAACACTAACGCTTATGGTTTGTCAAACCAGGAATTTATCAGTTAAACCAATTTTTTATCCCAACCTTACTTCTTCAAACGTACTCAATAACTTATTCGAAATTTATAAGACCCGTTTTTAATCGAACCATTGTTCATCAAACTCATTCAACATCAAACTCGTAATTTGTAAAACCCAATTTTAATCAAACCCGGAATTTGTCAAACCAATATTTTTCAAAACCGGAATTCGTAAGACCCGTGGTTTATCAGAAATTTGGAATGCAAGTGACATCTATACACAAACTATTGAACGCCACCTATACAAGTATGCGCGCGTAGCAGCGACAAATGCATTCAAACGCCGCGTCGCGTCGCCGCGCCAAATCACCTGCGTGTACGCCTCCCGTTCATGTATTATTGGCGAATGCGCATTCAATTTAGCAGAAATTTCTGATAAAGAACGGATCTTACGAATTTCGGTGTTGAAAAATAATGGTTTGACAAATTCCGGGTTTTATTAAAAATGGATTTTATAAATTACGAGTTTGATACGAATGAGTTTCATGAACATTGGTTTGATTAAAAACGGATCTTATAAATTAAGAATTTGTTATTGAATGGGTTTAAAGAAATAAGGTTTAACGAATTACAGTTTCTATTGGGTCTTGGGCTAATAACCCAACAACTACCAAACTGCCCTCTCTCCTTTAAAAAAAATCTTTTAGTGACAATGTCAATCAACATTTTAACAAGGAACAATTTTTCTCCCTCTACGAAACATCCTGGCTATATAATTCCGTGCATAGATAGATCATAAGTAAAAGGATGTCAAGCTCAGGCAACCTACATCAAAACTTCTAATCGTACGTAATGGGAGTAGACAGAAACTTCAAAAGCCGATTGGCAGGTTAATCGAGCAAGTTATTAAAATCCTTTTAAGGGAAAAGTTTCGTATCATGTGAGAATAACGTAAGTGCCAGGGACAAATCTAAATTTATTTTGTCAGACGTCCAATTTTGTCATTGATAAGGACACAGAAAATGACGCTTTTATTCCCGAAAGTATTTTAAGTTTTTAACATAGAAAAATTTTAAAAGTAATCTTTTAATAGAGAACCTTTTAAAAATGCGTTATTTTTAAACAATATTTTTTTTGTTAAGAACGCAAAGGACTTTAAAAAACCTTTTTTTAAAATTTCAGGTAGTGCAAGAGTATGAAAGAGCAGTGATTTTCAGATTGGGAAGGCTTCTGTCTGGAGGAGCCAAGGGTCCAGGTATGTATATTATTTTTTATTTTATTTTTCCGCTCTCTCTAATATTATTAAAAATTTTGAGAATTAAAGTTTTGTTTTAATTAATAAAGGCTCAAGAAAATACGGCTTTATGGAAGAGAAATGGAAAGTTATTTGTTAAATCTAGTACAACAACGCATTATTTCTGAACGAAATCAACTAGATGCTTATTTTGTTTTATTTGATATCTCTGATTACTTACAATTTTGGAATATTTAAGGTCGTAGTTACAATCTGGGGAATTGTTTCTAGCAACACTGTAAGGGAAATCAATTTAAGGGCGCAAGAACAATCCAGAGATAATATAAACTTGTCAATCGATTTCAATACGTCATCTACCACTCATTATCTATCTCTGGTTTTTTTACTGTATTCTCCTGTTCACAGATTGCGCCGCGAATCATTGGGGATTAGGGTCACTGGATCCTAAAACCTGCGGCTGGGACCGCAGGTCTCACGATCCAGTGACCCTATGGGGGATTGTTTATTTATCACCTAGGTGATCGAATTGAGAGCAGTGACAACTAGTCAAATGGCCAGTTTCTCAACTTCCACTTAAGTTCTAAGTGCTAGTTATGGTGTCTCTTTTTCACTTTTTAAAAATGTATTTGGCAGATTGTAGGGGAAATTAGGGGCAAGGGCCCTATAAAGAAAAATCATGTCACATCAAAGGAGATTCACAAAAAATCTTTAATAAATTTATCCTGGAGGCAGCGCCTAAGTTAGTCGCCTTATTACCACATCATACAGCACACTTCATCCCAGGGACGTACATTTTACGTCGCTACGTTCCGGGACCAATTACGAACGTAATATATATGTTCGTACAAACGTGTAAGTAGTACATACAAATATGTACATAAATACACGTATAAGAGCGAGATGTAAAAACCTTTATAAAGTATATGTCACAATCTTAGCAGTTTCCTACGTATAGGTGTTGGTCTAGTGGTAGAGTATCCGGGTCTCAGCCGGGAGACTCGGGTTCAATTCTCGGAATCTCCAACACTTTTTTTTAAAAATTATCGGTGAAATATCCTTGCCTGACCCAAGCCCACGTACACGTTCGGTTTTGATCCCACGTAGGACCTAAATTATATATACCTGAAATGTACGTACATAGGACGTATATAGTACGTACAAAGCGTTGGAAAATGTATGTCCCCGATACGTACATAGTACGTCCTTGTGCGTACTAGGGACGTGACGTATGTCCCAGCAATTATCTACTACTTGAGAAATCAGCCACCAAAATCACTGGGTAAGTTGCCAAAACTGTATCACTAATTTACCTATGCCACAAATTTACCTTACCTCACCCTACTAGTTTTGCATTTTTGTTTTATGAAAAAGTTTAAAAAGCAAGTTCCTGTAAGGACTCTTCCGGGAACACATAGAATATAAGAAAATGTCAGGAATAAATATAGTATTTGATTACCTATCCTATATTTCCATTATTTTATGAAATAAAAAATGTTTAAGCCTTATGTAAAATGTGTTTTGTCTAAAAGACAGTTTTTTGTTTGACTATGTTTATAGAAAAACAATTCAATAGCAAAAAGAAAATTAATAAAGCCTGGATAAGGTACTTCGTTGGATGGTAATTATTTACTAACATACTATAGTTACATGCAAGCAATAAATAATAAAACCAACATAAGCTTTAATAATAATTATTACATAAATCAATCAAGATACAAACTTTTTTTTCCTCCTGAATTTGTTTGAACCTTTTCTGTCCAGTGAGGCAGCCTTTTGTGAAGAAAGGACACTGCTGTTCTATAAGTGTTGGCTCTTATGATGACTGATTATCCAGCAGTATTTCAGTTGTCATTAATTTTTTTGGACGGCAACTACTCGTGAGCTTTTTAAATTGTTGCAGGAATACACCTAAAAAAGAAAAAATATAGTTCACAGGAAAAACTTAGGGACTTTTCTCCACTTGGTATTATCCAAGGATATGTATTGGGGCTATAAAACATACCAGGGGGTTCGCAGATGTTTATTTTTGAGGACGGGCTCCCCAGTCTCCCTCATTCAAGAAAAAGCACTTAGGTGCTAAGGCTATATTTTTTGTTTTAAATTTTAGATTTATATTTGATTATTGAATTTGTATTTCTGTGATTATTTTTTATATTATGTACAACCACCGGCCTTCATGGCCAATGTTTGTAATTTTGAATAAGTAAAGTCCAGTAAAAAATATCAGTCAGAGTTCAGGTATATATTTTATCTCGAAACTTATTTGTGCCGGCCCCCCAGGGAGAATTTCGACTATTGGTAATATATTTAAAAAGGGCCATTCAACTTTTTTGCTATAACTTTACCCCCCCTCCTTGAGAAGAAAATAAAAAAAAAATACATGCAATAGCAAATATAAAATACCTCATAGCAGCAAAGCGTGGTGGGCCTCTTGTCTAACCATAATCTGAACATGTTTACTAACCAACTGCGTCAAGATTTCGTTTCTTAAAATTTCGTTCATGATAATAATAATATATAATAATAATAACAAAATGGCAAACCGTCACCGTCGCTCATTCCACACTAGAGAACTTAATGTTTCATTGACATGTACACAAAAGATTTAATTAAATTAAATTAATAATTAAATCATTACCATTTATTAAACAAGTATATGTGTTATTCCACCAAAAGTGTGCATTGTTATTGTTAAAAAACCGAAAAGTAATCTAAAGTCATTATATTTGAAGGTGCACTAGAGAAACCTATTAATAATCACATATTTAGGGAGATTTTTAGATTTTTTTAAAACGACTCCACACGGGAATGAAGCTTAACATGGCAATGACACGGGAATTATTTTTTTAACATGATAATGATGCACAATTCGGTTTTTAAGTTTTATTTACACAAAAATAAGTTGACTGAACATGGACTAAACTGAACAACTACTTATTGTTAACTTATTTATTTTAATAACTCAAATTATAAAAAATACTGGCTATTTAGGCTTTTTTGTCAAACTTATAGTAAATCCTGTTTCCTTTTGAAATTATATTTGTTTCATTAAGTTTAAAAAGTTGAATATCACTATCTTCATTATCAGAATTTTCACAAACCCTTAGAAATGTGACTTTTACATCTCAATCAATCAAGTCAATGTAATTTTGGCATATTGCTACATATAGATAAGTTGCTGGTTTTTCTGTGAATTTTGTGTTCATATTTGACCAAAACATAAGCATCTCTCGGCTCTTGTTTCTAGAGTTAACATAAAGCAAGCTTAATGGTGTCTGTGGTATGCTTAGACACGAATAAACGCGCTCAAGGCAAGTTCTTCTGCAGTGGTCAACGTTATCAATGAACCTTCCCACCACTTTTTTTCAAGGATAAACTCCGCGTGAGCTTGAGCGCGTAAATACCCAGGGACAGAATTTAAAGAGGGACAGAGTCAAAATTATTTTATCATGTCAGGATAAAAAGCTAAAGTATTTTATTATTATTGGTTTACTGAAAAATAACTTTTTAAACCACTATTAAATTTTGCTAAGGTGCATTTTCTATTACAATTTTGCGTTGGGGACATGACATGGGAATGACGTTTGCGGGATAAAAATAACAAATTCCTATACTTTTTGTAAAAGCTTTAAGAAATAGCATTGTTCTCAATAAAATTTTAAATTAAAAATCGTATTTTTATTTATTTTTTGGCTTTTGACCCTTAGGGACTAATGCACATTTTTGGTGGAATCATTCATATACAACTGTGCTAAAAAAAAAGGTTCACAATGACAAAAAAGTAAAATCATGATAATTCTTGACATAAGAGTAAACTAGAGTTTTAAACTTCCATTGTTTTTTACTTTTTCACTATGTTTTGATAGGTTATGTATGTATCTGCCATTATCATCACGTACTGACAATTGCAGAGACATAAGCAGTCGGGACTTTGAAAAACAGAGTTAAAAAAAATTGTCAATGGAAGTTACATTCACCTTCGAATAACAATTCTTAACATGACATGTATATTACTTTTTTTGAGCACAAGTCTAAACCAAGGTGTAAACATAGTTCCTATGTTTCTCTTGACAGTTATTAAAATTTGTGGAATGTTACAGCAATGTTAGATAAAAGTGGACACATTTATAAGAGCAAAGAATACCTACCTATGTCCATGATATTATTAACGAAAAATGGGGACTTTACCAAACTAAAAACTTTGGTATAAATTATAAAATTATGAAAACCAACCTTTTTATATCAAAATATTATGAGATGATCGATAAGCTTCACCGCTCTTCGTATGTTGATTTTTTCATTATTTCTTCCTCGCTTTTTGTGTATCTAAAAAATTAACAAAAAAAAAAAAATTAACAAAAAATATAATATTTTGAATAAATAAAATTAAGGGGCATCTGTATTGATACCAGTAGGGTGATTTTTGTTGGTTGTTTGGCTACTCTGTTCATGTTCAGCCTTATTCTGCCTGCTGTAGTAAGGCCCTGTCATGTTGTTAACTTTAATAATGATGCAAGGGCACTTTTGTTTTGTTGCATCTCTGTTATAGTTATATTTATTCTGTGCAGAGCCATTTTTTGTTGTGCTGTTAACTTAAAAGATAACCACACACACTAATTACAGCCACAAGACAAAAACAAACCAAAACCACTTTAAACTAATGGTATGACTTATATAAGTATTGCTTAAGGGTGCCTACACAGAATAAAAATAAAGGTAACAAAATGACAAAAAATCAACCAAAAGCATCCTGGTACACCTTTGGTTAATAATGTAGTTCCGGTTAGCGTTTGCAGTTTGGTTTTGAGAATCAAGATTCAGATGAAATTTGTTCTTTTTTATTACATTTTTGTTCTTAACTAATTTCCATTCATTTTTATGTAAACTAGATTAAAAATTTAAATAGGTTGCAAAATATTCTTTACTCTGTCAATTTATATACTTGAAAACTTGCAAATATCATCTCAAATATCAAATTATGACATTAACTTTTAGATTTTAAATGAAATACTCCTATTTTTTTTAAATTAAGGTGGTTTTTTTCTTAATTCCAAAAAATACAAATAATAGATCAGGTTTGTGGTTTACCTTTGTTGGTTTTCTAGTAACTTATAAATACTGTCCCATTATCATCTTTGGCTTTATTAAAAATGTAAGTTTCAGAATAAATATGACAGTGCAGCATACTAACCTGTAACTGTGAATGGTTTTAATAAATGCCAGCTTCTTCCTCTTGGTATCACTGCTGCTGGTTGATGTATAGCTGCTTTGAATTTCTTGATTTAATCTGAAAAAAGTTTAAAGCAAAATAAAGCGGAATATTGCAGTTAAAAAATCAAACATTTTGAACAGGAAACTCTTGACAGGAAAAAACTAAAGTAAATAAATAAAAACTGAATTTTAAGTAAGGTAGCAGTAACATAAAAATTAGGTAAAAATAGTAAAAATACAGACAAATTAGTTTAAAAAATGTGGTTTTCTATATCATAACAAATATCAGAGAGCAAAAATTACTTTCTTTTTCTTACAATTCTTTTCAATGTCCTTTCCTTAGAAATGCTCCCTGATGAAGACGCAGATGAAACAGCTATAGGTGCATTTTGTGAAACTTGACTTATGCTTGCATCTGAACTCATCAAAGTTGAGTTTTGTGATATATCACTGATGCTGGTACTATGCAGACTTAAATATTGAATTTCTATGTCCAAAAGTAAGGATGGCACAGCATTAAATTTAGGCATCTTTCTCTTCTATTTATCTGATAAGAAGTCTTCAACTTTAAAATGCGTGGAGCACACTAATTTGTTCCTGTTCCTTTGCTACTCTTCAGGATTCACTTGAAGTGCCTGACGCCATATTTTGGATATCGGACCTTAGTTTGGAATCCTAAAAAAATGTGAAACCTTTTGTTATTGAATTATTCACAAGATATTTTGTAATTGTTTAATTACAAAACCAATGTTACATTTTTTGGTGGAAAGGACATTATTTTTCATGATAAATGCAAACATACTAAAAATTGATAAAAAAAAAACAAATTAATGTATCAGTTTATCGCTGTGTATTAGCTAGGTAGGTACCTACACATATATTTTATTTAAAATTTAGCAATTTTAAACTGTTTGGTTTGTATAATTATATTTATTTCCTCTAATTACTTAATTTGCAGTGCCTGTATGGAAACATTTACTTGTCAAATATCAGTCTGACACTAGATATACAAAAAAAAACTACCAAAACTAACTGGGTATGCATGCTTTAAAAAAAAATGTTTTTCTTGTATTTATTATATTTTTTTATAAGTATGTTTTCCTAAACCAGAAAATTCAAATTGTCCAGCATTTTTTTGTGCACCTAAACTATTAATGTAAAAGTAAATGAAATGTCCTTGCTTCTAGTTGCACTTTGTTGCCAAAAAATAAGTTTGCTGCGCACAAAGTATGGTTAAGTGAACCCACAACATTTAGAGCACAAATAAAAAACAAAATACTTATTGTATCAGGCAACCGAGGGGTATTTCACTTTTTTTTGTAGAGTTCGCATGTTTTTAGAAAATGTGAAACAAAGGAAAAAAAATAAGGATTTTTTTTGAAACTAGAATGAAAACTAAGAGAAAAAACAGAAAAATATTTAAAATAATGTAAAAAAAATCAAGTTAATGTGCACCAAAATGTACATATATACCTGCCAGTGAAATTACCCTTGTACGCAGGCAACTTTACACTCATTTTCTTCACCAATTTTTACATTTTTTACAAAAATAAAATAATTTTGGGGGTATTGGCATTGCCTACCTATTTCATACATGACAACTTACCACCATTTCTAAAAATAATGTTATTGTTCCTGTCACCATGAACAGCAACATCGAGTTTGTAACGGTGATACAAAAGACCTTGTATTTAGGCACATCACATATTTATGAATTAGGTACTCTACTTGGTACTCGATGGGATTAACACATTAAAACTTAAGGTAATGGGGCCTTAAAGGTCCAGTCATGGTTCCATAAAGTACCTAAGAAGTAAGATATAAAAATTATTAATTTCTTACTGTAAGCTAAGCTGTGAACTATTAACAAATGCATGTATAGTATGTAGTTTATTTTTCTTTGCATCTTACTTCTTCTGCTTAATTTACGGAACAATGAATCCAGCTTTAAGATCAATTTATGCTTGTATCTTAGATCAACAAGCAGTACAAAGTTTGCAGGTTGTTTAATTACCCTGTAAAAAATCCGCAAAGAATGTCTTAGCTTGATCTAAGTAGCGAGCATAAACTGACCCTTACACTTACTTGTGAAAAGAAATGTTGACGTCCTCCGTCAGCCTCCTTATCGATTTACAATTTTTCAGTGCACAAGTCATATTCTACAAATACACACAGACCACTTAAGGGTTCTAAAAAGTAGCTTTACACCAAAGGAAAAATTATTAAATAAAACACAAAAACCAGGTCGACGAACTCCAAAACAAAACGTCAAAACTAAGGTTATGAAGAATGTCAGGCAGACACACTGACATTGGTTAGTTGCAAATACAGTGAGTCGACCAATTTCGATGTTTGCATGGCCTAAACTTTTTTCCTGGTAAGGGGTGTTACCTAGGTATATATGCTGGATCTCTCTTAGCCGAATACATTTAGGAAAGGAGAACACCAGAAACTATGCCTAGGGTAAGCTCACAAAAAAAAGACGTGGGTAGTTAATTTTGATGGTGGCGGTATCTATTGGGAAATCAATTTAACCGTGGCGACCTGATTTTTTTGCAAAACTTTACGTCATTGCATTTGTTTTCCATGGCAACGCGGAGAGTTTATTTATTTTTGTCCACAGTGGGACACCAGAGCTTTTTTTGCACTGGGTCAAAAATTTGGGGATAGTTTACTTATTTTGATTTCGCATTCCGCGCCGCTAAAGCACATAAGTTTTTTTTACTTTCGCTTCCGTGTAACTTTAATCTTTGGTGTAACTCATGATGCGTTGCTGTAGCCCGAACTTGCCTTATCTTTACCGCAGCTGTACGGTACCACCGCGCAAATAAACCTTTAGGTCCATGTGACTGCGTGTTTAATTTTCAGACAAAAACAATAAGTTTTTCTATTTGTGGCTTGGTTTTTGCTAATGTAGTACATTATTTGCCTTTTGGTGTGCTTAAAGACTCCGAAAATATGCAATGGATCAAGAAAAAATAAAATTCTTAAGGTAAGACCTCGGGTTGACTATACATTTTTTGAATAAGTATTGTTGTCTTTATAAGGGTTTTTCCCTTGGTTTTTCCTTGAAAGGTAATTATGCACTATACGGTTTTCTGGCATTTTTTATGAAAATTTTTTTATAGGGGCACCTACTAGGGTCCCTAGGGCCCCAAATCCGGCTGCGCCCGATTTTTTTTTTAAAGAGAAAAAAGGGTGCCTGGAGGGGGATGTAATGTGTTTTTTTCATTGTTTTGGGTTGGGTTGGATTAGTTTGGGTTGGACTGTGTTGGATTGGGTTGTTTTGGTGAAAAAAAATTATAAAAAAAAACCAACAGGCGCATGCGAATTTGGGGTCCTAGGGACCATAGTAGGTGCCCCCATAAAGAATTTTCCATAAAAAATCAAAAATGGCAAAAAATTGTATACTGCATAATTACCCCTTGAAATAACTACAAGTGACTAGGCAATGTTGTTAGTTTAAGGAAATTTCTTCCTTTTAGATTCTTTTAAGGTGTATTCAGAGTTCCATAACTATAGCATGCATATGCTGCTGTCCTCAGTTACTACGTTTATACGCACCTAAAAGCGCTTTTATATAAGGATGGTTTTAAATAAAATCACTATCTTCGAGGGTTATGTCCTTCATTAAATGTCAGTTTAAAGAAAAAACAAATAAAACCACATAATTAATTAATTAATTAACAACAGATTTTTTGAAAGACTAGGGTTTAGTATTTTCTTTAGGTTAGAAGAAATGCACTAAAGTGTTTATAATGACCCTAAAATAGGCCAACACTGTTCTTAACTAAAACAACCAGTTAACTCATTTTCATTTTAGTATCCTTTGGCCTATGATCAATTCCATATTGACACCAAACTGACAGAAAATCTATGTTTTACTTGTCAATTTGGTTATAAAAATGGCAGCCACAGTAGGCTAAAGGGCACTGAGGCAGTAGGATTTAACTGACCTTTTAGTTGAGAAAGGTGTGGAATGGGCTTTTGAGTGATAAACCGCTTCCAAATAAAATCGATTTAGTGCTTAAAAATCGGTTGTAGTGGTGTTTATATGACAACATTTTCAAACCATCCTTATATAAAAGCGCTTTAAGAGGCCTATATAAACAAAGTAAGTGTTCCGTAATCCACAAGCGGTATGCAGTAAGAGCAGCATGCATTTGTTATTGTTTATTTTCCTTGCATCTTACCTCATACCACTTGCCTTACAGAAATCTAAATACGCCTTTATTCCTCTGGAAAACAAGTTATTTTATGTAGGTACCTATATATAATAAGTATGTTTTTCCTTTTTGAAGGGTGGACTACTCAGTTGACTACCACTAACATATGTGGAATTAGGTAGCATACAAATTAATAGTCCCACAGCCCATAACTTAATTTGTTAAGACCTTGCCGGACTTTGCATAATATTTATTCTTTATGTCCACTCAGATGACATTTTAAACATATATATTCTTAAATTTGTAACTTTTCTAACAAGAAATGGACAAACATTTTGTCAAAAAAATATATTTTGTCATTAAGCCCCTCTTGATAGCATCGAAAAGTTAAATTAAGCTCCTCACAGCTGATTTTTCAAGGATTGCTTTATAAGTATTTAAAACACATGGTCACATTATCTAATTTAAACATTTCTGAGAAATTCTGTTGAAAGGACCTTAACTTAAGTTAAGGAGTAGGTTTGGAGGGGTCTCTAAAAATACCCCTTAGAACATCTTGAAGAACACATACAAAGTCTCAACGGTGAGGTAGTCTGGGCTCACATACTATAATGAAAATATTAGGTAAAGAATAAAAACATTATACAAAAAAATAGTGAGGCACATTTTGCTCACTTTGGCTCATTTACTTATTTCTAAGTTTTCTCTACAGTAAAGCTAGAGAAAGTCCAGTTTTTAATACCTACCTCTATGCACTTTTTAGGAGTTGAAAATAAAATTAGGACCTGAATATTTTTGTAAATTTAAGGTGTCCAAGATTCCCCTCACGTTTGTTCCTGAAAATACTAATAAGAAGGCTGCTCCACCTGGCAAAAAAAACCTATGTGAACAGTAGAAAAGAATATGCAATGAGGAATACAATAATCCTTGCAATAAGCAAACTAGCTGCAGTGTCAGGGATTTCCTAAATCATGCCTTATTGTAGGAAAGAAATCTATCAAGATGGAATGACACTGCTTTTCTTGTCTTCAAGGTATATATATAAAATTCAGAATTAAAATTCTTATTGTAACAATTTTAATCAGTCAGAGTATGTATGGAATTGAAAAACCGAGAAAAGTTGAGAAATTTATTCTTTGAAAAGGTCAGGAAATTTGACAAAAAAATATACAAAAACAAGGAAAATCTGGAAGCCCATCTGGAAAAAATTGATTTAAAAACAAATTAGAATCATGAAATTTGTCAAAATAAAATTTTGCAGCTGTTTTCTTTTACAAAATTCTTGAAAAAATTATGATAAGTTTTTTACAAATGGTTAGGAAAAACTGGAAGACATCAGAGAATCCAATTAAAGGTTTTCTGTACAAACTCTGTTATTGACCTTATGTACTGATGCCTTTCTCATTTAAATCCCTTACCCAAAATTATTACTTCTTGTGCAAACTCAAAAATAAATAATTCAAATAAAATCCAAAAACTTAATATTTAATATGCTTGCACAAACAGAAATACTACCTATTTATTTTTGTTGGCATATAGGTAGGTACAAAATGTAATGTTACATCTCTTGCTATCTTTTATGTAAACTTGTGTTTTCTGTTAGTGAATCATTTATTGTGTAAAAATTTGAAATGTGTAGCTTCTGAAAGAGATACCTACAGGTCCAAAAATCTCTAATTTCTTATAAAAGATCCTTGAACTAAAACTCTAATTACCAATGCCCAATGTAGTAAAAAATGCATAAGATAAGGTTGCGGCAAAGATAGGGTTGCAGAAATACTTTCTCTTTTTTGGAGTTCTGTTTTTGTTGTAAGTGAACATTTATTAAAGCACTCCTTACTAGTACTAAAAAAAGCGTTGTAGCTAAATTAGACAAATGTTTACCTCTAATTTTTTTTATTTTCAGATTTTGGAATTTAGGCAAGAAAACTACCAGAATGAACAATACAATTTTTATACATTTTAGTTATTCACAGAACAATAACAAATATATGGGTAGAATACTATAGCATTTTTGTGTTGTAGAAATATTTTTAGCAATTTTAATTAACTATATATAATAAAATTTTAAAAAATATGCTGAAAAATTACATTTTTACATATACACCTCATTCCAAATTCTCCGGACCCATTTCAATATGGCGGCTGATAATTAAACACAGAAGCTAAATGAAACTGTCATTGTCAGTGTCAAAAAAACTGGTCTGCAGCAATTTGGAATGGAGTGTAATAAATATTTCAATGTAAAACATAATTAAATGTATTTGGTGGGCATTTCTGTTTTACGTTTCAGGACCGCGTGCCTACCGATGGTCACAAAACAGTGGAGGATTTGTGTCCACCGGTGGGCATCTGGTCCTTGGAAGTAAAACTAAATGCACACATGGTTCAACTTGTTGAGGTGATTATGGCCACAACATTATAAACACCTATACATATGCAATTAAATAAATTAATTTAAAAACTTATCTCAAAAATACTTATTAATAATCATTTAAATTAAATCTAACTTAAAAAAGAAAAGAATAACATGTTATTTTTTCCTTCTTTGGAACCGCCAATTAGTAGCTGTAGTTTCAAATATCAGGCTTCACGTGGTTAGGTTCTGAAATTAAAAAAAAAACAAAAGTATAAGTGTATGAACTGAAAAAATATTTTCTTTAGAGAAAACAACAAAATTGAAGAAAGAGCTTGATAACAGATATTTTTTTACTGATTTTGGGGAACTTGAACCCAGATATTTAAGGTGGTGACCATTTTTTAAAAATAACTAATAAAAAAATAAAACAAAATATAGGCATCTGATACATCAATTTAGGGTTTTTTGGGTTCCTGTAATCCATTTATGTGATTTAAAAATTCTTAAAAGTATCTAAGGGTTCTAGTAGCAGTAAACATTTTGCATGCATGGTTGATTAATTTCAGTTTTTTTAGTTGATTTTAATTGGTACAGGTGTACATTTTATGAATCCGATTAATGCCACTCTGATACCCTTGTAAAACTCAAAATATTTAAGATGGGACACAAACATTTTAGAAGAAACCAGATCAAATACAGACATATGATATCATTCCTTGGATAAAAAAAAAAATTCTGGAGATAATAGAAGGATCTTAGGACAAAATTTTGGGACCCAGCCCAAACTTATATTACCTCTTAACATATATACAACTTTAGAAGACTTAAAAATATCCAAATCGATATATTTCCCTAAAACTACCTCTAAATCCTCTTCTGAATCCCTATTGTAATAATTGGAACACCAAAATTAATTTTGGAAGACCCAAAAAACCCCTAAATCAATATATCACATATCTTTTACACCAATAATTTTTTTATGTTGCCCATTCAGGCTCCTTACATTACCCCTAAAAACTGTTTAACCCCCAAAATGAATTTGGTTAGCCCCAGAATTTCCAAAGTGATGTCTTTTTATCAATAGTATGTTGTTTTTACCACTTTACCCCTAAAACTCACCCTTAGGCCCCTTAAATTACCCCTAAAAATTTTTTTTACACCAAAAATGAATTCAGTTGATCCAAAAATTTCTTAATTGAGGTCACAAGTTTTTTTGTCATTTACGATTCTTTTTGCCCCTAGGAACCTTAAATATATTATTCCCAAAAAATGTTTATTCTAAAAAATGGAATCAGTGTTTCCAAAAACCCTGAGGTTAATGTATTATACGTGTGTACTTGATCTAGTTTCTCATCAAAATTTTGTGCTTTTAAGTCGCCATCTGGAATATTTGGGGTGTCAAAAAAAGTATATATTCCGACAAAAATGGATTTATATATAGTCCATTTTTGATTTTGATGATTTTAAAAAAATGTTTACTGTTAAATGTGTTCTGAGAACCCTTATGGTGCCTATATTATTTTTTATTTTTTGGAGTTCTCCCAAAGGAGCCAGAGTTTCATCACTTGGATTTGTTAGCTTAGCTACCAAAATCCGTCAAAAAACCTTTATTATCAAGCGCTTCCTTCAAACATTGGCATCTTGACTTATTCTTGAAATAATTCAAATTCATGTTCAACGAAAATATAACAGAGGTGTTTTTGAGTATTTGGTGAACACTTGAAAAACATTATACTATTACTTTTTAATATATTTTTTTCCATAAACAGGCTTTTTGGGGGTGACTTGAGGGATATGAGTTTTTCCAGGAGAAATTATATAAAAAACAGTATCTCGAATGACATCTTATTTAGAAGATCGTTTAAATTGCTTTACAAAACATGCAAGATATTAAGTTTAAATTTGTCAAGGAGCGACAAATAAACAATTTCTTGCACAAAAGTCAGGAAAAAATCGTTCTTTTTAAAGTTACATTTTTTATAATAAAAAAGGGAATAAACATTTCATGATTTTTTTCTGATTGTTTTCTCAAACATACCATCCAAATAACCCTACTTTTATTCTTTAAATTTTGGTGGTCAAACTGATCTGCTGAAAAGGTTTAAACCTTTTCTTCATTCCATACCAAATTTAAAAGCAAATATCTTAAACACCAGTCATCCTAGCTTTTTAAAATTGTGACATAATTAATAGTAAAGACGTTTAAAAGACCTTTCCCTTTTTAAATTCCAGAGATAAAAATTACCCTATGAAATTTCCAACAGAGCCAAAAAGTATCTGTAAGTGTCCCCCTTCAAAATTGTTGTCTGTTTTGTTCTTTGTGTATAGTTTTTCTGTTTTTCCTAATGGAATTGAAATAGATGAGGGGAGGCTCAAAACATGTCCAGAAATAGGTCGAGAAAATTTGCAATAAACAATAAGAGTTAAATTAATTTTTGATATCGGATCTAGACTATAATAAATTTTGTATATTTAAGGAAGTTTTACCAAATATAATTGAAATCAGAAGCAAAAACTTACTTGAGTTTATAGATTATTATTCTTTGATTGGTGCTGACTCTATAGAACCATCTTGTTTTGCTATACATTTTAGATGGCAAAATATCCACTGCTCTTTATGTTTGGGTACAAATTGTAGACTTTTTAATTTATAGATTATTATTCTTCTCTGGGTGGTGGCACTTTAGAATCTTCTTCTTTTTCATTTTAGGTAGTTGCCTAAATATCCACTGTTCCATATGTTTTGTTATTATATACAGCTCCTAAAAGAATAATAAAAATAACAAGAAATATTCCATCTCTAAATTTTGTTTCTATATTTTGCACTTTAGGCGAGGACAACCAATATTTCTTAAAAATTTTCTTTTGAGTGGCACATGTTTATAAACTGTTTAAAAGATTTTTTGCATAATAATTTTTTAGTTACAGAAGCAGATGTTTGGTTTTGTTATCTAAGTTATAAGTTAGAGACAAAAGTATCAAGCCAAAGTAAATCAAGTTTTGTAATCTGCTGTTTTATTTTCCTGTGTTATATGAGTTTCAAAATCTAAGCAGGTTCACAGTGCATGATTCAACTTTCATAGAAGTGTTCACTAACCACCAGTTATGACATACACACATAGTATTTCATCCTGTGTATTTAATTTATTTGAAAGATGAATGAGCAACTATTTATATTTTAAAGAATTTTTCCTGATTAATGTTCTCCAATTTTCAAGTCAGTAACCTATTTTATTCAAAAAACAAGAGAGACTAAGGGCCAGTTTCTCAAAAGCGAGCTTGTGTTAACTCAAACAACATAACCTAGTAAAAATCTTTAAAAATCAGGTTAAAATTAACTCCAGGATAACCAGAGCTTCAAGGTGAGGGTAAGTTACCTTACCTCAGGGTTAACCTAAAAAAAATATTGGCTTAAAAACAGCAAGGAAACTGGGATTTATAGCTCACAAGTTACTGTTTTTGATAATCCGCTATTGAGAAACTGGCCCTAAGAATAACTTTTTATCAGTAAAATTTTCCACAGTATTATTTCATGCTGCTCACTTATTATATTAAGGCTAAACGGTATTAGTGTAGTAAACAGTTTTCTTTAGATACCTATTTAGCACGTACCTGAGCCCCTAGGAAGTTCAAATTTACCAGTAATGAAACTTTTTTAATTTTTTTTAACTAAAGCGGGAACTAAACCACCCAAATCCTGAACTCAAACCAACCGAGCACTTTTTAGCAATTCCAGCGCTCATAAATTTTAACTCTTTAAGGACCCTAGTCAGTTTGAGATTTTTTTCATAAAAAAAACCAAGTAAAATACTAAAATTAAAAAAAAACCATTTACTGCAGTACTTGCTAAAAAAACGCTATCCAACTACATATTAAAGTAACTGGGTGTAGTGTTTAAGGTTGCATTTACAAGTGCATTTATAATTGAATTTGAAACACTCCTGCTAGCTGTTACCACTGATTTAAGGACAACAGGTTAACTTAAACTTAAACGAAATAATTATATTCTATTTTAAACAGGAGCATCAACGACTAGCAAGTCTCTTCAACCTCTAAATGGAGCTTTACTGACCTGTTTTGTTAATACTCAAGTATCCGTGTGTTTTTGAAACTGCTGTTAGGATCTAAAATATATCCTTAGGCCTCTAAGATTTCACTAGTAAACTTGCACATAACTTATGCCGCAATAATTTAAATTAAAAAAAAAATTGAATCAAAATAAAAACAAAATTATGTGAAGTTATGGGAATGTTTCTAGGCGAATTCCTAGGAATTCCAGCGAGCCAGTAAAGTTCTCTTGGTTCTTTGATAAACTCGGGGTAATGCTCGCGCAGCGCTAGGCCATTTTCGGCGGGCGACCGCACACGCGGAGTGGTTTCATATTCGTTTTTGAAAAAATATTTTTGAAAGATAAACATAACCTCGAATGATTTTCTGTCAGAAAACGTAAAAATACCCTTCTGCTTACTGTGGGCCTTGTTGACAAAACACCTGCAGTTGCCATGGTATCGGGGGCTTTAGGATAGTTGGGGGCTTTAGGTTAGGGGGCGCTTTGCTTATTTTGATTTCCCAATAATATAACCATTTAGGTACTTTTTGATGCTAGGCATATAGCTAATATTGATAGGTAACCAGTATAGTCCATGTTTTTACATTTCCGCATGTTTTAGCTTTAGAGGAAAATAATACTCAATTTGTTTTTTATTAGAGGAAGAGGATTACAAAGCTTATTAATACAATCTAGAGGGTTTTTGAAATTAGGTGTCCATTATTTGGAAAATTACAAATATTTCCAATTTAGTTTTACAGGTCTCTATAAAGGGTGTTTCTGACGTAATATGGGCGCGCCAATTTTGAAACACCACAAAAGTTAAAACAGTTTTTTTCAAAAAATAAACAAAATTTTAAAAAAGTACCAAGATTTGATGGAAAAACATAGTGCAATAAACAATTTAGGCAAAATTTCAGGCCATTTGGAAGTCCCGTTTCCGAGAAACATGCGGAAAAAGAATTGCCTAATAAATGGACCCAACAGCGTTGCCGGTTTAACGATGTAATTGGCCCGTTAACTATGTCGAACTGATTTTTTTGCAAAATTTTACGTCATTGAATTTGTTTTTCATGGCAAAGCGGAGTTTATTTATGTTTATCCACAGAGATTTTTTATCACCGCAGCAGACTTTTCGCGTTCTGCGCCGCTAAAAAACCAAGTAAAATACTGAAATAAAAGATATTCATTTAATGCAGGATTACCTGCTAAAAAAACGCTAACCAACTACGTATTAAAGTAACTGGGTGTAATGTTTAAGGTTGCATTTACAGGTACATTTATAGTTAAATTCAAAACACTCCCGCTAGCTGATACCGACAACACGTTAACTTAAAAGCATGCAGTTTTAAAAATCGGCTGCTGGCGCTAGACGAAATAATCGTATTCTATTTTAAACAGGAGTGTCAACGACTAGCAAGAGTCTTTCAAACCTCTAAATGGAGCTTTACCGACCTTTTTTGTTAGTACTCAAGTATCCATGTGTTTTTGAAACTGAGGTTCTAAAATCTATCCTTTGCACTCCAAGATAAACATAACCTCGAATGGTTTTCTGTCAGAAAACGTAACAATACTCTTCTGTACCACTGCGGCCCAATTTAAAGTTTGTTGACAAAACACCTGCAGTTACCATGGAATCGTATAAATTCTGCGATCAATCGGCCAACACTTGCACTGCGTGTGTCCCCCAAATTGAATGAAGTGTGATTGATTGATCGGTTTTCTTTTCCGGAGTGCACAGGCTTTTAGAAAAAAGCAAACTTAGTTTTTATTTTCGCTAAAGCAAGGAAATATAAAAAAGAAAAATGTAATCCAGAGGAAATTGTGAGTATTTTTCTATTTTTTTTTGTAAATCGGGTTTGTTCTAAATCGCAATTATTTTGAAGCTTTTGGGATAGATGACAGCACTAGAGCTTTTAATTTGAAGAAAAAATAATTGATAATTTTAAAAAATCCCTCATATATTTTTGTTAAGCACTTAAAAATGATCACCTCTGCAAAATTTAAGCTAATTCTGATGTTTAGTTTTGCCTGTGCACTCTGCCAAAAGATTAAAAAATTAAAGAACAAGGCGTTGCCAGTTGTACTTTTTTTGACTTCAAATCTGGGGAGAAACTATAGCCTTAAGAAGAAAATTATTGAAGTTTAAATCAAATTAAATATTGAAGGAAAAAATAGACTTTGAAAATAAAAAAAAAGAACAAGAAATTAATTACATTACAAAAAAAAACATTCCACAGGATCAAAAGCTTGGGAAAGTATCTAAGCGTAATTCTAGATGTCAATACACTTCATTCCAAATTGCTGGGGACCAGTTTTTTGACGCTGAAAATAACAGTTCCATTTAGCTTCTGTGTTTAATTAGGGAAATTTTGGAACACTTAAAATTTTGAAAACTTTGACAGCCGCTGTGGTAGTGTTTAACAAGCGCATCGATTTTACCAGAGTTTTAGGAACACATTATAAACTGGCACTTGTAAAAAAATAAGTGTTTTATATGTAAAAAAATTTAAAGATGAGAAAAAAAAATAAAAATTTGGTTAATTTTACAAAATAAGTGTTTTATATGTTGGAACATGGTAATATTTTATTATTTTTAAAATTAATTGCGCCTAAATTGTCTAAAATTAACCAGAAAAATAACGATAACCACAACGAAACGCATTCGTAGCTTACGGCAGTGGTAGTGGTTAATTACTACAACGGAATGACGTTTAGCTATTGCGCAGACGCACTAATTACCACAACCACTACGAAGTTTCAAATAAGCGTTCCAAAATATCCCTATTGTCAGCCGCCATATTGAAATTGGTCCGGAGAATTCTTATTGAGGTGTATAAGCATATAACCAATACCTTCTAAAGGGAAAGCGTCTCAGCTCCAAAAATCGATAAAAACATGGTGTCGGGGGTCGAGGTGTAACTTGATTGTTTACATTTTGTAACAGGTCGTTTTTCATGTTTTGAAAAATTGAAAATCGTTATTTTTGGCTGTTTTTCGGTTTGTGTACTATAGTTCAGTCCAACGATCTGTCGCTGTCGCTTGATTGACAAGTCACGGAGGGCAAAAAAAGTGATTTTCAATAAGACATAATGTTAACTTCGAGTGACTTTCCGGATTTTGAAGTGTCTTTCAATAGGTGAAAATACATTTTTATTATAGTTTGTTCTTTTTGAAAAATGGATAAAGGCAGTTTGTTACTAGATTTTTGCAGGAAGAGCCAAAAAACCGTGCTAAAAGTGATAGTGTTTGTTTTGTTTACATTGGTTTTTATTTGTGCTTTAAGGAATTTAGAGGAAGATATAGAAAACTCCACTTTTGTGTTACCCCACTAAACGACCAGACCCAAATTAACCTAATCTGTATGATGAAAGACTATTTAAACAAGCTAAAAAGTGAGCTCATGTAGCTAGAGATACATGGAAAAATGTTCCCTTATTAATAACTTAGACCCACTTACCGTGAAAGATTCAAAACATGTGGATTTACTTTCTATACACAATATGGACATTGTAGCATATTTGGTGCAGCAGCAGGTTGCCCTACAATTTAATAAAAAACAAACCAAAATGCTCGCCAAACACTGGGTAAAACATACAAAAAAATATTCTCAAACCTGAAACAAAATGTCTGGAACAGACTCTTGCATATTTCAGTTTAGTTTCTGAAAAATTTTGCCCCTTAATAGCTATTATACATTTTTGTCTTCTTAGCCAATTCCGCAAGATAAGAGCTTTTTGTTTTGGATATTCCACTGGGTATTCGGAAAAACCTCAATGTATCCCGTGGATTTCTACTGCCACAATTCGCAATGGAACCCGAAATCGGCATTTTCCATTGAAATCTTCCTCTAAATTCCTTAAAACACAAATAAAAACCAATGTAAACAAACCAAACACTGTGACTTTTGGCACGGTTTTTTGGCTCTTCCTGCAAAAATCCATAGCATTGAAACAATCACATTAGACGATATTTGGCAAAAATTTTAAAATAGGTGTCATTCCATGGACAATTACAAAAACGGAAAACTATAGTTTTCGGCTCTTGTAATAGTATATATTTTTTATGGTGGAAAAACCTGAACTTTACTTTATTTCAAACTCTGTTAGAACGAACATTTTTTATACTTTTTAGTTGGGAAAAATCATTTCGTGAACTATTTTAAAAATCGAGAATTTTTCATTACTCCTTATTCACCAATATTTATTTTTCTTTTACTTTATCTCTTGCATGATCAGCTTTAGCCAAATACAAAATGGCTAGTTTTCAGTCAAATTTAAAATTAAGCTTTGAAAAAAATCAGATAAATGAAAGAAAATGTTTTAAAGAAAATCAGAAAGAAAATATTCCTCTAAGTGCGTGCACAAAGACATTCAACTAAAATATAACTTTATGGACGTCCATAAATAATGTACCACCATTTTTGGCCCAATTTCAACCCTTCTTTCTCGCTCTTTTGCAACTCCCTAAATGTAAAAACCTGAAAAATACGTGTTTTAAATATTTTTCCGATCAAATTGTGATGTAATAAGGCAGTTGCACACCTCCCTCCCTGGTTACACTTTTTAATATTTTTACCTACTTCCCCCCCCATTTCTGCGTTACATAACTTATGAATGGCTCCTGTAGCAAACTTCGCGCGATTTATATGTTCCTCGACTTCCGCGGCCATATTGAATCGAGTTGATGGGCCTTCCGTGGAGTTGGTATTGATATAACTATGAGATACTATAACAGCCCTGGGCTTGCATTTTTCGAAAAAAGGCCGTAGCGATACAGTGTAGGGGCATATATATGTCGATAATTTCTATCCCGTGGGAATTTTTATGAAGGAGTTTTGTGACTATGTGGGATTGATAGCTCTTTAGTCACTCAATCAAGTGTTTTGTTCGCATCCGTGTAGAAGGGGTTGATATCACGACATCTTTCAAGATGGCGGCCAAAAATTATAAAAAACACAACTTTCGCAACCGGGGAATGATTATACTCGATTCCATATAATTCGAGGACCAGGATTCCAAAAAGATGTTTGCCATTTTCTCTTCAAAAAATCTTAATAATTCGACGTTTTGTCAGACCAACCTCAAATGGACCCCAAACTATTAAGCATGTATGCCAAATTGGGTACTTAGAGTTTGATGCAGTTTGAAGCTTCATGACCTTGAAAAATACCCCAGCAAAATTAACAAATTGCAAAAATAACATACTAAAGGGCGCTATTCATCAATTATTAAAGCCAAGAAAACCAAATTGGGTAACAAAGATAAGAAGGTCAAGTCCAGCAATTATGTTAAAAAAAGTTTTGTTCAGCTATGGCGCGTTTCAATATGGCGGCTGATATATCAAAATAGAGACCTATTACCACATTTTATTTTATCCAAGTAAGTAAAGTAAAAATAACAAGGTGGCCTTCAATTCTTGTTGACTTATCTCTGTTTAATATGAAAAAAATATTTGTTGATGCATGACCCTGATTGACCTTGAAAATACCGTTTAAAATTGAAAAACCAGCTTTTTGTAGTGTTTTTTTACAATTAACAACTACACAAAAGTGCCGAAGATGAAACATCTTAGCCGTAAACAAACACTTAATTTTAAGCCTCTTTAAAATTTTTTTTGATCTGGCGTCCCAGATGTTTATGCTATACCCCAGTAAAAATGACCTATATGCCTGTTGTTTTTACTTTCGGAATTGTGAATTTTATGTTCTACTCACTTGTCTAGCCAACAAAGTCATTTAAAGTACCTATAAAAGAGTTAGCAGAAGATACATTACCATATTCTGGACTAGGTGTTTTAGATGCTATTTTCCAAAATGGCGGTAAAAAAATAATAAAAAATACAATTTTTGCAACCGGTGCGTGATTATACTCGATTTCATATAACTCGAGAACGAGAATTCCAAAAAAGTCACTTTCGAGGTCATCCGACCTCAAGTGACCTTGAAAATCGCAGAAAAACACGATTTTTGCCATTTTCTCTTTAAAAAAATCTCCATAATTTAACGTTTTGTTACACCAACATCTGGAACGCCCGATTAAAAAAAATCTTAGGGAGGTTTAAAATGAAGTGTTTTTTATGACTAAGATGTTAATTTCATCTCCGGCACTTAAAGTTTTTGCGTAGTGGAAAATTGGAAAAAATGCTACAAAAAGCGGATTTTTCAATTTTACATGGTATTTTTAAGGTCAATCGGGGTCATGCATCAACTAAACTTTTTTTTCACAGTAATCGGAGATATGTCAACAAGAATTGATGGCCACCTTGTCATTTTTACTTTTTACAAAATTGGATAAAATAAAATGTGGTTATAGGTCGCCATTTTGATATATCAGCCGCCTTATTGAAATACGTCATAGCTGAACCAATTTTTTTTTAACAAAATTGTTGGACTTGACCTTCTTATTTTTGTTGCCAAATTTGGTTCTCTTCGCTTGAATAGTTGATGAATAGTATGTTACTTTTGCAATTTGTTAATTTTACTAGGATATTTTTCAAGATCATGAAGTTTCAAACTGCATTAAACTCTTAAGGATCGAATTTGGCATACATGCCTGAAAGTTTGAGGTACATTGGAAGTTGTTCTGACAAAACTTCGAATTATTAAGATTTTTTGAAAAGAAAATGGCAAAAATCTTGTTTTTTGCGATTTTCAAGGTCATTTAATGTCGGATGACCTTAAATTTTTTGGAATCCTCGTTCTCGAATTATATAGAATCGATTATAATCATGGCCTGGTTGCGAAAGTTGTATTTTTTATGATTTTTGACCGCCATCTTGAAAGATGACGTCATATCAACCCCTTGTACACAGATGCGAACAAAACACCCGGTAACACTTGATTGTGTAACTAAAGAGCTATCATTCCCACATAGTCAGAAAACTCCTTCACCAATAATAACTCTCCCAATCAAGCCAGAAATTCTTCTGGGCGCGATCAGACTGCATCAGGCATTCGCAGGGTGTTCCAAAAGTTCGAGTCCATCCCAATATCTCGAAAACCAAAATAGGCAGAAAATTAAAATTTCACATAATTAAAACGTTTACAAGAAGTATATTTTTGGATGCTAATCATCGCATTCATGATTAAGAGGGCGGAGCTAGGGCGGCGACGATCCTTTTTTTAGATGAGGTACCTCGTAGTTTCTGTTTCCAAAAACAACTAATATGATACTTTCTTTTCTCTAACGGTTTTTAAATAAAATGGGAAAATCATCTCCATAAAACCAATGGCTTAACCAAGAAAAGAAATATTCGATGATTCTTTGTCCAAATCAGTGCTCTTATTTTAAGTTTTTGCCATTTCATTTACAAACCGTTAGAGAAAAAGGTAACATATTAGGTATTTTTAGAAACAGAATGAAAAGCTCTATTCAAATTTTAGAAAATATGCAGGGTATCTCATATAAAAAAAGTATTGTCTCCGCACTAACTCCGCCTCCTTAATGAATGGCGGCATAATTAGCGTCCAAAAAGGTACTCTTTAGTAAATCATCCAATTACGTGAAATTTTACTTCTCTGTCTCTTTTGGTTCTGGAGATATTAGGGTGGACTCGTATTTTTAGGACACCCTGTATGCCGATACTTGGCATCTATAATTACGCCTAGATGAGTAAAGATAAGTCTTAGATATCACTACACTCTGTATTGCAGAAATTGATTGTGTCATTTTTGTTTTTTTTTCGTGGGTCTGTTTGTATTTTGTATTTATTGTTTGTCTTGTATAATCCAAAGCCTCGTACTTGATTATATATAGGAAATGCATGCGTTGTGTACAGCAATATTTTGTTTAGTAAGTGCTCCTAATTGGTACATCTTATTGTATCTACGTTTTTGAACGTCCTACTCCTCTAAGCTATAAATTAGTATTAACCGAACACACTCGAAGAAATTCCAAGTTTTTAAAGGGCTGGATAATTTTCACAAGCTAACTTCCACTGACAGCAGTTGTACTTTTTAGAAGAAAATAAAAATATTAGGGGCTTATCGGTAGATAAAGTCGGCATAGCCTGACTTTAATAAAGACGTCACTATTTTTGACAATTCCTCACGAAGTTTAAAAGCATTCTTACATTGTCGAATTTCATAATGTTTGTGCCTGACTTTAATAAAGGACGGCATTACCATTGTATAAAGAAAGCATTACCTTTAATTTTTCAACTTTAAGAATGGCACAATATGAGCATGCTTAGATGACATGTTTAAATGACAAAAATGTCAGAAACCTTTCAACCTTCGTGCGAAACTGTCAAAAATAGTGCCGAGTCAGGCTATGCCGACTTTATGTACCGATAAGTCCCTATTTTTATTACTAGCATTTGACCTAAACTGTGCGTTATTATTTTGCTTTATTAAGTTAGCTGAACTGCAGTTTTTCCTGCGGTTTTACCCGTCTTTTCCCGTTTTCTTGCTTTAAATAATTATAAATTTTGTTCCCCTAAACCAATTTTGATAAATAGAGCCTATGTGGTGCCCAGAATTTCAAGGAATCCCGTAGTCAAATTCTTACCAAAATTCGTTTAGTAGTTTTTGCCTAATGCTGGTACAAATAAACAAAGAAAACAAGCAAACAGACGAAAAAACAGATAAATATTCTAAAAATTGGATTTATGGTATAGATGTGGTTTGGTTGAAAGCCTTGAATATTCAACGTACAGAACAGGTCTATCACAGATTTATTATATGTATAGATTTTACCTCTTTATTTCATTTTTTAATGTAAAAAGTCATTTAGAATAGCACAAATCTTGAAAGCTGTCATTTTATTATATTAGTAGACCACTAAAGTGGATACGATTTCTACTAACGTAATATTTTTCGTTTTTATGCATGCTAAAAAAATGTTCCATAAAAATTGTATACTTTTTTCAACTCTACAGAATATGTATATCAAAAATTGTCAATTAAAAAAACACTATATAGGATCGTAGCGACCTTGGCGGTTAAATTTTAATGCACTATATCTATATCTCTAGAATTTAAACATGCAATAAATACGGGTGTCAAAATTTGGCACTTTTAGCATTTGACAAATTTGTCATACATATTCAGGACGATCATAAAAAGTTATACAACTTTTGAATTTAAAACTTTTGTAAAATGCATAATAACGGATAAAACTGGGGGTGACATTTATGATAGAACATCATGTACAAATATTCTGACTTGTGCAAATTTTCTTCATGTATCAGTTCTTTTTTATTGTTTGTGTATTATTTTTTCGTATTTTTTGTGTGTTAGAAGATAGGTTAAAAAGGCTTTCGCGAGGCATTGGAAGAGTAAATTAGTATTTACAATAAATTGATTTCAAATTTTAGCATCAAATAAATTTCCCTTTTCAAAAGAGAGGTTATTACTGAGTTTTTACTGATCAAGTACATTTGTAAAACAAAGAAGAAGTTAAAAAACCTCCAAATCAGTTACTTCAACCAAAAAGAAACTAAAAAACAAAAGATCAAAAGATCTTGGGTGGAAATAACGAAAATTCAAACTTGGATGAGTATTCCACAAGGAACACACAAAAGATCAAAGCGAAAAGAGAAATGAATAATGGTTTTTTAACTGCTTCTTTGTTTTAATTGCCTTAGGAGCATAATCCTACTGGAAATATTAACACGCCAGGACGAATTCGTATTAGGTAACTTGGATAAGTAAGTACCAGTGCGGAACGATGCCTATTTGTGAGTGGTTCAAGGTTGGAAATCTAAGTGTATGATGGTGTTTAATGATGTATAGTGGAGGGTGACCAGTGAAACTACTGATGAGCCCACGCTGGTTACCCAGGGCGAAACATCGTTTATTCATTTCTCTTTTCGCTTTGATCTTTTGTGTGTTCCTTGTGGAATACTCATCCAAGTTTGAATTTTCGTTATTTCCACCCAAGATCTTTTGATCTTTTGTTTTTTAGTTTCTTTTCGGTTGAAGTAACTGATTTGGAGGTTTTTTAACTTCTTCTTTGTTTTAATTGCCTTAGGAGCATAATCCTACTGGAAATATTAACACGCCAGGACGAATTCGTATTAGGTAACTTGGATAAGTAAGAACCAGTGCGGAACGATGCCTATTTGTGAGTGGTTCTAGGTTGGAAATCTAAGTGTATGATGGTGTTTAATGATGTATAGTGGAGGGTGACCAGTGAAACTACTGATGAGCCCACGCTGGTTACCCAGGGCGAAACATCGTTTATTTATTTCTCTTTTCGCTTTGATCTTTTGTGTGTTCCTTGTGGAATACTCATCCAAGTTTGAATTTTCGTTATTTCCACCCAAGATCTTTTGATCTTTTGTTTTTTAGTTTCTTTTCGGTTGAAGTAACAGATTTGGAGGTTTCTTAACTTCTTCTTTGTTTTAATTGCCTTAGGAGCATAATCCTACTGGAAATATTAACACGCCAGGACGAATTCGTATTAGGTAACTTGGATAAGTAAGTACCAGTGCGGAACGATGCCTATTTGTGAGTGGTTCAAGGTTGGAAATCTAAGTGTATGATGGTGTTTAATGATGTATAGTGGAGGGTGACTAGTGAAACTACTGATGAGCCACGCTGGTTACCCTGGGCGAAACATCGTTTATTCATTTCTCTTTTCGCTTTGATCTTTTGTGTGTTCCTTGTGGAATACTCATCCAAGTTTGAATTTTCGTTATTTCTTTTGATCTTTTGTTTTTTAAGTACATTTGTGTTAAGTGGAGTCGATGGAAACTTGTACAAGCCGGTTTTCACAAATATACTTGTCAAGTATAAATGAACGTGTATAGCCACCTTTAGCAAATTACTATGTTTCAGGCCTTTAATTATCCTGACTAAGTTTGTCTTATTTATGCAAGTTTTAATACTGTTAATTACTTATTTTTTTTTTGCTTTGTAATAGTGAATGTATGATAGGTATTTCACATTATTCTGTGATTCATTTGTGATTGTCCTAGTTTTTTGTTTTATTTATTATCTATTTAAACTTCTATTTTAATAAAGATTGTTCGAAAATAAATTTTCATATATCCTATAGTTTATTCTAGATTATAACAGGTGTTTGCTTTTTCCTTCCATTTTGTTTCGAAAATTCGTGAAAAATTTTTGCTACACAAATATTTTGATTAAAAGTTGATCAGTAGCATTTTCGAATGTTACTTTTATTAATTTTTTTTAGTACCTATCGATCATATTTGTATTTTCTCTTTTAGGAAGAAATCAATGGCCTTCAAATTAAATATCTTTTTCGTTTAAAAACATTCGATTTTCTTGTCGAACTTTCGCTTATCCTACCGTAAAGCTTCTTTTTTACTAGCAACATTTTGCCTTCCCTTGCCGATTTTTTTTCCTAAGAAGCTTTTTTATTATTTTCGACGCTCTAATGCTCTAAAAAGATTAAATCTCTAGCACTGTTTGACTTAAATTGATTTTGTTCTTTGTCCGTTTTTGGGATCTATTTTAATTTATCTTATTTCTTAAAACGAAAGACTAGGTATAACACCAAAAAAGTTTTGAGAAAATTAATTTAAAAACAAATACAGATACTAGTTTGTTTGAAGGTTCTTTTTCTGGAGAAAGGATCACTTAACAAAACGATGCATATAATATGGCAAAGAAACAAAAACAACATCCTATATAGTGAAATTTTGGACAGACAGTAATCACAAAAGGACAGTGGATACAATCTGTAAATTCCTGAATTAACTAGCAAAAGGAATCAGACCACTTTCAAATTGGAAGAATTGGAAGAAAATTGCCAAGGGGATTTTATCTTCTCAAGTTTGTTTTAGTCAGCAGGAATGAAAACAATATATATAGTTAAATTTATGATCATTATGCTTAGCTTTCTAATAAAGCATTTATTTGGGAATTACTATTATAGCCAGTTGTGCTTGCGCGACTGTTGAGCTACTTTTGTTTTGCTATTTTCTTTAGAATCCATTTCTTCCTAGCTTTTTTATCTTTTTGGTGTTACATAAAAACTGGTCGACTCCTTTGTTTTTTGTGCTTCCCACTCCCCCTAATTTTGCCACGGTTTTTGTATATTCACTTCTATTTTTTCAATTCATTTATTTTGCATGAATGCCTATTGATACATAAGATATACAGGTAAATATTACTGCGTTACTAGCTAAGACTAATATGGCTATTTGTCAAAATTTAAAAATTAGATTTTTAAAATTCAAAAGACATAACACGATAATAAACAAGCAAATAAACATATTTTTACGTTACATTTAAATAATGATAAAATCTTACAGTATCAAACTAAAATACATTAATAAAAAATAACAAAATAAATTTAAAAAAAATAAATTGAAAAGAATAACACGATAAATAAACAAGCTAAAATACAATAATAAAAAATATAAAAACAATTTAAAGAAAAATATTTGTAGCATGCCTTGCAGAAACTTTAATTTAAAAACTCACTATAGGAATAAAACGCTTTTTCTGTTAAGTATCTTTTTAAAGGCTTACATAAGATACTTTCGTTTTTAATAATTTTTAATTCAATAGGCAACGCATTGTAAAATTTTATTGCACTATAATCGGGAGATTTTTCATTAAAAGCATTGTGATGTTTTGGCAAGCCCAAAATATAGTGGTACCCTAGAGAATAGTAGACTGCTAGTAAATCTTTTATTGCTACGAATTGTTTCAGTTGTCTTAAAGCATAGCATGATGCGCTTACAAGTTTTCTATAGACATACTCAGTTTGAGTTTTCCAGGAAAGCCTTTCATCCATATGAGTACCCAGGAATTTCACAGATTTTGCAGAGTTCATATCTTGTGGTAAATGTAGATTTGGACATTCTCGCCTTTTTGAGAAATACATTATTTCTGTTTTGCCGGAGTTTAAAATTAGCATGTTTTTAAAGCACCAATCTGTAAAACTTAATACAATTTGATTTATCGATCGTTCAAGTTCAGTTAGGGATGCAGCTGAAATAAGCAATGGTGTGTCATCAGCGAAAATCGTGCAGTAACCCAGCTTGTTATGTTGGACAAGATCATTTGTGTACAACACAAAAAGAAGAGGGCCTAGAACTGATGCCTGCGGAACTCCTGTGTCACTTTTATACCGAGTTGAAAATGTTTCACCTAGTTTTACTGTGATATATATATATATAAACTCCAACGTTTTAGTTACTAAAAAGTAAATATTTAGAGTGTCAAAAGCCCTACCTAAATTCCGTAAAGAGTTCCGTTAAAAAATCATTTATTGCAGTTTCTATTGACTTATTTTTCCAAAAAAAACCATGCTGATTTGGAACAAAAATATTGAATTTTTCTAGATAGCTATATAGCCTGTTTGTAATATTTTTTTTAAACTGTTGAAAATTGTGACAGAGTTTAGAATTTAAAAGTTTCCGTTGGCAGCCTTTGTTTTTATCATAAAGGTATAACTTAAATAGAGACATTATGTTTACCACACTTGCGATCAGACATAAGGTAAACAATTTGGCGACAATGCCAGATTGCGCTGAAAGTGGTATCTCTACACGTAATGTTTTTAAAAACATATTATTTTTATAACCTTAGTAGTAGTAGTAGTAGTAGTAGAGAAGGGGCGGCGCGAAGCCTGGCAAGTAGGCCTCCACCGCCTGCACCACTAGTCTGGCAGTTTGCTCAATTGGTTTCACTGTTCTTTTTCCAAAGTCCAGTATTTTGTCCCATTTGAGCATGTTCAGGTCCTCCTCAGCCAGGGTCGGGAAACCGAATACCTGATATCTCGTCCTCTGGTATGCCTCGCAGTTCGCTATAACGTGTCGAGATGTCTCTTCTGCCCGCCCGCAGGCCCGGCAGGTCGAGTCATTCTCCACCGCGATCCGGGTCATGTGCTTCCTTAGTCGGTTGTGACCTGTTATGATACCTGTCAGCAGACTGGCGTCCCTTCTCCCCAGAAGCCATTTTTGTCTGGCTACATCGGGGCCCTTCACGAAGTCCTTGGTCTGTCTGCATCCTGTTCCTGCTCTCCAAGCGGTCGTCATGGCATCGTTGGCCCATTTATTGAGTCGACTTTGCAATTTTCTCTTGGTTGTTCCTAGGAGTGGTTCCGGCCCTACATACTGGGTGCTTGCCCCGATCCTGGCGAGCTCGTCGGCCATCTCGTTACCCGGCACCCCCATATGTCCCGGTACCCACATAAGTGTCACTTGTTTGCCCTCTCCCAAGGATTCCAGTGCATCCGCACATTCCTCCACCTTATGATTTACATGCAATTATGCAAATCCTCCGGTTTATTTTTTTTTTAAACATGGAGAAACACCTTATTATTATTAAAATATATAAAGAAATTTAGGTATATTATATAATTGCATTTAAATTTCCTTGAATATTCACAGTTTTAAATCAATAAAGATTATAATGTGGAGGTACATGTTATGCTACTTGAAATATGCCTCATTTTTTCGATCGAAATATCATAAAAATAACATGATATTTTGGCCGAAACAATAATTCTTTTTATTTCCCAATATATATCGGCAATAAAACGTACAACAATGTGACAACCTCGCATTTGTGACGGGTCAGCCATATAAACGTGTGTACGCTACTCCATTCATAATTTCTCTACGGCGTTGTAGCTTTAGCATAATCGAGGTTTTGGTATATTTTACAGATTAATCGAGAGTTTTTTAATATTTTAATTTTTATTAAAGAAATAAGTTTTTTTGGCATATTTTTGTGAATTTGTGATAAAATATTTGGTATAATGAACCAACCCCAGCTGCGACATTTTTAAATATCCTATATTAGTAGCAAAAAAATGCGAGGGGTGCATATGATATTTATTTTTAACTACATTCACAGTTTTAATACTATCTGTAGTCAGCTTATTTTTTCTGCTGAGATTTGTTTATAAATAGTGCAAGCGTTCCCGGTATAAATATAAATTTTTAAACATTATTATGACAGACACAGGATAAAGAATGTATGTTTGTTACAACTTTTTATTTATAATATTTACATAGGTAGATACTCCACATAAGATAAGAGAGTGTATAAATTCCATTTTTTTTACACAACGAAAAACCATCAAATAGTACCTATAATATAGGTATCATCCTTTTTCGAAATACCACTACTTTTAGTCGAATTTGCTTATTTTTTCCACATTGGTTTTTTGGTAATTTGCCTAAACAGTGCGGAAAATGATACTTTTCTGCACACTATGGCCGTTAAGGGCGAAAAAGGCACTTTTGACACGTTTTTAGTACAACAATTTCCTACTTGCATAAAAAGCTTCTGCCTAAGGTTATATATATTTGGTATTTTTAAAATTAAAACCAAAAAATAATTTTATTTCCATTTTTCATTTAATCTAGTTTATAAATGCATCTAGAAACTCCAATTAGACTTAAAATTCACGCCATGCTAAAAAATAATTTTACCTATGCTAATTTTTTAATAAAGTTTTGCAGGTCACTTGACATTAAATAGGTAAAGAAACTACTTCGCAAATCCGTGTAAAAAAGTCTACTGTTACATATCAATTTTAATGTGGAAAGTTCAACTTCCCACACGCCTTGCGTAAAAAAATAAGCACGGCGTGCATAAAAAACTGTCATAGCGTGCGTGAAAAAACGTTTCTAAAAACTACAAGTCTGAAAATAACGACCAAACCTTTTTACGTTTATAAATAACGAGCCGCTTCTGGTCGCTACTAAACGTAAGGTGGTTGGAGCATGTGTGAGGAGGAGCATGTCTGGTGCAGCGTTGCCAGTGAAACATAAAATGGTTTTCCCTAAATCTAACGACTGATCGCGTTTCAAAGCAATTTATGAATGACTTGATGGGTCTATTTTAGTTAAACGTCTTTGGCTTTAATAGATTGGAGTAATCGTTGCAACCTTAAGAGAACTCGGAAATATACACTTGTCTATCCATAAATTTATTAGATAATGTAATGGCTGAATTAAGAGCTTAGCAATTCTTTTGATAACAAACATAGGGATACCGCCCTTACCTTTTGATTTTTTCTTTTTTAGTGATTTAATTGTTTTCTCTATTTCCTTAGATACAAATGGTGGCAGGTTAAAAGAGCTAGATGAAAGATTTGACAAGTATAGTAGTAGTAGAGAAGGGGCGGCGCGAAGCCTGGCAAGTAGGCCTCCCTGGGCCCTTTCTGCCTTACCCCTAGAAGATTTGACAAAGTACAACTGGTCGCTGTTGTGCCTTGATAGTGTTTGTCTAGACTATCTTGAGCTACAGTAGAAAAGTAATTGCAAAATGTTCACTCATTTTTTTTAAATTTGAATTAATTTTACCGGAAATATTTATGGAATGGATTTTATGTTTATTTGCAATCCAACCCGTTTGTGAATTAATTATTTTCCAAATTTCTTTTTGTCTATTTTCCGATTTCAGTAGTTTCTCAGAAAAATACTTTTTTTTAGCAACCTGTTATAGTTCTTCTTTTGTTCTTTCTAATGTTTTTTTAAGTTTATAGCTGTTGTAGCTGTTAACAAGTAGAAGTTATTTTTAAGTTCTTGACTTTTTTTCTTTATATCTTAACCCAGTTTTTGGCCCCAGAAAAACAGCCCTTCTGTTTCCTCTTCTTGATTACTGTTTCTGCACAGGAATGATCAAGATGCCTCTCAATTATTTTTAGAAAAGTTTCCCAGGCAAATTCTGAATTATCTTGAAAAATATCCTACCAAGTTTCTTTGCTGAGTGAATGATGATGAATTGTTCTTTAACTTTTTACTTTGTTTTTAAAGAATTGTAAAGATTGTGCATAGTGGTCTATCTATATATCTCACTATTTTAACTTCTGCGGAAAGAAAAGCCTCATGCTACATGAAACTTCTGTAAAACTTGTAATTTCGTTAAAATACAAGATGACGCATGATTTTAAACTTTTACTATTTTTAACTCCTCCACCCCGCCAAAATTGTATGTGTACCACTATACTCGACGTTAAACATCTGCCAAAAAGGCATGTCTTTGCCACAGATAGGTATTAGTCGAGGTATTAGTTAAAATAGGGCAAGAACTAATAAAGCTTAAGTAACTCCAACGAAGTTATGAGCTATTTTAATGTTTCGTAAAACAAAGGTCTAAAAAAGTATTGTCTTTGTTCTACTGGGGACTTGTTAGCAGAGGGGCGACCCGTGGGCCTGGAAATTAGGCCGCTTTCTGCCATACCCCGTTGTGTACCTACCTTCTACTCTCGCTACGGAGGCTGCGACACTCTCCTATCAGGTGCCGGCCGATTCCTTCTCCAACCCGCCGGCTAGACAGACGAGATCCCCTGCTACTCTGATGCGCGACAGTTGTTCGTTCAGCCGATTGTGTCCAGTTAGTTGCTTCTAGGATGATCTGAGTTTATTGGTTGCCGATTTATTGCGCTCACTTGGAACCTGTTTTCTTGTCATTCCCATAAGAGGTTCCGATTTGATATATTAGGTTCCGGCCCCTACTCTGGCAAACTCGTCCGCTTTCTCGTTCCCCTCATAACCCGGGACCCACATCAATGTCCCCTCTTGTCCTGAGCCAATCTCTGCAGTGCGTCAGCGCACTCGTCCACCAGGCTGCTGACTATTTTAGGTGCATTCAAATTGAGGACAGTCTGGCTGTCGAAACATATGCCTTTATGCCGTTTTTGACCTCCGGTTTGGTTGCTGCCATAACAATGGCGTATACTTCTGCTTGGAAGACCGTAGCGTATTCGCCAAACAGGTAACTCTCCCGAACTTTCAGATCTTCCACATACACTTCTGCGCCTGTGGTCTGCCTGATTGACAGTTTAGAGCAGACTGTCGTCTCTCTACTTAATTCCGTTTTGAATTCTTCCCTCTGCCACATTTTCCGTTCTGGTAATGTAACCTTGTACTTTTTGTCAAACCTCCATGGTTTTAGGGCTGTTTTCACTGGTATCATTTGAAAAGTCCAAAAGGAATTAAGAAAGCTATCCAACGAAATGGTGCCGTTTTTAACCCTTTCTAAAAAAATGGTTAAAATGCAATTTTTATGAGATTTTTTGAAAAAGTTATCCGTTTTTTCTTTTATTATACAGTCTCCTGACTTGCTTACTTTTGTTTAACACTAACTTATTTGTTTTTTTTTAGTTCTTGTCCGATTTCTACTTGGGTTATCAGGGATTTTTATGAAATATCAAATTGTAGAACAGAGATATAAAATTACAAAAATCGAATAAAGTTTGACAAATCCCCATTGGAACAAAAAAGAGTTTTGACCTATGTTTTAAAAAGGGTAAAAACATCACCTATTTCGTTCGGGTTAAGCTTTGTTAGTTCTTGTTCAATTTTAAAAATTGATACTTCTCTCTGCTCGGCAAAGACGTGGCTTTCTACTAAATTGTTTAGTAAACTGACGCACATAAAATTTTGACAGTGGATTTTAATGGAATATCAATTTTTACAGAATCCTCATGTAGTCTTAAGGCTTTAGCTTTTCAAAGAAACCAAAGTCACAAAAATAGAATTTTCGACAACAAAACCGAGAACAAAATTACAGTCCAAAAAAAACGACGGTTTTTTTTTGGCTCACCTTATATATTTTCGTACTCACTACGAATAAAACCCATCTAAGTAGTTTCCATTTTTTTCCTCATAAATCAAGCCTAAGCCTCGTACAGGCATTGTTAGCCACTTCGTATATTACCGGCTTAAAACTCCATTTTTACTAAATCAAAATATATTGTTACAGACGGACAGACAGAAACATAGACACAACAAGATTAGATCGAAAATTATTGCCTCCGGCTTATGCCCGGAAGCTTAGGAACAGTATGTATTATTTTATTTTTATCATAGACTTTCAAAAAATAAAGACGAAGCAAAATATTTATCAAATTGATATCAACATTAAACTTACGATATCTATTATCTACGTAAATAGACCGTCCTGTTCACATATACAAGGTGTTCATTTTAAAACTTCCCACCAAAAATTCACGTATTTTTTGTGTGCTTTTGAAAAAATACAGCAACACGTTGAATTTTTATTCGAGGGGGACACATCTTGAAATGTTTGCAGCACGCACCCCCTACAAGGGGTAAACTTTCCTCCTATATTTTTCATAGGGAAAGTGGGTCGGGTGATACCTTGTTTTAAATATCTTTAGAATGTCGTTACAATCGTGCAAAACTTTCCAAAATCTATCGATTCGCTTTTGAGATATTCAAGGAAAGTCGCCCGCGCGCCTTTCTGTTTATTGAGATGCCAGCCGCGTGCGTGGCATTTTAGTTATTCGAATCCCACGTTTCTTTTAATCCAACACATTGGTATTAAAATTATTTTGGGCTTTATGGAAATCCCCTTTTTGTACTGATTTTTGAGTCTGTGATTTTTATATACAAGGCATTATAATGTCAGTGCCGCATCCAGGAATTGACTTCGGGTTGGGGGGGGATTAAGAATAAATAATGAAATCAACTTAATTTAAAGTAAAAATATGATCATAACCAGGCATCTCGGGCGGGGGGGGGCTAACCACAAACACCCCCCCTTTCGCCTCGGTGCGCCAGTGATAATGTAATGGCATGCGGTGAAATTTCAAGTAAGGGAAGCAATTTTTTAAAACTTACCCTATTATTGATCACTTTTTTCAAATTCGTCAATGACGTCGTCATAAAAACGTGGATGCTCTGACAAGGTTAGGTTTGTTATGAATGGTGCCATACTACACCCTCCACCGCGACCTAAAAGGTCTATTGTGGCTCATACCTGTCTACAAGTTACTCCCAACTTCCCGGATAAAGGAAATAAGTCTATTTTTTGAGATTTCCTCGAAATCCTGGGGTACTCTCAACACAAGCCTAAATATTTTCACCCTTGCTCTCATTAGTCCTACGCAGTGGCAAAGAAAATGTGCCGGCGTTTCACTCCAATTCTATTCATGGTTGAGTCGGCATTGGCCTGTATACAGACCTGTGATTATTCTCAGGCTGTTCCTTTGTTCCTTGATAGTTGCAGGAGCTGCTTTTCTCTACGTTTGTCTGGCTCATTCAGAATGGCTTTGGAGCACTTTTGTTCCGGAGTGCCAGTGCTGCACCCCTTTTCTTTCAACCCACTGGGATAATTCCCTATTAACCGTGGTTTTAGTCAGTCTAAAGCAGGGCTCTGGCCCTAAAAATGCAGATTCCGCTCATGCCTTAGCAGGAGAGTCCACTTTTTCGTTTCCTTCAATTTCTGTGTGGCCCGGGACCCATATAAGAGTAATTTTGTTGGTTCCACAGATCTTTAGCAGAGTTTGAAGACAGTTCCAAACTAAAAGTGATTGGATCTTATTTGAGCTTATTGCTTTTAGAGCAGCTTGACTATCTAATATGATTTTGATGCGTCTGTTAAAGATGCCTTTTTTGACTATTTCTCTTGCACAGAGCTCTATGGCGTAAACATCGGCATAAAAGGTGGTAGCAAGGTTACCGAGTCCAACTGAAATTGCAGCTCTTGAACCCGATATACCCGCTCCCACGCCGTCGTTGGTTTTTGATCCTGTGTACCAAATGTGGACAGCTTTGGTAAGGTTATTTGTATCCCCCTCGTTGTAAACAGAACCTAAAATGTTTTTTTAAAGTTGTATTTTGGTAGCCTGTGGTCTGTTGGCATACTAAGTATTCGGTTATTACAAAATACCTTGGTTAGCCCTGCACAGTTTCCCAATGCCTGGCCAGGACACTTCTTATTTAAGGTATTAAATCTTTCCAAAGTTGCTCTTGCCTCCTTCTCCACCCAGATGCGAGTGGGGGGAGTTTAAGCATTACTTCCATTGCTTTCAATGATGCTGTCTTCAATGCTGAAGTTATGATTTTGCATGCTGTTCGTTCCACGTCTATTAGTTTTTGCCGAGCAGTGGTTTTGGACCACCAGCTATAGAGCCATAAGTGCAGCGATCATCGGTCTTACTACCGTTACATACAGTCCGTAGGTTTGTTTTGGTTTCATCTCGCACGACTTCCCACATATTCTGTTACAAGTCCAGAGATCCATTTGTGCCACTTGAAGAAGAAAACGGAACAGTGCAGCGACATATGATTTGGTTTATATGTTATTCATAAATTTTCTACGTTATTTTTTTAGGTTTTTTAAATTGAGCAACCTGGATATTAAAAAAACATTTTCTAGTGCCTTCACCATTTCGTTAACAGACGTCGCCAGCTTTAGCGGGAGGAAATAAAATTGCAAAATCTCCTTTTTGGATTAAAATAAATAAAGGTAATAAAAAATCTCAACAGATGTGTTTTCCAATTTTTTTAAAAAGCAAAATTCCCCCCCTCTGCAATATTCCATTTACAGTCTCCACCCTGCCTGTGTTAAAATATTACCTTTACATTATTAAAAATCTTACTCTTTTTCCTTTAGTTAGTTTGAAGAACTTTGAATAGAAAGCACATTTTGTAAAAATTAAAACACGGCTTGGAGCACTTTTTTGATTTTTTGCCGAATAAACTGAAATTTCTTTCTAAGGCCAGAAAAAAATTTTAGCTTATTCGGCACAAGATCAAAAAAGTGCCCCGAACCGTGTCTTAGTTAGCCAATTCTGATATTTATTTGACTCCAAAAAGTATGGATATCTCTCCCTTTTCTCATTTGATTACCGTCACTTTTTTGAGTCCCGTAGGCACTATTAACTTAATCGGACGGGTCATCAACTACTTTCGTAGTCTACCGACTTAGGGAGTCTGTATCTGGGTCCGCCTCCACGTGATATCCGATCTCATCCGGCCTAGATACCGGCGTGAATACAGGAGTAGGGCTTAAGATACTTTTACACTTATTTTACCTGGGTTCCCCCCTTACCCCGCTCATCAAACCGGTCTGATGAGCACCCCCTAGGAAGGCAGTTTTCTTTTCCTAGAAGGATTTAATTTAGCCTAAACCCCTTTGTCGGGGCTAGGGATCTTTAACGTGCTCCACTATCAATATATGGATCACACGGGACCGTCCTCTTAACGTCCTCTCCGAGGGACGGTATGGAATCGAATTAGACTGCCTTCTAGCTAACTCGGCCTACTCCGCTTCATACTGCGTTTTACCTTAATCTTACAAAATTCTGTAATTTTATAAGAAATCCAAATAGACTACCTGCAAGACCCGGGGCTTGAACCCAGCATCTCCTGCTTGAAAGTCGCGGCGTTAACCCCGACACCAAGCAGGCAGGTAAAAAAGTATGGATATCACATGACCCGTTTTGAACGTCACTTCGACATTTCCTAAGGTCACTGACAGAAGAAAAAGAATGGCCACCGATTCAAATGTTTGAATATTTTAAATTGGTGGCTTTATATTGCAAACTATGCGGTTTTTAAGAGAATTTAAAATATACTTTAAAAAATAATAAATATATCGTCGTTTGCATCCAAAAGTTGTTAAAAATAAATGGCGATATTTCGTTTAAAATACATGAAAGTCGAAAAAATGTTGCTGGATTGTTTCATGTATCGTATGCTTTGATAGAAAACCAGCTCGTGGCAAATTTGAACACGCGTCGGATACCTAAATATAAAAATGCTGTCAATTTTATAAGCTGAACAGAAAACGTGATGAAAACTAAAAATCCAAAGTAGTTCTGACTGATGCGAGACTAGTGAAATACTTGGCTATTAACTTTGCTTTAGTGCATAACAATATTGAATTAAAAATCAAAAATTTGGAAGAATTTATTAACCTACTTAAAAAATTGAGATACGACAAAATTATAAGTGGAGAACTAAACAAACCTTCAAAAAAATATTTAGTTTCAATTTGAAAAAATTTCTCTCTGTGATAATAAATATAATTACCTACATTTTGTATTTAACCTGATTTATTAAAAATTACTATACTCGGCTGGCCTCACACCCTATTAGGAAAATTGGCAGTGGGGGGGGGGCTTTTTTTAAATGACTAATTTCGTAGTTAAGCCGACGCGAAGTCTCAAATCTGTAGGTTTTATAGTTTCCGACATATTGGAAGAAAAAAAATGGGGGTGGGGTCTACGGACACGCCCCTGGTCGGCATCAGATTCTTTTCACCTCTGCCAACAGTCATATAGTGCAGTGTGTATTTGAGAAATTACGCCCCCCCCCCGTAATTTTTTTTGTGCGCGTTCATGAGTTTTCCAGCGCCATTCGTTTCGAAAGTATCGAATTTCGGGGTTTTTTTTAGGGGGGAGGCTGCGTTGCCCCCCCCAAAAAAAGTAAAAAATTTCCCGCGCGCCTCTATCCAGAGCCGTCTTTATTTATTTTCTACGACGATTAGTAACGGTGCAATACTGGTTCAAAATGTATTACAAATAGAAATAATCTAAGTTTTGAATAGGGTTTTATAAAAAAAATTAAAATGCCTTAAGACACACACACACAGTGGAGAGCGAAAAATAAGTTTTCATAAAGTTGTAAAATATTTTAAAAATCATTCACACCAAAAGTCCTAAGTCGTCTTAGTGGTAAAATAATACCATGCCCACACTCGGCGCTTCGTGGTGGAATCCGCTGTTGTATAAAAATTTAATGTAGCAATAATTCTAAAAATCATTGCCTATAATATAAAGCGTTATTGACCATTTATTGGTTGAAGAAGATGTTTAAGCAGTTAAACTTAAAATATAGTTTTTTTCCTCGTATTATTTTTACTATTTTTTTTTTGCTTTAAACTTGGGGCCTTTCAAAAAACTTACATTGGGCATTGTAAAGTCACGCTGTCCATGTAATTTTTTATTGAAAAATACTGTTATAATAAATTGTTATTAAAAAAAACTTTTAAAGAACAAGCTTTTATTAAATGCACTCAAAAGTAGAAAATAATTTTTTATCTTTCTTATACAATAATAAAAGCGATGGGCGCAAATTAAAAATTTTAACTTGTATGTTGTATAGTTGATAAATAGCGCCCTTTAGTATGTTTTTTTTGCAATATGTTAATTTTGCTGGGTTATTTCTCAAGGTCATAAAGCTTCAAACTCCATAAAACTCTAAGGATCGAATTTGGCATACATGCCTAATAGTTAAAGGTAGATTTAATGTTGGACTGACAAAACCTCGACTTATTAAGATTTTTTGAGGAAAAATACAAAAATCTTGTTTTTTGCTATTTTCAAGGTCATTTAAGGTCGGATGATGGGTAAATAACAACAAAAAGCAATGGAATAGCTACCATTCCCTCAGAAAAGGCAGTGGTAACCGTAGACCCGAGTTTTGCACTAGTAGTGATCATCATTACTTTAGACTTGTATAGAACTTTTTTTTAGTTCCTCGCTGCGTTAGATTTCAGTGCCGACTTGTTTTTTAATTTCTTTATTTTTTGTGTTTAAAATGTCCCATTGTTTGTAAGTCCATTAACTTTAATTAAGTTTCTTGTTAATGCTTTTCCTTTGTGCCCATTTAGGAAAATTAAGGGAAACGCATAAATGGCGCTTGTTCTAAACTGTGTCGTTGTTTTTAAAAGGAAAATTGTACTAGGAATACGAAAGAAACACAAACATTTTTCACACTTGAAAAATAAAAGTGCACACTTTTCCTCCCTTATTGAAAAGAGTCGTCCATTTTCTCAAAGGGACTTGAATTTCAAATGCTTCAACTTGGGAAACTCAATGTCGTAAAGTCTCAAAATACAAAATTTATTCAAAATTTGGTAGGTTACACGTGTTCAGACCTACAAATTAAGATATACTAGTACCGTAGAGTAGGGCTATTTCAGAAATCTTTTGTACTTTTTTGATTATATCTCGGAAACAACTGCAAATTATTTTTCTCTAAAAACTCATTTTGATAGGTTCTTCCATAGGTATTACATTCCATGAAAGAAAGATGGACCCCTTTCCATAGGAGATCGAAATTTTTTTTTGAAAACAGTACAAAAACAAATCTAAAATATTTAAATTTTGCAAAATATGGATTCACTAAACCCCAAACTAATTGTCTTGTCTAAAATAGCCCCACTTTACGAAATGGTCAGTAGAATTTTTGTTAATGACAGTAGATGAACGATAGGACATAACCACAGTACCAACACATCTCACAATTTCCTGGCATGGTTATAAGAACATTCAGTTAAGTAAGAAACAGTGTAGAACGGAAAGATTGACCGTTATATTTTTTAATCAATTTTTTGACAGGTTTTTGCACATTTGTCACAATTCAAGGAGCTGCATGAAACCCTTGAAATTTTTGCCGGCAGACTGATACAAGTTCCCACAATAACACCTAATAAAATTGTCGCTATCAACCGGCAAGTTTTTGCAGTATTGTCAGCTTCATCTGAAAAAACACGATATCCAAAATAACCCCGCGTTTCTCAAAAAGCCCTATTTTACAAGCTTATTCTTAATATAAAATATATATATATATATATATATATATATATATATATATATATATTATATACCAGGTTATTACTATTTTTTGCTTACTTTAATTTTTTTAATTTTGACGGTTCTTGCAATTCGAATAAGCTTACTAGTACATCGTATTTTATAGGTCTGAAGATGCCTATGTAGGCGAGACACGTGTAACTTACCAAATATTGAATAAATTTTGTATTTTGAGACTTTATCACTTTGAGTTTCCCAAGATGAAGCATTTCCTCCCTTATTTTAAGGATGAAAAGTAAAAGGAGGTATAAAAATTAAAAAAGAGGAATGAAAAGTAAACGTAGGAATAAAATTTTAAAGAAACCACAAATACAAAATATGCCAGTTTTTTCTTCTAGAGCAGCCTTTAAAAATACCTTATAGTCTTGACTGAAAATTAAACTAAAATCGTTAATATTGATGGTGTTTTGGGAATTTCAGTTGTTTATTTACCCTTAATTTGTTCGTAAAAATGATAAAAGGAGCCGCAGGCAAAACATTTTTAAATTAAATTTTTTAAATTAAATTACATTAAAAAGACCATTTTGACACGAAATCGTAAAAATGAAAGCACCGCAGGGTCTTATAAATTTCGAAATTTTTATTTAATGGGTTTGATGAAATCAGATTCGGAAAAAAATTGGTTGACGAATTGCAGTTTCTATAGTGAATAAGTTTATAATTGAACGTTCTTTTATTTAAAGGGTTTGATTTTGCAATCCAATCCAATTTAAGCAAGCGTTGAGAATAATAAGCCGTTTATTTTTTGCAGGAATTTTTTTCATTCTGCCTTGCATTGACGCCTACGCCAGAGTAGACCTGCGTACAAGAACCTACGACATTCCGCCACAAGAGGTAAGAGTTTAAACAAAATCAAAAGTGTCACTTTTATTCTATTAAAGAGCGCAATGATTGCAGCCAGCTAACCGTACCGTATTATTCGCATCGTAATCCTTGACCTCAAAGACTTTTATACAATCGAAAATCGGAGATACTTAGCCTTGATCGTTGTAAATTTGGTTTGATAATACAGAATTATTCGCAAGTGTGCGCACATCAATTTAGTTGAATATTTCCCTCATGTGCTAAAACTTCCGTTTACAGCGGTAATAATTGCATTTTATAGAAAACGAAAATTGCACCGCCAGTTCCCATTTACTTTGTTTATATGGGTCTCTTAAAGCGTTTTTATGTAAGGACATTGAAAATGTTGTCATATAAACACCACTAAAACTGATTTAAGCTCTAAATCGATTTTATTTTAAAGCGATTTAAGAAAGTGGTTTATCACTTAAAAACCCATTTTATGGTCGTTACCAACATTTTAAAAACGCTTTAGCGCATTTCTTCCAACCGAAAGAAATACTCAAGCCTGGTTTTCCGAGAAATCTGTTGTTAACTAAGCTCTTTTATTTGTTGTTTCTTTAAACTGACATATTTGATGACATTTTATGAACAACACAACAAACCCTTATATAAAAGCGATTTTAGGTGCTAATAAACGTAGTAATATAAACACCGCTAAAACCGTTTTGGCACTAAATCAACTTTATTTTAAAGCGATTTAAGAAAGTGATTTATTGCTTAAAAACCCATTTTAGGGTCGTAATTAACACTTTTTAAACGCTACAGAAATACTCAACGAAAAATCTGTTTTTAACTAAATTGCTTTATTTGTTTTTTCTTTAAACTGACATATTTATTGACATTTAATGACCGACGAATAAACACTCGGAGAAAGCGATTTCATTTAAAACCTTTCTTTTGGGTGCGTATAAACGTAGTAATTGTTTCCATAATGTCAAAACAAATCAAATGTCAGAATTACATTGTTATAATTTTTATTTGCTGTTTCCAATGAGGTGGCACTAGATAACAAATTCAAAGTCACATTTTTTTTTACTTCGAGGACACCCATTTCTTTAAATTTTGACTTATGTGTATCTGATTCGGGAAATATTCCAATAAATTACATCCGTACCCGATAATTTTTGTGTTCAACGTGTTTTTATTACAAGTTGCATTCGTTTGTTTTCATATTTTTACGAAAATGCCCTCATCCTGCGGAGTCGGGCTTTTTCACGATAATATGGAGACAAACTCATGCAGTTATAAAAAAAACGTTTTATGCCAAAATTATCGGTAATTTTGATGCACTTGTGCAATTACCCCGAAAATTTCTCTCATATGTAAAACTGTCCATAAGAGGTGTAGAATTATCACTGAATTAATAAGTGATAATTCCCAGGTAGGTGATAATTCCTCAATAGGTGATAATTCCAATGCTCTGACGTGATCTCAATAATATATGCAGCGCTGCTGATCACCCTCTCGCAAAGCATTATACAGGGTTCCTAAGCAAATCCGTAGGGGACGAAGCAGCCGTGTATAAGACGCAGACAAACGGAAAAGCACATTAGGCAGAAAAGGATGGGCATGGGGCGATGTTGTCGCTACATCTTACACGTAGTAAATCCATTCCAGGTTGTTGTTTTCTAATGTTTTCCATTTTCATACCTTTAGGACTGGAATAAAAATTGTTTTTGCTCGACTTTAATACCCAACTGATGAAAGAAATCGTAAAAAAAATATTTTTCGGCTTTTCATTTTGTAACCATTGTCCTTACGCACTGTTTACAGGATGGGGACTGAGATACATTCAAATGCCTAACCTAAAGCGTTCATACACGGCCGGAGAAATCGACTGAGATATTTCCGTAGAAACTTTATCAAGCAAATAGGACGGGTTGACGCCTTCGAACGTCCAACCCGGGTTTTGCACTTTGATTCGAAATCAAAAAGGAGGAACAGTCAGATGTGGGGCCGTGCACAAATTACGTAATGGTGATTTTACCAATTTTTGACCCCATCCCTATGTAATGTTTTGTAACGGTTTGGCACGCCACTCCCCTAATATTACGTAACGATTTCAAGACCACTACCCCCCCCCCCCAAAAAAAAAAACTTTTCACTTATTTTCATTCCAAATTTTCTTAGTTTCACACAAATGCAAACGCTGTCGAAAACCCCCCTCCCCCCTAGGACCATTACGTAATTTGTGCACGGTCCCTGTAGACCCAGTGGAGGAGGGCGAGAAAATTGATATTTTTTTCTTAAAAATTATACTCTTTAGACCTATTTCTTTGCGTTCTCGAAATTACGTAATTTTTGAAAAAAAATTGTAAGCGGCGTCATTTTTATTTCGTGCTTTGTTTTTCTAACATTTTTGCGTTCGGCTAATTTAATTGAAAAATTTTTGCCTGCGGCGCCCTTTATCTTCTCACTCGAAACCAAGATCCCCCGTTTTAGGAAAACTGATCCCGTCTCTGTTTCTAATTTTTTTCGAATAAAAGTAGAGTATGACCCTGGGGGAAATAATTTTTTTCCACGGTATGACGAAAATTTCGAGAAAGTTGAAGAAAAAAATAAAAAAAGTGGCAGAGCTCAAGTTTTTCGTAAAAAAAACGTTTTTTGTAAAGAAACAGAGCAAAATAAATCTTTTCACCCCTTTTTGGGTGTTACAAATATTGGCAGCCCCTTATTTTTCGCTTTTACCCTCCCGCTAGTTTTGAAGAATTGGTTCGCTACATGTTTCGAGATCATGTCATAAAACACCTCGAAAATATCAAATGTAGTGTAGGGCCAGCTTTATTTAAAATCAATAATATCGCAAGCAAAAAGCTCTGCAGGAAAAACAGCGCCGTTTATTGATTTCTTTGGCTGCTAGTGCTAGCTGCATGGTTTGGCCGTTTCCGGATAGATGTCACTAGTAGAACAGAATGGAAAGAAATTTAATTAAAAGCGAAGATATTTCTTTCTAATGTTAACAACCTCACGAGTTTATCGCTCAGTATCGTAAATAATGGACCCTGCCGCCTCCTTTAAGCAAGAAAACGCTGTGGTTTGGACCTGGCCGTCATCTTGCGGAATTTGCAGATATCTTGTCAACGGTTATTATTGCAACTATGATTTATGCTCACAATGAAAGAGTGGCGACAATTTTTTCTCATGAAAGCAGTCCGGAGATAATAACAAACTGGCACCATTGCTCAATATATCTGTTTCTTTTGTGCGCGCAGAACTTTCTATGCCATTTCTGTTTGATTTATTGAAATCCTATCCCTGAGGAAAATCTTAGGAACCCTGTATGTATATCGCGATTGCTATGGAATAAACAGAACGACTTACGGCCTTAGCAACGCGTACGAGTAAACAAATTCGCCGACGCGCTGCGTTTCCGAGTTTTCCGAGTTTTGCTACAAAATGAACCGTTTCGGGTCTTTATCCCAGGCCGAAATCTACTCGCACGTTGTACAATTAATTACAATAAATAGTCTAATTTTTATACTCTTGAAATTTTCTACCAAATACCATTCGCGCTTTGATAATTAATTCTGAAAAAACGCGTTTTTGTTGAAAACCGCACTCGATTATTTTTTCCGTTGTATCGGGATTTTCTGCTTCGATACAGCGAAAAAAATAAACTAAAAAAACAAAGTGAATCTCGTGTCCGCAAATAAAAATTAAAGTAACACTCGTGGCGTATCGGACAAAACGTTTTTGTTTCCCACTTCATTACGATCAGGCCTCCAACGTCTAATGGAGAATCCAGACACCTACAGACCTGTTTCATCCTTATTAGGAATCATCAGGGAGTCATAGGATTGTATTCGAGAGGTGCGCATGGTGCCCGTGTAGCTTCAACTGCCTCCGAAAAGAACTCCCGTAGGTAACAAAAATCACCCTAGTTTTAATATAAATTTATTTTAACCGTTATTCGAGTAAATATAAATTTGTTTTAATAGTTATTCGATTAATTTTCTCCTCCTTCGGTCCCGGGCTATTTCGCCAAAATATGAAAATAAACTCTTGTTGTTTCTAGGCAATACGCAATTATACGCACTTACACGCAATTACGAATAAAAGGTGGTACTTTCAACCCCCCCTCTGAACCCCTGTTTAAAATTTCCCAAACACCAGAAACACTCATCGATTAACTTTTAAAGAGGAAATGCGCATATTCAACTTTGTATTGATTTGGAAAGTGTTATAGGCAGTGGCATAGCCAGATATCGAAGCTGGGGGGGCGGGTTCATCATTTAATATAAATAAACTAGAAATTAACTCTGTGTTTCGGACTTCCATTGTCTACTTAGTAGTTTGCACCTGAAGACGACCTGAGATTGTACGTCGTCGTGTATAAATATCTAGGTCATAAAGGAGGCGTTTAACGCCCGCGTCGTGGAAGTAAATACACGAGCCGCCAGGCGAGGGTTTTTACACGCTGAAATATTTTTTATTTTACAATATTTTTTTTTGATATCATTGATTAATATTTTGATAATAGATAAATCACCAGTTGACAAATAGTTAAGTATTCGAAAGTGCAAAAGGTCACTTGGTTATAGTTATTTCTGTCTCTCAATCAAGGAATCTGAGACACAAACAGTTGCTTGTCATTAGCAAACATATCAACAAAGTCATCATTACAAATAATGTTGCGTTTTAGTCGCTATTTTTACCGTTTTTCTTCTAAAATATTATGGAATTTGAAGAAAAAGTCCCTAGAGATATACTGGAGGCCGCTGAAGAGGCGAAGACGAATCTTTTGCCGGCCAAATCAAGAAAACTATACGAAAAAACCTATAAAGATTATGTTTTCTGCCTCTGGTGTACTGGTAAAAACATTCCGGAAAGCAACCTAATCGTAAAAGAAGACGCCTTAGTTGCATACTTCAACGAAAAAGTGAAACAACACAAGCCGTCTTCCCTATGGAGTTATTATAGTCATTTATTATTATTATAGTTATTATTTTTCTACTATAGGTAATTTTATTGTTGCGTTCGTTTAATAAAAATTATTGAAACAAAAATTTGCATTTTTTTGTCTATATATTCAAGAAAAGAGTATTACAAAAAAAAACTATAAAATGACTGCTTTTCATAAATAATTAAAAAAGCCCCTAAATTTAACACATGCGGGCCTTAAAATAAGTTTTAACGACCACGGGCGGTAAAGTACTGTTTTAACGCCTACGGGAAAACGGGAAACTGTTGGATTTTTGGCCTCCTCCGCCAGTTCTACCACTGACTGGTTTCAGACACAGTCCATCCACTATTTACTATGACGAATCGATAGGAAAAAACGAACTTTACAAAATACACCGGAGTTCGTTTTTTTGTTATCGATTCGTCATAGTAAAGAACCCGAATGGTAGATGGACTGTGTCTGAAACCAGTCAGTGGTAGAACTGGTGGGGGAAGCCAAAAACCCAACAGTTTTCTGTTGGTAAAACACTCTTTTCTAAATAAAATATAGAAAATGGAAGTCCGAAACACAGAGTTAATTTTAAATACATCATTGTCCCAAGCTTTCAAACAAAAATAAACTAATAAAAGCAGGCAAATGCATTCCTTACAATTCCATACATTAAAGGAGTATCAGAGAAAAGTCGAAGAGTAGCGAATAACTTTAATATTAAAACGGCTTTTAAATCTAATAATACAATTCGAAGCCGCCTTAGTAAAACCAAACCGGAGAACAAACACAATAAGGAATGCATTTACCAATATCCTTGTAAGTGTGGTGAATCATACATTAGGCGAAACAAAAACACCACTTATCTGTTAGGCTTAAGGAACATCAGACGAATACTTAAAGAGGTGAAACAACGAAATCAGGAATCGGCGAACATGCATGGTCAAAACAACACCGAATGAAGTGGACAGAAGTAAAGGTTTTGCACAAGGAGTCGCACTGGAAGAAACGAAGATTTCTTGAAACTGCCTTCATTGGCAGAATCAGGGTATTTTCAGTAAACCAAGTGTTGAAATTCCAAATATTTGAAAACCCTTTCTTGGGCGGAGCCAACTTCTTAAACTTCACGGGTGAGTGATTTCCCATAACATATAAGTATGTAGCTTTAGGAATAGATTGTAGTTTGCACCTGAAGACGATCAGAGATTGTATTGATCGAAACGTCGTGTATAAATAAAATATAGACAATGGAATTCCGAGACACAGAGTTAATTTCAAACAAATCATTGTCTCAAACTTTCAAACACAAATAAACTATTGCCTATTGCTTGAGCTCTTAACTGAAGGGAGGGAAGAGAATCGGTTTTACTTAGTTTTAAAAGCAATTCTCATCTAGTCTCATTTGCAATTTTGTTGCGCCGCAGGCAAAATTTTTAAAAAAATTACACTAAAATGCTATTTTTAACACGTTTCAAATGTTGTTGAAAAAAAATTGCGTAAAATTAAACAATATTTAATATTGGTATAACACCTCAGGCGAAAATTCTGACAAAAAATTCTCTAAAAATTTTGATCTTTTAGGTTTTTTGTAAAATATTTTTGAAAAAGTAGATTGGGTTAGATGCCAAGAAGGGGTGGGTTGCGGTGGTACATTTGCGGCCAAATCACAAAACCGCCGCAGATGAATGTTTTAAGAAAAATTATACTAAGAATGCCAAATATTACACGTTTTGAATGCTGGTGATAAAAATTCCTGAGAATTAAACTAAAATTGTAACAAATAATGACGTCATAGTACCGCAGGCAAAATTTTTAGATTAAGACATCATACCAAACACACTTCACAAACCGGAGCAAAGGTTCAAAAAAGTGCAAAAGCCATAGCTCTCCTTGGGCCCCTTGATCATGATTAATGTAACTGTAAAAATTAAGGAACATCAGACGAATACTTAAAGAGGTGAAACAACGAAATCAGGAATCGGCGAACATGCATGGTCAAAACAACACCGAATGAAGTGGACAGAAGTAAAGGTTTTGCACAAGGAGTCGCACTGGAAGAAACGAAGATTTCTTGAAACTGCCTTCATTGGCAGAATCAGGGTATTTTCAGTAAACCAAGTGTTGAAATTCCAAATATTTGAAAACCCTTTCTTGGGCGGAGCCAACTTCTTAAACTTCACGGGTGAGTGATTTCCCATAACATATAAGTATGTAGCTTTAGGAATAGATTGTAGTTTGCACCTGAAGACGATCAGAGATTGTATTGATCGAAACGTCGTGTATAAATAAAATATAGACAATGGAATTCCGAGACACAGAGTTAATTTCAAACAAATCATTGTCTCAAACTTTCAAACACAAATAAACTATTGCCTATTGCTTGAGCTCTTAACTGAAGGGAGGGAAGAGAATCGGTTTTACTTAGTTTTAAAAGCAATTCTCATCTAGTCTCATTTGCAATTTTGTTGCGCCGCAGGCAAAATTTTTAAAAAAATTACACTAAAATGCTATTTTTAACACGTTTCAAATGTTGTTGAAAAAAAATTGCGTAAAATTAAACAATATTTAATATTGGTATAACACCTCAGGCGAAAATTCTGACAAAAAATTCTCTAAAAATTTTGATCTTTTAGGTTTTTTGTAAAATATTTTTGAAAAAGTAGATTGGGTTAGATGCCAAGAAGGGGTGGGTTGCGGTGGTACATTTGCGGCCAAATCACAAAACCGCCGCAGATGAATGTTTTAAGAAAAATTATACTAAGAATGCCAAATATTACACGTTTTGAATGCTGGTGATAAAAATTCCTGAGAATTAAACTAAAATTGTAACAAATAATGACGTCATAGTACCGCAGGCAAAATTTTTAGATTAAGACATCATACCAAACACACTTCACAAACCGGAGCAAAGGTTCAAAAAAGTGCAAAAGCCATAGCTCTCCTTGGGCCCCTTGGTCATGATTAATGTAACTCCCAAACTCCCCTTCCCCTGGCTACACCACTGTTATAGGTATACCTCTCAATAGTTTTAAAAAATGCTAAAACAAGTTTAGTGCCAATTTTCAGAACTCTCTTGCTTTTCGTTCTTAAGATGGGGAAAATATTCACCGAATGCGACTCGAGACGACGACGGGCGGCCCCACTTCTCAGCAGCTCCGCAGCTAACCTTGTGCATAGGGTAACAACAAACGAGGTAGAAGTAGGCGACACGCTTGACATTGCTCCTGGTAGAGGAGACTAGCCGGTGACCCAAAAAAGGACGACCTGGACTTCTCCAAGATCGGCACTCCATGGGACGCGGCTTGACTCCGACAGATTTGGTAGCGGGAGTCGACAGAAGGTGACTTGGAAGAGGCGGTACCACCTTCGGGTAGCAAGACCACTCCAAAGAGATGCATCTGAAGACTCCGAAGGAGACCTCGACCAGCGAAACCGGGACCTCGATTTTCGGGTCAACCTATATGACGGCGGGCTGCTGGGGAGAAAAGTCTACCGTCAACCAAGTTCTGCTGGGACGGTAGCGATGTTAAGCGCGGTCTACACGTTACCTCTTATCGTATGATTTATATGGGTCGATAAAACGTTGCAAATAAGACGTTTCAGAGGAAACGCGTTTACACTGAACAATTAGTTGAATACAATTTGTTGTGATGAGATGTGATCTGTACATCATGGAAGAAATACTTTTGTTTTTTTGTCTTTACCTGCCATAGAAAAGGAAAAATCTTGTACAGTTCAATAAATTCCGATAGAAATTCACGCGAATATTGTGAAAATTAGAAGACACATAAATCGTCACAATATTTTTCTTCGGTATGCCGATAATACAGTAAATCGATATATAAATCGAAAGGAGACCGTCCACACGTAACGACTTGTCTGTACAAATCATCCAAATCTATGCTCGACAGTTCAAACTTTCAACCCCGTCGACGATGTTTGCACAGTTCTATTATCGTTCAAACTTGCTGTCTACACACAACGTTTTACCTGCAACGTCTTATCGATAGAGACAAATCGTACGATAAGAGTTAACGTGTAGACCACCCTTCGGAGAGGGTGTAAAGCCGGCGGTCCACTGTGTATCCTTGCTACGCAGTCTAAAGATCCCTGCCCTCGACAAAGCTTAGAGCATAGATTAAGGAACTATAGATCCGTCACTTCACCCTTCCCGCCAATAATTATTTTTCGCGAAAAGTGCGGTTATGTTTCCGCGTGCAAAGGAACTGCCAACATAATAATATTTAGGTTGGCAATATTCTTTCTAGAAATCTGCAGCTCCTCCTCTTACCCCTTCTAGGGTTCTCCGTCAGAGGGCACATTATGACAAAAGTGACAGAATGTCGGTTATGACTCATAACTTATGAGTTCCATTTTGAAAACTGAGGTTTGCCAAGGTTTTTAAAAAGTGATTTTTTGATTATTCCTGTTCAAAAAATTGTGATTTTATCCTTCGATTACAATGGCTGAGAAACAAAGAGTTAGAGTGTGTTGTATTCAAAGCTGTGGAGACCGTGCCATGATCCCAATAAAAAAACGGGGAGACATCGTTTCCCCAAAGGCAATCCTGTAATTTTTCAGAAGTATAGTGAAGCCGTTAAACGCGAATAAACTAAGTGCTGATGAAATATATAACAGATTTTACGTGTGTGATAAATATTTTGCTCCAGAGGACATTTTGCAGACTGGACGCAGAGGTCTTAGAGAGTGATGTCCCACACTAACTATTTATACCTATGTGTTAAAACACCCTTTCCTTATTTCATCAAGTTTAGTATGGCTAATTTTTGTGGATATCAATAATAAGTTAGAAAATGCGACACTTGTGTATTCCAAACCAGGGGTATTAATATTATTTACACCAAGACTTTTTCTAATGTGTGGGTTTACCATAAATTGCCCCACATACAAATTTTTTTGAGATTAAAATAATTTTTTTCTGTTTCACAAATTTAGTTTGGAATACAAAAGAGTGGCATTTATTGTTTTTTATGTACTAAAAACAAGATATAAACATTTTAAAGAAAATTATTTAATATTTAACAAAGCACAGACAAGATCATATTGTAATATTTTCTTTATTGTGAAAAATATAAACTAACATGTTTCGAAATATGCCATAATCTTTTACAATAAAACAACCAGAGGTAGTACAAAACAAGTGCATTATTATGGGTAATTTGTATTTATTTCTTAAAAATATGCTTTTTTATTTTAACTTAACATAAGTAACAATTTTGTTTTGTGCCTAGTAAAAAAGCATATTTTTAAAAACTAAACCTAAATTGCTTGCAAAGAAAGAACCCTACACAAATTACATTCGAAATGGCTATTGTCTAAATGTCATAATTTTTTTATATGTTGTAGTACTCAATAAACAAAGCACAAAAATAAAAAACCGAGATACGGAGCAGCTTTCTGAGATAGCTGATAGCTGAGCTTTAAAGTTGACGTCTTTTAAGGCTAAATCCTTGGACATGTTCTAATTTTCTTTTCACAACTTTGTAGATTACCGCCAAAATAAAATAATTCGTTTCTGTATTTGTCCTGAATGAAACACCCTTTCCATCCAAGTAAAAATGTTCTTATATGGGTCCTTTGGTACCACCAACCAACCGGCGGTAATCAACAAGGTTGTGAAAAAAAACTTGTACCATGTCCAAAAATATAGCCTAAAAACACGTCAACTTTAAAGCTATATATCTCAGAAAGTAATCCTGCTCCCTATCTCGTTTTTATTTTTGTGCTTTGTTGATCGAGTACTACAAAATATGAAAAAATTATGACATTTAGCCGACAGCCATTTTCAATGTAATTTGTGCAGGGTCCTTAAAAAAAAGCGAAAATTTAAGCGAGCACCATCTAGTGGTCATATTACAAACTAACAAAAAATCCATAGTACGGTTATCGCGAATTTAACCGTGAGTCATCTAGTGGTCGTATTACAAATTAAAAAAGAAAAATCAATATAAAAGTATGGTTATTGATCGCGTGCATATCTGCGCAGACTCGCCAAACTCCAAATAGTTCCGAACCGTTTAACACGTAACTGTCGTATCTATTGTAGCTCCTTAACCTATGGCTTAGAGAAAGAAAACTTGCATCCTAAGTTGCACGTACATCAGTCGGGGGTGCACGGGGGGTATGGCAAAAAGGGTCCATTATGCGGCCTAATTTCTAGGCCTACGGCCGCCCATCTACTACTACTACTACTACTAGCAGTAATATTTCAAAAAATCCTTTTGCCTACTCGCGCACGGTAATTTGCACTGTACCGCACTCATTTGCGTGCGGAAAGTAGTGCTTTACCGCAATAAGTGCGGCAAATTTAACGTTATGGCACTTTATCATTCCGTGTGGTAAAGTGACTACGTTTATTTCAGAAAATTAAAACACAGATATTTTTTTTTGGGATCTTCTGAGGCTTGTAGGTAAATCGTGTACCTAGAACATGCGTAAAGTGTCTTTACCGACCTTGCCGCTTCGTTCTGTCAACTGCCGTCGCGTGCGGTATAGTATCCCTTTCCGTACTTGTTAGGTAAATAACTTTTTCAGTGAGCGCTTACATTACAAACCCAAACTATCCTTCCGTGGGTAGATATAGTTGTTATAGAGTGGGCCAAAAAATTTGTCACTTTTTAAACGCGCTATAACTTCGGCCGATTTTCGAGATTTTTTACTGTCTTTATAGACGAAACTTGAAACTTCACTGACGCCACTCAAAATTTGACATATGTCAAAAATCCAAGATGGCAGAGAGCTTTAATAAATGAGTACATTCCCCCCCCCCTGCGACCATGGACTTGATTTTTGTCAATGAAGCAAAAGCCCCATATACTTTCTTCGCCTACCGAGGTATCACTTATCTAAACTGGTTATAAGATAAAAAAAAGTTACGCAATTTTTATATCAGGAGAATTTAGACCAAAAATTGTAAAATTTCGAAAATCGGCCGATTGGGTCCAAAATTCTAGCGCGTTCAAAAAGTGACAAATTTTTTGGCCCACACTATAGTTAGTTAATGACCGTTCTATATAAATCATATAGATTATAGTTATGCTGGAGCTGGATCGGGGCCAGCACTCAATACGTGGGGCCGGAACCACTCTTAGGTATAACAAGGAGACAGCTGCAAAGTCGACTCATTAAATGGGCTAACGATGCACTATCAGACTCCTGGGAGAGCGAAATAGGATGCAGACAGTCCAAAGACGGACCGGACGCGGCCAGACTCAAATGGCTCCTGGGAAGGACATGAAAAGATATTGGACTACTGAGAGGGATACTGACCGGCCACAACCGACTCAGTAAGCATCTGACTCGCATCGGGATCGGGAATGACTCTATCTGACATGCCTGCGGGAGGGCGGATGAGACATCCCGGCAATACCCTCTCCACATAGGCCAATCAGCTCTTATCGTTTTAGTATCCTTTTCTCCACCTTCGCCGCCATTTTGACAGAAAACTAATGGATTATCTGTCACTTTTGAGTGAAAATGGCGGCGAAGGTGGAGAAAAGGACACTAAATCGGTATGAGTTGATCGGCCTATCTGGAGAGGGTACTGATCCCGGCACCACCGGAGTGCGATGCATACCTAAGGATGAGGCATCAGGTACTCGACCAACCGAACCTGGATGCACAGGACCTACGAGCTCTCAAGTGGGCCAAAGTACTGGAAGAGAACAGCAAGGCCCGGAGAGCCCACTACCGTTCAAGCGGAGCTGAGCTGGGATAAGGTAGAAAGGGACCGATTGGGCCTACTTGCCAGGTCTTGGGCCGCCCCCTAGTTACTACTACTACTACTACTACTATTCTGGAGCTACCTAAACGGAAAAGAGTGTAGCTGGGATATCTAATAGCTAATTTTAAATCTTCACATCACGGCATTCCGATTTAATCTCTTTCCTTCGTTTCACGTCCCAACTGACTGGCATTATTAGAATTCATTCGGAATTGCGAAAATTACGGCTTAAAATTAATTTTGCTGAAAGCCGCTTTGAGCACTTGACCAGATTGCCCAATTCGCAGTGGATGGTCCAAAATGTGACAGAAGGTTAAATACATTTGAATGACGCAAATAGTTATACTAAGTTCTTTTTCATATATATATCAAAAATCTGCTTAAACTCACTCAGAAATTAATTAATTTAAAACTTTACTTGTAGCAGCGACGGATCTGCTGGTTATAGTAATTAAAGAGTTACTCAAAATATTAAAATAATAAGTGGGCATAATCAAGGGTATTAGCGCTATTTTTTAGAAACCCCTGAGAAAACCCAACCAAACTCAATTCCACTCCGCCCGACAGCACCCGGTGATAAATTTTTCTTAATTTTTTTCTCAAAGATTCGGCTATTTCAGTGGGGATTAAATGTCAAGTTCTTAAATTTATGCTCTTGTAGCTTCGGAGATATGGCATGCACTGTTAACTACTTTTTAAAAATAGCGGTGAACCATGCAATAATGGTCGCAAAAACCTTTGGTTCGAACGGTAATTAGTTATTTAGGAAAAATGTTATTTTATTAAACCTAACCCAGTGGCGCACCCAGGAATTGATTTTGAGGGGGGGTATTAACGATAAATAAAAAAGAGTGAGATAGTAACACTTAAAATGCAATTTTTGGCTTAAAATTAACCTAAAATCCTAAATACTCATGGGGTTTTGGGAATTTGGTTTGATTACCCTTAATTTGTTTTTAAAAATGCTAAAATACAGACATAATGTTTTGATAAAATTACATTAAAAAGACCAATTTGACATGAAATCGTAAAAATGGAAGGTGTTATAGTGCCGCAGGCGAAAATTTTTACAATTTATGAGATTTTAAAGATTTTTGTTAAAAATGAAAGTCCAGGCTTTTGTATTTTATTATTTATTATTAGTTATTTCAAATAAAAAAAAAACAACTACTTACGGCTACCTTTATTATTATATACAGGGTGGCAACTTTAAATGGAATATTGGCGTAGCGGATTAAAATATTGTTTTTTCAAAAAATTCAAAAATATGTCTAAGATTTTTAGCAGCTCAAATTTTCGGCAAAAATTTTTTATGAACGGACTTTCAGAAAGGGGTCTATTCACATACAGCTATTTTTTCCAATGAGAAAACTCCGCTTGTAGCACTTTGTTGGCAAGCTTATCGAAAAAGAAAAACGCTTGTGTATTTTTTTTTGACATTTGTCAATATATGTATCATAATTCGTTGTGTTGGGCTTCAAATAGAACATTGCCCCTAACGAGTGGGAAATTCGTATTTTAGGAAAATCCAAAAACACTTCAACTAGTATTTTTAGCAATCAAAATTTTCGGCAAAAAATTTTTGTGAACGGACCCTCGGGTCTATTCAAATTTAAAAACTTTTTTTTTTAAATGAGAAAACCACGTTCGTGGCACCTTGTTGGAAAGCTTATCAAAAAAAATACTTTAGGGTTACCACCATCATCCTTATCGTCGCCCCTCTCCTGGAACTGCCACTGCAACAGATTGGCTATAGCCTTCTTACAAGCTTATTATTGTCTTGATTCATAATTCATTGAATTCCCTGATTGGTGCAGCTTTCTGACCATGTGTCATTTGGGACAAAACTCCAGATCACAGCTAACAATATTTTATCAAATTTTTTGGTAAAATGCTATATTTTACGAAGTTTTTTCCCTGTTCCCTGCGGCGCAATTTATACACTTTTTTATGCTTTATTGTCAAAGAGAGGTCAATGCGATCACTGTATAGGCAATTTGAACACGAGAAGCCAACATACAAAAATAATAGAAATATAGAAGTGATTTTTTCAAAATAACTTTTTAATTTAAAGCAATTTGAATTGAATTGCGACAATATGCAATACAATATTTTTCTTAAGGTCTTGTATTCATTTTTTAAATTAAGAAAAGGTTTTTCTTATAAAATCTTATTTAGAGAGAAACCTGGAGAAAAAGCATCATTTTTGGAAAATTGGGATGTCTAATTGGAAAACTGTAATTTAATTTTAAAAACATTCACAATCAAGACAATTTTCTATTTCAACCAAGAAAACATGTTGGTTATTATCATATTTCATTGAATTCCCTGATTCTTACAGGTTTTCTCTGACCATTTGTCATTTGGGACAAAACTCCAAATCACAGCTTACATTTACTGGGACTTTACTTAATTACACTTTGTCAGTCAGTATACAGACCGCTTCAAGCTACTGCGAACATAGGGCGGAAGAAGTCTAATTTGCCAGTGTACGTACATGCAGAGACACCGCACGCCTATCAGTGAAGCAACCAATACTCAGGCTTGCGATCACCACTTGCATGACTTTCCTTTGGTATTTAGTACGCCTCTAACCACGGTGCTGTGTGGAGCGTAGTCAATGAAACCGAAATTTGGTCAATAAATACGCAAATTTTTATAACGTAATTTTCTTATTTTTTGTCACTGATAAATAAGAGCGTTTTATTGTCAACTCCTCAGATTTATCAGTGACGACGTGTTACAATGAAAATAATAAGGAGAAACAAAATAAAAGCAAGTTCTCAAAATAAAATAATACATTCTAAAAACCAAAAAGATTCTCCCAGTCAAAAAAAAATTAAAGCAAATGTTCGAAAATTCTTCCTTGCTCGGCTAGACAATATCCGAGCCTACTATAAAAACCCCTTCTAACGTTTCCAAGCATGTTAGGGGTGATAATTTGAAAAGCTTCTTCAAAAACAGATAGAAGTCATTAGGAGCAAGATCGGGAGATCGAGCTGGCCATAAAATAGTTCACCGTGTACTTATAACCCGATTAGGAAATACATTATCAAGATATTCCCTAACAAGGCCAACATTGTGAGCGGAACAACCATCTTGTTGAAACCATGTTTCACCAAATCTTACACCTAAAAACTGCCTAGCAGTTGGAATAATGTGCTGCTGCAGTAGATCCAAGTATCTAGGACCATTCAAATTGCAATTGCCGTTAATAAAAAATGGCCCAATTACGTGTTCCCCTATAATACTTCTTCTTACGTCAAAATACAAATGCAAATTTTCCCTCGACCAATATCGAACGTGTGTTGGGTTATGACGATTTGACCATTTGACCATCTGTACTTTTTCGGCAACTTCGTAGACATCCATTTTTTGTTTTAAAAATGTATTATTTCAATTAAGAACTTACCCATCTGTTTCTCGAGCAAGGCAGAAATAAAACAAAATAATAAAAACAAAATGAATTTCCAAAAGATAACACTGCAGCGTGCTTCGAATCCACCTCGGTCGTACGGCACGGAGAGTAAATTGGACTTGATTCCCCCTATGTTCGCAGTAGCTTGAAGCGGTCTGTAAACGATTAGTGGCTTTTAATGGCACCTATCTAGGTGTATATTTTCCCAATAATATTTTAAATATGGCAGAATAGAGAAAATATATTTTAATTTTTATCTTACACTATTGTCAAATTTCCGAAGACGGTTATACGCTCTATACGATCGCATCGCTACGTGGTGGCAAGATCGTGAACAACATTGTATAACTGTATCTGTATATTATACCAATCGACCTCCGACGAAAAAGTTGGATAAGGCCTTCCCTTGACTATAGTAGCAAACTGTTTAAAATTGTTATACACGGTGATTCGGATTGGCCTCCGGATCGGAGGCGAATTCGTCATTTTCGGAGACCAGTGCATCCCAAGCATCTCTATTTCGGAGGCGTATAAGACAAAATGCATATACAGGGTGGATTCTTTAAACGGAACCGTGCTTCTAGCGGGTCAGAATTTGGTTTTATAAAAAAATCCAAAAACACGTCAACTGAGATTTTTAATTTTCTTTAATCGCTATATTGGATTTTTTTTATGTCATTTGGTTTACGAGATATTGCAAAAAATTATATTTTTTTTAAATAATAAATAATTTAAGATTATTGAATTCTAAAAAAAAAAATATATTTTTGACAATACCACACGCTAATACTCTATTACACTTTTTCAGGAAATTAAAAATCTCAGTTGACGTGTTTTTGTATTTTTTTATTCAACCAAATTCTAACCCGTTAGAAGCACCATTCCGTTTAAAGAATCCACGCTGTATATACGTGTGAGCTTGATGTGGGATGTTCCAACTCGTGCACAATTTCGCATGTCTCTTTAGATAATCTAACATCTACATCGTCGTACTCCCCCAAAGGATTTGTTCCAGGAGACAAATAATTTTTGGTCTTCTTGGTGCTTCGACAATGTCAATAATTTCGTCATCATATCCAGTTGATCAAAAATAAATTCTAAGTCATCGATCATAGCAATTTCACTAAATACTTACAGTTATTTTAACAAAAACAAATTTTAAACAAAATTTTAATAACTATTTTGTGGTTAGAATCTTTCGGTAACTATTAAACTGGAGTTTAACAAACACTCACACCGCCGGTAACGGTTAAACCAAAGTTTGGTGGTAGACTGCACCTATAAAACGTAAAAATGTCGACATCCGTAGTTTAAACTGAAGTTTAACGTTTAACTATGAGTTGCAAAATTGCGCCTAAGAGCGCAACATTTAGTAAACACACATAAGCACCATTTGAACTTGTTTTACAAGCCCCAAGGCGTTTTCTCATATGCAACTATTTCAAAAAAGTTTCAAAACAATGACGTCACATACTACGTCATAGTTTGACAAGGCACTTGTGGCTCGAATAAACTAATGTTTCATCGGCACCATCTTAAAAAACCAAAAATATAGAAGGAAACTTTCGCAAATATATTTATATAAAAAAATTTTGTGGAAAAGGTGGAAAAACAAAAATAAAGACGCTAACAGTTGACGAGAAGTTAGCCACAGTATTTGACAGTTAACTAATGCCTAGTATACAGTTCAACGTCTTGCCACTGATTTCTATTTCTCTCTTTGTCGAAAAGAGTGAGAAGCAATAGATGGCAGCGGCGCAAAATTTCAATGTGGAGTCTAGGCAAAAGACGCATGCGCTAGTTCGAAACCATTCAAATTTGTGGAAAAGTGACGTCATTGATAACAATAAAATTGACATTTAAATTGATTCTATAAATAATAAAAAAAAACAAAACCTTTTCAATTTTATGCGGATTTTACTAAATTGTTGCAAAGAAATAGAGAATTTTCTAGGTTGTATATGATTTTTAAGCACTAATCACACGAGATTTCAGAATTGTGACGTCACTAATCAATGACGTACTTATTGAAAAAGTTTTCAAAACGGGTTCAATGTAAGAAAACCTCTCTGACCTTCCGTCTTAAGAGTGGAGATTCTTTTTTTTCTGTCCGTGACACTTGTCTCTGGTTCCATTTATCTACGTCTTGTATCATTTCTTTATAAACAGGTTCCCTATGGTCATATTCTCTATCTGTAGATCGTGTCTTGTTGTTTGGCGGTAGTCCTCAGTAAATTAACGTATGTTCTGTGTCATCTATTCTTTGACAGTACCGACATATGTCGTCCGTCTTCCCTATTGGCTTTGTGTATGTCCTGAAAGATCCATGTCCCGTTAGAACTTGTGTCATATAGTAATCCATTTTGTTGTGTTTGTAGTCTATCCATATTTTAATGTCGGGAATAATAATTTTCGTTCATTGTCCTTTTTCGGTATTTCGGTCCCATGTTGGTTGCCAGGATTCCAGTGTTGCAGCTTCTTTGTTTTCTTCACTGTGTTCATTTTTATCTTCACATACAATTTCTTCGACAATTAGGTCTATGGGCGGGATTTCTGTTATAGCCTCTGTCCGTGACATTAGCTGAGGAAATGTCAAACTTCGAATGGACGGCACATTTTGTAAGAACTAATTCGAAATATTGAAACATTCGAATCTGTGGCCTTAGAAATGAATTTTAGCTTGTCCGGCAAAAAATCAAAAAAGTGCTCCGAGCCTTGTCTTAATTTTTACAAAATGTTTCTTCCGTTCAAAGTTCAGCCAATTATGATGTTTATTTGCCTTCAAAAAGCATGGATATCCATGACCCGTTTTGAACGTCAGTTCGAAATTTCCTGAGCCAAGGTCACTGATAGAAATAAAAAATTTGATCTACAATGGATGAAAAAAGCCTCCCAAGACGGCCAGAAGTGGTGTTATTTATTCTTCTACCTTTTCCTTTGTTTCTGTTTAGATTAATCGATTGAAATCAATCCCAATCCTGATATTTCCGTCGTGAACTTACTGCGTGCAATTGAAATTAAACTATGAATGCAAGACGTTACTGGGACGCTGTATATTAAAAAGGCAAAGCTTTTAAACTGATTTAAACTTGTAGAACATTTAAGCAAAGAGATTGGGTCGTGACTGAAGACTAACAATAAAATTTGTAAAAGCGACCGCAGCAGGCTATAGAACTCTTACGTTGCGATTGATATAGATAGGGTGACCCGATCTTTTCCTCCGAAAAATTGTATAATTTTATTTAGTATGTAAAAAACCAAATAACTACAAAAGATAGAAGTTTAATAGTATATTATAAACCTAGGGACTAAAGTTCTACTTTTAATCCCTCGACGAAAGGTTTGTACAATCCGCTAAGAGATTAAAAGAGGCTTTAGACCCGAGGTTAATATACTATTTTATGCAGTTTAGAAAGCCAAAAGCTGAAAATGCAAAAAATTAAAAAAATTATGTAATTTAACACCCGCACTACTGATAATTGTCATTGATTGTTGCTGGCATGATGTAATTCAAAATTTGGTGTGCTCTGGACGTGCTTCTTTGATAATAACACATTGAACATTGAAAAAATCGCCTAAGAGGCCATTGACAGCCTTCTTCTATAAAAATGTCGTGAGATCTATAAGAAGCAGTTCTCTGATAGCGTATTCCATTGAGGCAATCGGTGCACCACTGGTGCGCAACTGGTTCGTTTTTTGTGTTCCATTGACAAGCACTTTTTTAGTTTTCCTGTTCCACTGGGGAACTGACACCTTCAGTGTGGCACCGAGTTTCGCTTTTTCGGTACCGGCTCTGAGGACTCGTGCCGCCCTCAAAGCTGTTTCCCGCTATTAAAAATTCGAATTGCGAACATTTTCTTCGTTACTGAGTAGTAGCAGAGGCGTTCAAATTTGTAACAATTCTCAAGGATCTGCAGCAGAATAGTTACACAGCCTTAAACTTATTATAGTTTTTCTAAATTTCAGCAAACAGGACAGAGATTACACGACCAAAACCAAGCAAATGCATTCCTTACAATTCCATACATAAAAGGAGTATCAGAGAAAATGCTAAGAGTAGCGAACAACTTTAATATTAAAACAGCTTTTAAATCTGATAACACAATTCGAAGCTTTCTTAGTAAAACAAAACCGGAGAGCAAACAAAATAAGGAATACATTTACCAAGTTCCTTGTGAGTGTGGTGAATCATTTCGAAACAAAATGCCAAGTATCTGTTATGCTTAAGGCACATCAGACGAATACCCAAAGAGGTGAAATAACGAAATCAGGAATCGCCGAACATGCATGGTCAAAACAACGCCGAATGAAGTTGACAGAAGCAAAGGTTTTTTGCACAAGGAGTCACACTGGAAGTAACGAAAATTCCTTGAAGCTGCCTTTATTGGGCAGAATCAGGGTATTTTCAGTAAGCCAAGTGTTGGAATTCCAAATATTTGGAAGTCCCTCCTTGGGCGGAGCCAACTTTTTAAACTTCATGGTTGAGTGATTTCCCATAGTATATAAGTACGTAGCCTTAGAAATAGATTGTAGTTTACACCTGAAAATGATCAGAAATTATACTGATCGAAACGTCAATGTAAGTCCGAAACACAGAAAGGCCATGAAAGGAGAAAAATTTAATAGTATCAGTGATATTAAAATTGAAGAGGGAATATTTTTGGGTTTCCAGATTGGGAAACTTTTCGGAGATGCGCAATTCGATTTCATACTTCCAGGCAAAGAAAAAGACGCTTGAGAGACACTCAAAATTGTTGCAACAAATTTTTTGGGAAACACTTGAGCACACCTAGGACGTAACATGTCGTTAAATATTCTCATCTGGATTACTTTCCGGAAAATTGTGGTGCTGTGTGTCGAGTTCGGTGAGAGGTTCTATCAACATATTTTAAAAAATGGAAATGTGTCAGCCGGCTAGTGCTCTGGAGTATCACGAGAGATGCCTTCAAAAGGCAGGCTAAGAAACGCAAAATTGATGTATAAACTCTATATTCAATAATAAGACTGTGCTCTTTAATTCCTTTTGTTAAATAAAAATATATGGTTATATGTAAGTATATTATAGTTTTTTTTTTTGAGCCAACATATATTTTTAATTGGTATTTCTTTGTTACTTGGGTGTAGTTAAACCCAAAAATATAGTTTTTGTTCAGGAAGCAAAAAAACCAGCTGGAATTTATTCCCTAGTTTTGGCAAATGTCATGTTAAAACAACGAAAAAAAAACACATCGCAAGTGTTTCTCTTGTACGTTGATGGTGAATATCATAAATTTATGTTAGTGGCTTTCCCGCAACACTTTCTGAAAACTTCACGAAGAAGAGCAGCACAGAGTAAAGCTGCGGTTTGCCAGGAGCTTTATCATACAGTTTCCAAGAAATGCGGTGCTGCGCTAGTGGTAGGAATTAAATGTGCCAAGATTTCTTAAAACTGTATGAATAATAGACGGGTAAATAAAAAAAGGTTATTAAAGTTATACTTGGTGGAGTTAGCGACTAATTGCACCAGAATTCACTTCCATGTTATGAAACGGAAATCCACCGGGAGGCACCTCTTAAATCAGTGCCCATGTCTCCACTACGGTTTGAAATATTGGATAAAAGACCAAAGCATTGGTATCGGTATTCCTAACGCGTAATAAAAAAAGTCAAAATACAGTACATTTTTGACTTGCTCATGACGTTTTTCGAACGATGCCAGCTTTTTTGACGGGTGCGATGACAGAACAGCTGATTTCACTCGTTGCGTACGATTTCAATCAGCAGCTGTCATTGCACTCTTCAAAAAAGCGGGCATCGTTCGAAACATCGCATAAACAAGTCAAAAATGTATTGTATTTTGGTTTTGTTTTGAACGCGTTAGGTATACCGATACCGATGCGTTTCAATAAAGTGACCATACCTACGTCATTTGGAGGGAAAGTCCGTCTTTTAGATGACGCGTCCGTCGCTGAAAAATGTCCGTCCAGACGTCCGTCTTTGGAACTTATTTGGCTTGTTTTCAAAATTTTCATGAACATACTTGCCGCGATATACTTTTCAAATACCAGCATCGGAATCCGCTGGCTGGGTGTTTGAACTACTCGGCCTTTCTAAAAATGTTTTCTGTGGTGCTGGTTTGTTTTTGTTTAGTTTTGTGGTATTCAAAAAGTTCACAAGTATGTTTTATTGTGATTTAGTGTACCTAACTACGTGGTATTTGGGTGTAATTTTTGCAAAGAATCAAATACAAGTAAATGTAGTTTGCAAAATTACACGTCACAGGCACTTTCTAACAGTTATTTATGCACCGGGCCTAGGTCAAAAAGTACAGCTTTAACGCCAGCAGTGTGTATATAATAGCCTGAGGCGTCAGTTAAGGGTTGTTATACGCATTTTATATACAGGCCACCCTGTATATATTCTTTAAACGGAACGGTGCTTCTAGCGGGTTAGAATTTGGTTGAATAAACAACTCCAAAAACACGTCGACTAAGATTTTTAATTTCCTTTAATCGTGCTATATTGGATTTTGATATTTTGCAATTTTTGAAATCTGCAGACAATTCTCTCTTCAGCAATACCACACAGTGGGATCTATCTTTTACGATAATCAAGAAATTATTATCTAAATCTGTATGGAAAACTTCGATATTCATTCAAATATCCCCCGTAAAACAGGGCATAGACAACAATTCTATGCAAGTTTAAATGCCTCTATCTTGGAAACCATAAGAAATAGAGTATTAATGTGTAGTATTGTCAAAAAGATAATTTTTTTAAAAATTCAAAAATATCAAACTATACAGGGTTTTTTTTCCATACCTCGTAAACAAATCGACATAAAAAAAAATCCAACATAGTACGATGAAAGAAAATTAAAAATCTCAGTTGACGTGTTTTTGGATTTTTTTATAAAACCAAATTCTAACCCGCTAGAAGCACCGTTCCGTTTAAAGAAAACAGTCAAAAACGTAGTGTATTTTGAAATGTTTACGTGTCTATTATCTTTACCTTAAGTGTCTATTGGCTTATGAAGATATATCACTTAAAAGCTCTTTAAATAAATCCACCAATACCACATTACCCACTCTGATCTCAGGTAAACGGTGGCAACATACAATAGGGGGGGCTTATGTTAAGAATTTAGCGACTATTTTAAGAAAATTTAAAAATTTTCAGTAATACTTACATGCTTTCTGACTAATTCGGCCCAGCTGATCTGCAATTAGAGTTTGCTCAACTTTAAAGTTGTCAAAATTTTTGCAAAAAAACGGTGGAAAAAAAGTCGAACATTTGACAGCCCTTAAAAATCAACTGATTAATAGCGTATTCCATTGGTAAATTGAGTGTGTCACTCGTTGTGCACTGACACCGGTTTAGAGCTGTCAAAATTTGCCCTTGTGCAGTTTCAATGGAATACAATTCTGCAATAATGTAAATAAAGCTTCTATTTATGATTTTACAATTGCGCTAAACTATAAAAAGCAAGAATACTTCAATTATCGGGTTTAATTACCTAAATTATGCTGGTGCGGAAAAAACTACACTCAGTGTAAAACTGAAGTTCCTAAAAAAAGTGCAACCCAATGGAACAGAAAAACTGAAGCAATTTTGCCCTGGTGGCGCACTATTTTCTCAATGGAATACTATATAAGCGGAACGCGCGATGATTAATCAGTACCCTCTCCATACAGGCCGATCAACTCCTACCGATTTAGTGTCCTTTAATACACCTTCGCCGCCATCTTCACTCAAAAGTGACAGAAAATCCATTATTTTTCTGTCAATATGGCGGCGAAGATCGAGAAAAAGACACTAAAAAGGTAAGAGTTGATTGGCCTATGTGGAGAAGGTATTGGATTAATTTATACCATATGACTATGACATTCTATACTGACTATTATACACAACTTATTTGAAGTTCCAATGGATTCAGCTAGTCCCGCAATGATTTTTTAAATAATGCAGTGGCGAGTGGCGATGGTTTTTTAAATAATGCAGTGGCGACAGGTGATCTATGAAGAGGAGGTGCACAAATTTGAAAAATTGAAAGTGATTTTTTTTGGTCCCTAGTTTTGCCCTTAGTGATTTGCGCCAAGTCAATTTCAGGTTTAGGTCTACTGGCATTTTTATTTCAAAGCTAAAATTATTTTTCAAGTAATCTACCATGCGCGTGCTCATGTGCTCCTATGGAGGAACTCTATTTATGTGGGAAAAATTACATAAGAACTCCATTTGAAGAATTTTCTGTAGGAGAGTCCACGGAAAAATACTAAATACATTTTTTTAATTGAATTGTTTAACTAAAAATAGTGTAGATTTATTAAACAAGTGTGTGAAATATACAATAAATGTCGGGTCGGCATCTGGGGTACATGGAAATTTTAGTCTTCCGCAGATGTTTCCAGGTCGTTACAGCCATAGAACGAATTCCAGAGAACCGGAATTGCCATGATTTTTCTTACCTCATTGTAATCAGTATATTTTTTATAAGAATTGTTATTGGTTGTACAATTTGTTTTAATTCGATTTTCGGTTTTTATATATGCCATAATTGGATAATTATCTGTAAAATGATATTGATATATTAATGACCCTATTTCCATTTTTTCTCTATTTGTTTTTTATAAATATATGATCTATACAAGATTTTTGTACACACTCTTGTTTTTTTGTTAATGTATGGCAGAAAATCATTTGCATAAAGGAAATTTAAATATGTCTACATTAATATTTCCCATCAAAACATGGCAACCCGAATCTGCAAAGCTTCTCAAGTAAGTATCTAAAATTCTATAAACTCACTGCAAACAATTTTCTTACTTCTATAGATAGCTGTAACACAAAAGTTAGTTTGGTTAACTTTTAGTTCGATTTTAATACACTTTGTTACGCCTATATTACAGATTTCGCTTTGGTGTTCTAAATCAGATCGAACAAACACAACCGTCCCGTTATTTTTATTGATTTCGCTATCTTTATACATTAAGTCGTAAATTGGGATATAAAAAATGTTTTTATCATATATTGCGAACGTCTCTGTAAGCACAATAAAATCAAAATTGTCATTCAAGCTGTTCAAAAATACAAAAAGTTCTTTAAAATTTTTCATAATGCTACATATGTTAACGTGGAATATTTTTAATGACGAATGGAATTTTTGCGTTTTGTTTTTATATCCTAATAAGTCTGGGATTTCATACGTTTCATGCTCATATGGTTTATAATTTTTAACGTACTCATCCATTTTGAAAGTAATTTCAGATATTTCTATTAATTAGTAAATTTTTGCTTAGAATATCATTAAATTAAACTAAAAAAGACACAATTTTGTCAATAAGCATTTTTACATATTCCTACTATACTTAAACTCAACCTCGAACTCAACAAACAGTTTAAAAAGGGTAGATATTTAAATTTGTTTTTTAAATATACTAAGACTAAACAAACAGTTTAAAAAAACGATAGATATCTAAAATTGTTCAGGACTAAACTAAATAAAGCATTAAAGCAAACTAAATAGATTGAAGGAAGTTAAGAAACAGTCTTAAAAAATAATCACGAATAATTTTAACAATTTTATATAATTTGATAGATCTGATAGAATTTTCCTGTTTTTTTTTTGGTTATCAATTTTTGGCCTGATGTTGAAGTAGATCTTGTAGTTCTGGGAGGTTGATTTAAAGAATGAGATAAATTCTGATTTTTATTTTCTTTTTGCTTTGTTTTGGGATTTGCGTCCGGTTTTGTTACTCGTTGTTACTTTCAAGCTCCTTATTTTCATCCGTTTATATTGGGGTGGATGGAGCGTTTGTGTTTTGAAAAAGACGGTTTTTGTCAACAATCGGTTCTAGAAAGGTGCTTTTGTTCAGGTTTGCAAAAATGTCAACTGAATATTCGTCGTTACCAACTATGAGTTTAGACTTAACAATTTTGGCTGGAAACTTTTTTTCTTTAGCGACTTTTAAGTAATCGTAAAAAATTTTGTTTTGTAATATTTTTTCTTCCGTCAAGTCTCTTGCAATAGTTTCTTCCGTACCATTTAGTTTTTTAGCATTTTTGACAATTTCTTGTGCTGTTAATTCTCTAACAAACTTGACTAAAATTGACCTAGTCTTCGTGTTTGTTTTTTCTCCAATCCTGTAATAGTTGTCTAAATCACGACTGCTAAAATTAAATTATACTTTGTTTCGAAGAAAATCCGACACAATTTCTTCTAGGGATCTAACATCTGTTTCACGAAGCTCAAAAATTAAAATATTTTTCCTTTTCAGAAGATTTTCTTGTTGTAAAATTTTTTCCTTTGACTTTGTGTTTTTGGTCTCCAAAAAATCTACGGTTGTTTGCAAGGATTCAACCTCTTCTTTATACCTGGTTCAGTCCTACTTTATATCCGGAACATCTTGACTAGTATTTTGCAAAAGTTGAAAAATTTGCTAATTTGTTATGGCGCCCATTTAATAAGTTTGATTACCATGGTCGGTTTTAAGTATAGTAGGCGAAACCGCTAGTGAATCTTATCTGCTTTCGTACCGCTCGTACTTTTTTGCCAAGTTAACTCATGATAATAATAGAACAAATGCAGTTCTTAGGCAAAATATGTGACTTACATGTTCAGTAGAATGTCCAATGCAAGCAACTTTTAATAAGCAATCTAACTATGTCACTTTTAGTTATATCCTGTAATTCTAAACTACTTAAAATTTGATATTTTTTCGGAGCAATTTAAAAACGTTGTTTACTATATATGGCCTACTATATTAACTTTTCTATTCTTCATGAAATCGGATAAATTTTACTTTTAAATGACCCCAATACGTTTAAAAAGTTCTAAAAGGGAAATTATACTGCAATTGAGCATAAGATCCTTTCAATGTATTTATCATGGTACATCGGGCAACGTTGATATTTTTGTATTACCTGACATGGCTTTGTTAGTGCATGCGGGTTCTCCGAAAATTGTAAAAATTTTAAAGTACTTATCCTAGAAGCAGACCTTACTCTAAAACATTTTTTTTTATACCTTCATCAAAAACATGATTTTAGTAATTGTCTGCAGATAACTAAAGTATGGCTTTTTTGGTTACTGATGCAAAAAAACCTTTTTTTTGTATCACGGGTGCAAAAAAATCTAATTATTCTTGCCTAAAAGTTAAGTCATTTTCGCCGGTTTTCACCAAGTATTTACGAAAAAATTATTTAAAAAAGTCTTCAAAATTTCAAACTGTCAAAGATTAAAATGTCGCAACAATGAACGTCACCGAGTAAAAAGGCACATCGCTATGGAAACCGCATTGTTATTTCATTTACCAGCCGCCTTGATTTATAGTGTGAAGATGAAATATGGTGTGTTGCGAGAAGCGCTCTTCGTTCGAGATTTTTAAAAGTATTTTCCTGTTTTTCTTGGATTTTTTAATAAAGGTATTAAAAAAAAATAGTGTTAACAACTCGCGCCTAAACTGTGCTTTTTTTTCCTCGCGTTTTTAAATAGCTCGCTGCGCTCGTTATTTAAACCAACGCTTGTAAAAAAAGCACTATTTTAGCCACTAGTTGTTAAAACTACTATTAGACTAATTTGTCAAAACTCGGAAAAGGTTGTGTATGCATGCATATTTAGTTAAATTTGGGACGCCACTGCACTTCATCATACGTCGGCGCGACGGACTGGCCTGCAGTTGGCGCCAAATAAAAATTTACTCCATGAATAACCACCTTCCTGGCATATAAATTAACAAATGCTTTCCCATTCCTGGCTCTAAAATTCCCAAATTGGAAATATTCGGTAATTCGATAACTAGCAAAAAATCGTAGAATATTTTGTTGCACAGGACGGGGAGTTTTTAAAACATATTTATATAAACATACGAGAATAATGCCCGTATGCACGGGTTCGGCTTGAAATGTAAGCCGAGTTTAAGGTCGTAGTCAAAATCTGGGAAATTGTTTTTTGCAATACTGAAAGGGAAATCAATTGAACTATGTCGACCTGATTTTTTTGCAAAATTTGACGTCATTGAATTTGTTTTCCATGGCAACGCGGAGACTTTATTTATGTTTATCCACAGTGGGACACCAGAGATTTTTTTAGAACCGGGTCAAAAATTTGGGGTTGGGGTACTTATTTTGACTTTTCGCGTTCTGCGCCGATAAAAAACCAAGTAAAATACTAAAATACTAAGTAACTGGGTGTAATGTTTAAGGTTACATTTACAGGTGCATTTATAATTGAACTGGAATCACTGTGTTTTTAGTACTCAAGTATTCGTGTGTTTTTGAAACTGAACTGAAAACTTGCACATAACTATGCCGCAATAATTTAAATCTAAAAAAAAATGGTTGAATCAAAATAAAAACAAAATTATGTGGGGTTATGGGCTCCGAATGTTTCTATGCGAATTCCTAGTAATTCCAGCGAGCCAGTAAAGTTCTCTTGGTTCTTTGATAGACTCGGGGTAATGCCCGCGTAGCGCTAGGCCTTTTTCGGCGGGCGACCGCATACTCAGAGTGGGTTCATTTTTGTTTTAGAACAAAGTTTTTGAAAACACATTTTTGGAAGATTAACCTAACCTCGAATGGTTTTCTCTCAGAAAACAAAAAAACAGTTTCTTGACAAAACACCTGCATTTACCATGGAATCGTATAAATTCTACGATCTATCGGCCAACACTTGAACTGCCTGTATTTCCCAAATTCAATGAAGTGTGATTGATCGGTTTTCTTTTCCAGAGTTCTCAGGCTTTTAGATTATTTTGAGGCTGTTGGGATAGATGACACCACCAGAGCTTTTATTTTGAAGGAAAAATAATTGGGAATTTTGAAAAATCCTTCAGATATTTTTGTTAGGCATTTAAAAATGATCATCCTTGCAAACTTTCAGCTAATTCTGATCTTTAGTTTTCCCTGTACACTCTGGCAAAAGATTAAAAAATTTAAAGGACAATGCGTTGCCAGTTGTACTTTTTTTACTTAAAATCCGGGGAGAAACTACAGCCTTAAGCTTTAGTTTTGGTTTGCAAGGGAGTGGAATATCATGTAAGTGGCGCTTAAGCTATAGTTAAGATTAGGTTATGTAAGGTATTTTTTAGTAATGTTGTTAAGCAATTAGGAGTTTCTAAAATTATTCCATTGCCTTAAAATCTTGCTGTGAACTGGTGGTCTGTGTTTCAAATGAAACTTCTTCGGCATGGCGAAGAAGATGAAAAATTAGACTTTGTAATTAAAGAAATACCCCAAGGAGGATTTTTCAAAGATTGAATTATTTCAACACTTTTGATGAAGATACCTTTTACAAAAGTTTTAGTGCCCCAAAAAAATAATATTTTTAAAACTCTGCACAATACCTTTTTCGCTAAGCAAATAATTCACCTTTTTTTGCAAGTTCATTGCAAAGAAACTTAAAAAGAGGTTGGGATTTGTCTGGTGGTATAATAATAAATAGTCTATAGTTTTATTTGCCGTTTCCTCTATATAATCATAAATCATCAATAAAATTGTTTTTTTAAAAAAAACAACCTTAAATTTTGCGTTGCTTTTTGACAGCTGAGAGGTAATAATCATGGTCACCATACAAGAAACACAAAATAATGCAAATGAATACCACGTTACCAATAATTTCCTCACTTTTTCCAAGTGGACCATATTGGGAACTTTTGCAAACCAAGTAAATCTCAAGGCTCACCATCAGTTCAAGCGGCACTTGAACAAGTGGAGAAGGTAAAGGGAAGTGGTGCACACGGATATAAGGCGTATTTTAATGTTAAGAGAATACCACTTTGTCTGTATATTCGGGCACCACATTTTTGCACAAAATTCATAATTTTTTTCTTTTTTGAGTCACATTAAAGACGTAGAAAAATAACAAAGTAAGGTTATGTCTATTAAAATATCAAAGAAGTTAAAAAACTTCCAAATCAGTTACCTTAACCGAAAGGACACTAAAAAACAATAGATCAAAAGATCTTGGGTGGAAATAACGAAAATGCAAACTTGGATGAGCATCCCACAAGGAACACACAAAAGACTAAAACGAAAAGAGAAATGATTAGACGATGTTTTGCCCTGTATAACCAGCGTGGGCTCATCAGTGGTTTTACTGGTCAACCTCCACCATACATCATTAAACACCATCATACACTTTGATTTCCAACTTCCATCGTTCCGCACTGATACTTATCCAAGTTACCTGATCTTTTGTTTTTTTAGTTTCTTTTCGGTTAAAGTAACCGATTTGGAGTTTTTTTAACTTTTTTTTTGTGTTAATTGCCTTAGGAGCATAATCCTACTGGAAATATTAACACGCCAGGACGAATCCGTATCAGGTAACTTGGATAAGTACCAGTGCGGAACGATGCCTATTTGTGAGTGATTCAAAGTTGGATATCAAAGTGTATGATGGTGTTTAATGATGTATGGTAGAGGGTGACCAGTGAAACCACTGATGAGCCCACGCTGGTTACCCAGGTCGAAACATCGTTTAATCATTTCTCTTTTCGTTTTGGTCTTTTGGGTGTTCGTTGTGGGATGCTCATCCAAGTTTGAATTTTCGTTATTTTCACCCAAGACCTTTTGATCTTTTCTTTGTCTATTGTTTTGATCCAACTTCTTGATCCGCCAAGATTGTTGGGGCAAGGAAAAGCGGTCCGACCGATTCAGAGCACAAATCGAACACGCAGATCTCGGCGGAAGCGTGAACCGTTCTTAAATCGAACAAGCAAATCTGTTTTGGGTTGTTCTCGAATCGCTCAGGAGCGGTTTTTGCGCGTAGATTGTAAACACTATAAGTAAATAATCATCTTTTCCGGCAAGTTCCTAATGTTTAAAGATACGACTTTGTTTTGGCTTGAACTATTTCTAACTGTTTGATATATGCACCAACAGGCACAACTAAATTAACTGTGTTACTAATGAAATTAAGCAAAGTCTTAAACAGTCCTGCCTTCATGTTGAGACAGGGATGTCTAGGTCTCCAAGGAAATCATTTCCTTGGAAATTATTTCCTCCCGGAAAATTAGTTTTAGCAGTTAAATAAAACAAGTTACCGGTTGCCTTTATCTAGCAAATTCTAAATATATAAACTTCAAATTTTACAAATATTTGAATGCCGACAAGAAAGAAAACTTTCCACAATAACAATAAATCGGCACTTACATTCCCAAAACTTCAACTTCCCTAATGAGACCCTTTCGCCTTTCCCACTCAGGTACCGGTTCTTGAATTTCGAGAGAATGGTCGCCTGGGAACGTTCACATCCTTCGTTTAGGCTAATAAGAAGGGTCAGAAGCTGTCAAGCTTGAACGGTGCACGCGCAAAGCTCGGTTATCGTTCGAGCGCCCGTTCTCCTGCTTAGAGGCAGAGACGTTTTCTTACATTGAATCCATTTTGAAAAACTGTTTCAATAAATACGTCATTGATTAGTGACGTCACAACTTTGAAATCTCGTGTTATTAGTAAGTATTAAAAGATTTTGTTTTTTTTAATTATTTATAGAATCAATTTAAATGTCAATTTTTCCCACTCGTTATCAATGACGTCACTTTTCCACCAATTTGAATGGTTTCGTCTTTTGCCTAGACTCCACATTGAAATTTTGTGTCACTGCCATCTATTGCTTCTCACTCTTTTCGGCAAAAAGAGAAATACAAATCAGTGTCAAGACTTTGGACTATAAACTAGACATTAGTTAACTGTCAAATACTATAGCTAACTTCTCGTCAACTTTTAGCGTGTTTATTTTTGTTTTTCCACCTTTTCCACAAAGATTTTTTATATAAATATATTTGTAAAAAGATTCCTTCTATATTTTTGGTTTTTTAAGATGGTGCCGATAAAACATTAGTTTATTCGAGCCACAAACGCCTTGTCAAACTATGACGTAGAATATGACGTCATTGTTTTGAAACTTTTTTGAAATAGTTGCATATGAGAAAACGCCTAAGGTGTATGAAAGTGTAGGAAGGTTGCGTCGTTACACGGCAATCGGGTGAGGTTCGGCTGTGGTCGGGAGGTTTCGGATAAGTCGTGATAACTCGTTAAAGCGCGTTATTGGTCGATGTCAAGGAGGTGACCGTTTCCGTGCGACCTTTCCTACAAAATTCAAAAGTCGGCTCCTCAATCAGCTCCTACAGCCTTCTTCTTGCACTCTCTACTAACAATATTCCACCGTTTTCGATTCAATTATTAGGAACATTTTGGAACGCTATTTTGACACTTCGTAGTGGTTGTAATAATTACTGAGTCTGCGCTTTGTGGTCATTAACCACTACCACTGCCGTAAGCTACGAATCCATTTCGTTGTGGTTGTGGTTATTTTTCTAATTAACTTTAGAGGATTTTGTCGCAACTAATTTTAATTATAATAAAATATTACCAACATATAAAACACTTATTTTGTGGAATAAGCCCCAATTTTGTGCTTTTTCTGATCTTTAAATTTTTTTAAAAAGTGACAGTTTTTAATGTGTTCCAAAAACTCTGGTAAAATCAGCACTTGGTAGTGGTAGTGGTTGTTAAACACTACCGCAACGGCTGTCAGAGTTGTCAAAAGTTTAAGCGTTTCAAAATTTCCCTATTATTTCTGTTACATTTGCCGGTTTTATTGTTTTTAATTTTATATATACTTTTTTAAAATTAAAATCTGGTTCATTTGGTAAAACTGAACATTTTTACTGTTACTTTAGGAAAAATTTTGTTTTTAACAATAAACTACTGAAGAATCCAATACTTTGAATAAGGTAATTTTGGTCCTATAGTTTAATGGCAAATTTTGTTACTCTTATGGTTACCTTTAATGTAAACAAATGTTTAATCATTTCCATCCCAACCCGAGCAAACCCCAAACTACTAATAATCATAAAAAATACAAATCACAAATTAACAAATTTTTTTAAAATAAAACCAACTTTCTAACAAATCTCCTACCACAGAATCACACCAAGTATGGTTGAGTGGCTTTTTAACGGTAACGGTATAGTGCCTATTCGGCGCTAATTAGCGCCTATGTTTACCTTTAATAAAGGTACTGGCGTGACAGGACGCTACTTCGCTCGGGCTGAATAAAGAAAGGTAAGGGTAAAAACCTGACCAAAATCACCCAATTACCCTTAACCGTACCGCTGTTTTCTGACCATTGCTATGGAAATCTATGATATTTTTAGAGAAAAAGAGCTTTGCGCGACAACCAAGGTAGGCATGATTTATTGCAAAAAGTTGTGGGGTAGAGATTTTAATTTTGGAGATTACCTCATCGCAAATTTTATAGCTATATGACAGGCTGCAGTGGCGTTCCCATGAATTCGTTTTGCGGGATTTTAAGATAATAATGAGTAATCAATCAAACCAAGTTTTTGCACAATGTTTTGTATGCTTATTTTAGAACAACCCTGAGTCAGGGGCGTATTCAGCCGATTTCAAGTGTTCGGTTCGATCAGTGTGTAAACAAATAAATTTATTAAAAAATAACCTATGTCTTATATGCTCCGCTGGCGAAAATTTCAGGAAAATTAATCTGAAATTACCATTTTTTACATGTTGTGTAATTTTGTTGACAAAGATTTGTCAAAATTAAACTAAATTCATAAAAATCTTTAATACCAAAGCGCCGCAGGCAAAATTTCTTGCTGTTTGGGCAAAATTCTTCAAAAATCTTGTTCTTTTCTGATATATTAAAAAAGCTTAAGTTCGAATCTGGTCTCGATTCTAAAACTATTCCTAAAATCATGTAGTAAATCCGCTGCGCCGCAGGCAATTTTTTTTTTTAAATATACTAAAAATGTCCTTTTTACTCGTAAATGCCGCTGACAAAAATTGCTTAAAATTAAACCAAAATTGTAACAAAGCGATGCAGTATAACGAGAAAATTTTAAAACTATTTAAACTAAAATTGTAACATTTAATTTTTTAGATCTTAAGCTAAAAATTTGAATTTCTTTTGTATTTGTTGTAAATTATTTAAGAAAATGTGGATTGAGCTAGCTATGAAGAGCGAAAGCGATTGCTCCCCCCCCCCCCCGACCATATTTAGTGGGGAGCGTTGTTTTTGATCGATTACATTGAAAACATCCCGCCAAGTTTTTATTGGCAATTAACATGATTTGGTAATTCCGGTGATTTTTATTCCTAAATTACATTCATGCAAACAAGTTTTTAGATAATTTAGCATTTCCGCATATTTTGTTTCAAAAACAATATTTTTTCAAATTCAAACATTTTAAAGCAGCTCTTCTCCTTCAAAATCGAGCTATTTCGCCAAAATATGAAAATGAACATGCATAGTTTTTAGGCATGCATAATTATCGAAAATTAGGCACTTAGGGCAAGTAGGCCTTTTATAGAACCTTTTAACCAAACCTCTGTGCACATCTGATTGATGCAGGTGCTCTTTAGGATGCAAGTTTTCTTTCTCTAAGGTTAATTTTGCACACCTTTTCTCGAGGGCAGAGATATTTAGACGGCGTAGCAAGTATACACAGTGAACCGCCGGCTTTACACCCCTCCGAAGGTTGATTCCGCTATATGTTAGAGTGGTCAGTCCCGGTTTCGCTGGCCGTCGTCGTCAGACGCATTTCTTGGAGTGGTCCCGCTGCCTAAAAGTGCAGGTCATGCCTCTTTTTTTGTCGTCTTCCGCAGCCAAATCTGTCGAGTCCAGCTGATCTCGAAGAAGTCCAGGGGCGCGTTCAGCGACGGCTGGAGCCAAACCAAAAATGGTTTTACCCCTTCCACTCAAAATGTAAAAAATGGCATTGATATTGCCGAACCATCTTTGAACGCGCAAAGCCGACTGTCGTATCTTTAGTATTTTTGCTAGGCACGGACAGCCTGTTTAAAAAAGAAAGGGACTGTCGGAACTTGAAGCCACGGCCATTTGATAGCCTTTTTCTAAACAGATACCTACTTCCTACCTTCTGTCCGCAAAATAAACGCATTCTCCTCACAATCCACAAGTGTCGCGTCTACACAGTTCATTGTATACAAGAAAAATTGGAGAACCGTGTTGCACTTTTCATTTTAAAATTATTTTATAAATTGTCTTCCATTTGTTAGGTTAGGAAAACCTCACAACTGATTTTTTTTTCGTTGGCCTCGCCCGCGGACCAATAACAACAAGCGATGCCAATTCTAGAGGCGTTTTCGAGTTCCTCCCAAACTGGTATAGCTTCAGCCGATCTTGAACGGTAGGTATATGCTAACCACTTTTGGCATGCTGGAGACATTTCTGAACAGCTAATGCCAATTTTGGTTTGGCTCCAGCTCTCGCTGAACCTGCTGCGTCGGGTTCTCCTCCACCCAAATTTGGCGGATTCGTCAGCCGTCCACCTTTGATCCCCGCAAATTTTTCGAAGCAGTGTCAATCCGTACTTCCAGCTTCCAGCTCGTTTTGTTGTTACTCTATGCACAACGTAGACCGCAGAACTGCTGAGAAGAGGGGCCGCCCATCGCGTCGCACAGTGATCTGGGGCCAGGTCATAAGTGCTCAAATCCGACATCCTGATAACATCCTTAGCCGATGCTAATTGAACTCTTAAATGTCCCTAGGGATTCGACGCATTAAAAGTTAATTACTAAATCTATTCTTTTTTAAGTTATAGAGGATTCATTTTGTATAATTTTTGTTGTATAATCACCATAAGCCTAAAGAAAAAAAGTAAAACAAATTATAAGTAAGGCAAATATTGTTCGTGAAAGAAACTAAAGACATTTGCGTGTAGGTTAAGCATTGAGCTTTTAAGCAGTATAAAAAAAGTGGTGAGAGCGTTTTGGTTTTTACGTTATTTTTTTTTAATAAAACGGTATTTTAAAAGTACTTCCTGCTAGTTTCATAGACTAGATCTTTTAAAGTGCACCTTGGTCCGGCTTGCTGATATATAAGTATTATGTCCCAAGGCTTACTGAGTAAATCTAAATTATACATTTACCCGGCCTGACCTGACCTGACCCGCCCATGAGGAGGAGAGGAGAGATAATCTTCGTTGTCCGGTGCGTTATTATTACCACCAAGCATTTCTCACGGGATTTACTGGTGACATCATTATGACGGACACGGACAAAATTCATTCGCCAGACTCCAAAAACGTGCGCAGGGGGGGGGGGGGTAAGTATAAGTTAAGTACTTTGTTATACTGATGTGTATTCTTAATTGTGGTTAAGTATAATATGTCTCATTAATAAATATTGTATTTTGAAACATGTTATATTTAGCTATTTTTCATAATTAAATTATTTTCAATAAATACATTTGTTTAATTTTTAAATACGCCAATACTCATTAAAAATATCTAGCTTACCTGCCATCATTAACTTTAAAAATTTCAAAAGGCTAAATTAATTTTTAATTTACAGTTAGTTAGCTTCCTATAAACAACAAACTGAAATGAAATTTCATTGATATTGAGAATATTTGGTGTTCGAAATATGTCATATCCCCTAGATATTTGCACTTGCGCCGTATAAATATTAAAATACTCTTCAAATGCAAATTGAAGGCACCAAAGCCCACACGTCATAATTTTTTCAACAATATGTCCTATTATCGAGGATATGTCAAAACGACAGTTGACAACTAAAAATATGTTTTTCACAATCCGCATTCAAAATCATTTCGACTGATACCCCACAAGCCATGTTTGGCATCAAACTGTATTTTTTAAATAAGTCCCCCCTTATTATCTCCGCCCCTGTGAGCCAATTTTAACGTGCTTAAAATGGGACCATCTGGACCCTATCCTAAGACTACACACCAAATTTCGTCAAAATCGGACAAGTGGTGTGAGCCATTTTTTTTACAAACTTGAAGAAAGACATATTAAATTAAATGGCGGTAACAATAATTTTTATATATAGGGCGTCTATTAAAAATAATCAGGACTGACCAATTTAAATAAATTCCAAGATAATGTACTTGTACTTACGAAATGATTTGTATAAGCAAAATTATAAAAAACTACTGTTGTGTCTGGGTGATGTGTGACATGAGAGGTGACATACCTGAAATTAAAAGAGTAACCTGAGGATTCAATTTACCTTTATTATGAATTTATTCAGTGTAACGCTATTAAACAAGCGTTAATATCAATTTTTAAGACTAAACAGTAATAAACTGGTTGTATAAATGAAAGTACTAAAATAATACTGAAGTCAGACAATTAATTAATGATTATTATTGATACTTCTATTTAATTTAATTCAATTAAACTAAACCGCATTGTGTCTGTCACCCACAAGCGTAACAAAATTGTGCTAGTGCTGAAATACTCCTATATGGAGTAATAATGGGATAGTGGTTAAGGTTAGGCTATGTACTATACCAATAGTACGGAAAAAGGTCATCTGCAAGTGGCTCAAGCACTCCACAATACAGGTAGGATAAGAATATTTTACCTAGTGGCTCAAGCACTCCACATCAGTAATAGATTCAGGTGAAAAAGACTCTAGCACTGTCTATTTTGCACTGTGCACACTGGTACAAAGACGCGCTAGGTCAAGGGCAGTACTTCGTTAGAAGTACTAGGAGGTTGGGAAAAGGTATTAGAGGAACGTACTACGTGGCTCGTCCACTTCAGTAGTACAAAACAAAATATCTGCATATCTGCAGCGCACCCGACGGAACACATCCGTCGTTATAACAGTGCAAAAAAATGTAAGGACTCGGACAATGCCTAGTGGCTCAAGCACTCCACATCGGCAACTAAAATACACGCTAGACGGCCGTTTTGCGCAAAAGAGGTAAGGTAATATGCAACTCAAGCACTTTGCAATATTCATAGGTGTATATGTCCATTCCTTTCAATATTTTAAATTAATAGCTTAACCACAAAAATATCCAAATTACTGTATTTTCATATATTGGTGAATAAATGCTTTAGGATGTAAAATTGGCAAAAAGAACATATAACAAAATATAAAATAAGGAAAATCGAAATACTCCGTGAGAAAACTCACCTTTTGAAAATGTAATCCAAGAACAATTACACACACAAGCACAGTTAATATTTATCTTTTAACACTTTTCACCCCACAGTTTTAAAACGTTCTGAAACACCCAACGCTAGTAAAGTGTGGGTCACAGGCTCTTGTTTATGTAACAGACCCATAAATATCGAATTATGCCTGGCTTTTTGTGAATATAATCTTTCTTTATCTTAAAATGAGCTGTGTCGCATTTTCAAAACAGGGTAAATTTATTAGTCTAGTTCGACGGAAAAAACTGACTTCTTACAGTGGTTAATGACAAAATGACTTTTGACCGCTTTCCGACCTAGCCAGATCACTGGGCGTCGCATCGAGTCGCCTTCCGATTAATCCGATCTTCCGTTCAGCGCCCGCATTCTTGAAAAAGTGAGAAGGCAGTACTCACATCTCGCCTGGGGCTGTATTCTTGACACCCGTGCCCGTGAGTGCAAACACATTTTTCACCTGCTTTGAACCATGTGAAAATTGAGAGAGGCAAATACTTACTGGTGACTAATCACGGGTGAGAACGCATGCGCACTTTTACTTTCGCCCAAATTTCGGGGAGTGCTCTCTAGGTGAGATTTCAAGAATGCTTACCCTGCAGGCTAAGAAGCTGTTCACTAGTCTACAACGGCCCCTACCCATTAAAATTCATCCATTTCTTCTATAAATTAAAACCTGTAAAAAGTAGAGGGTTTTTAAAATAAATAGGCACTTAAACACTATAAAAAATGCTTCAAACTTTAACAAAAGAAAGCCTTATTTGAATGTTTATTAAAAGAAGTTTTGAAAAAATTCGAGAAAGTTTTGTAGGAAGTATGAGAAAGCAAAATACTGAAAAATAAAATGTACCAATTCTAGAAAAATACTGGCGAAAGAAATGTAAATTTAAATAACCTAATTTACATCCCCGTTTGGAGTTTTGGGTTTGTGTCACATTTTAGAAACTACAATATTTTCAGTGGCGCACTCAAAAATTGATTTCGGGGGGGGACCCGGTTAGAGAGGAATAATAACTAAATAATTAAAAAACATTACATCTTTGGACGACGTTTTTTTAGTTGTTGTGTTTAGCACTTTGTCTACAAAAACAGGAATCTCTAAATGAATAAACAGTGAAGCCAATCTGTTTAGCTTTTCTTCTGACGTTGAGTTTTTAAGGTAGTTTTTTAAAAACTTTATGAGGAAAAAGATCTTTCGCAAGTACAAGCGGTAAACGGCAATGTGGTCATAATTGATAAAATTTTATCCATACTTTAACAAGAAAACAGGTGCTTACATATAACTATGAGATACTATAATGCAGTGGCACAGCCAGTAATTAACCAGGCATCTCGGGGGAGTTTTTAATCGAACCATTGTTCATCAGACTGTAATTTGTAAAACCCATTTTCATTTTTCAAACCCGGAATTTGTCAAACCATTATTTTTCAAAACCGGAATTCGTAAGACCCGTTGTTTATTAAAAATTTGTTGTGACATCTATACACAAAATATTAAACGCTGTCTGTACAAGTATGCGCTCGTAGCAGCGACAAATGCATTGAAACGCCGCGCCACCTGCGTGTACGCCTTCCGGTCATGTATTTTTATCAGATATTTCTGATAAACAACGGGTTTTACGAATTCCGGTTTTGAAAAATAATGGTTTAACAAATTTCGGGTTTTATTCGAAATGGGTTTTAGAAATTACGAGTTTGATATTAAATGAGTTTGATGAACAATGGTTCGATTGAAAACGGGTCTTGTAAATTTCGAATTTGTTATTGAATGTGTTTGAAGAAATAAGGTGTGGATAAAAAATGGGTTTAACGAATTGCAGTTTCTATGTGTATGATGAACTTTCTTTTATTTAACGAGTTTCATTTTGCACATTCTGAGAAACCGTGGGCGTGTATGGAATTACCTGGAATGATTCTGAACTGGTGCAATGCATTTCCGCAATTTTGGTTTTAACCAAAGAAGGGGAAATTCTGACGTAACGGATCAGCTCATTTGCTTTGGGTATTTATCTTTTATAACCAGACTCTGAACTTGGGTTCATCTTTTGGTGATAAGTTTCGCTGGGTTTAAGAAATGGAAAAAAATACTAAGTAGTGGTAAACTATGAAGGATTAGGAATGTTGATCAAGGTCAACGACCTCGAAACAGCAAGTCTTCTGCTTAATATTTTTTTACTTCCCTGTATTTTTTTCCTACTTAAGGCACGTTTACTTAAACCTGTGTCCAACCTTTCAAATTCGAAAACCGAGCGAATTTGGATGCCCACGGTTTATCAGAATGTGCGTGCAAAATCAAACCCGTTAAAAGAAAGCTCAAACATAAAATCATTCACTATAGAAAATGCAATTCGTTATCCGAACCTTACCTTCAAACCCATTCAATAACAAATTCTAGATTTTTAAGACCCGTTTTTAATCGAACCACTGTTCATCAAACTCATTCAATATCAAACTCGTAATTTGCAAAACCCATTTTTAATAGAACGCAGAATTTGTCAAACCATTATTTTTCAAAACCGCAATTCGTAAAACCCGTTGTTTGTCAGAAAATTTTTGCTAAATTAATTGCGCATTCGCCAATTATACATGAACTGGAGGCGTACACGCAGGTGGCGCGTGGCGCGGCTTGGCTAAAAGTATTCACAGGTAGTGTTCAATACTTTGTGTATAGATGTCACTCTATGTACGTGTACGTATACGCCTCCGGTTCATGTATTATTGGCGAATGCGCAATCAATTTAGAAAAAAAATTTATGATAAACAACGGGTTTTACGAATTCTGGTTTTGAAAAATAACGGTTTGTCAAATTCCGGGTTTTATTAAAAATGGGTTTTACAAATTACGAGTTTGATATTGAACGAGTTTGATGAACAATGGTTCGATTAAAAATGGGTCTTATAAATTTCGAATTTGTTATTGAATGGGTTTGAAGAAATAAGATTCGGATAAAAAATTGGTTTAAAATATTTCAGTTTTTATGGCGAATCGTTCTTACGATGAAACTTTTTAATAAATACGGTTGATAAATTCCTGGTTTGATAAACCATAGGCGTTCGTAAATTTTATTTTCTTCTGGATCAAACAGACTAACTTGTACTATATATAAATTATTAATTTTTGGAAGTTTTAAAAAATACAAAAATTCAAAACAATTTTACTTTTAATTAAGGTTAGGTTAACTAATTTCATCAAAGTGCGCGCAAAAATATTTCCATCGATTGTGGTAGAAGTTTTTATCATGTTTTTATAAGTTCTATAAGATTTGTATGAGTTCGTGTGGGATAAGTTTCTAGGATATTTTTTATGGGTTCTTGTGGGATCGGTTTCTAGGAGTTCCTATAAGCAACGATTTTGGAGAAGTTTCTATGGGTTCTTGTGGGGTCGAATTCTAGGATATTTGATCAGTATCGTGATTTTAGAAGATCATATGAGAAATGATTTTGGAGAAATTTTTATGGGTTCTTGTGGGATCGGTTTCTAGGATATTTAATAAGATTCTATGAAGAATGATTTTGGAGAAAATTTTATGTGTTCTTGCGGGATCAGTTTCTAGGATATTTGATGAGATTCTATCAATATTGTCTCATCTAATCTCATCTCCAAGATTCTTCAAAATCATAGACCCATAGACCTGATAAAATATCCTACGATCTCATCGAAATCTGTTTCAAAAACAACCCAAAACCCGATAAAACCTCCTCGCTCATAGGATCTTCTAAAATTATCATAACGATAAAAGCTCCTCAAATCTTCTAGAAACCAATCCCATAAGAACTCATATAATCTTCTCCAAAATCAAAGACCCATAGACCTGATAAAATCTTTTAGGATCTCATCGAAATCTGTTCCAAAACCGACCCAAAACCCGATAAAATCTCCTCGCCCATAGGATCTTCTAAAATCACCATAACGATAAAACCTCCTCAAATCTTCTAGAAAAATTTCTAGAAAAATCTTCTCCACCATAGGATCTTCTAAAATAGCCATAACGATAAACGCTCCTTAAATCTTTTAGAAACCAATCCCATAACAACTCATATAATCTCCTCCAAAATCATAGACTCATAGATCTGATAAAATTTTCTAGTATTTCATCGAAATCTGTTCCAAAACCAACCCAAATCCCGATAAAAAATTACTAACCTCACAAAAGTAAGGTTAGGTTTTATTTAACGAAATTTTACGTTATCTTATTTTACATTTCAAAGATTCTTTTAAAATTGACAGTTGTTATGCTTATCGTTAATTACTAAACCCAAAAAAGTAGTTATTAGGGATATTTTGGAACGCTTAAAATTTTGACAACTTTGACAGCCGCTGTGGTAGTGTTTAACAACCACTACCACTCATCGATTTTACAAGAGTTTTCGGAACACATTAAAAACTGTCACTTTTAAAAAAATTTAGAGATGAGAAAAAATAAAAAATTTGGCTTAATTTTACAAAATAAGTGTTTTATATATTGGAAACTGATAATATTTTATTATTTTTAAAATTAACTATGCCAAAATTCTCTAAAACTAAACAGAAAAATAACCACAACCACAACGAAATGGCTTCGTAGCTTACGGCAGTGGTAGTTGTTAATTACCACTACGGAACGACGTTTGGCTATTGCGCAGACGCAGTAATTACCACAACCACTACGAAGTGTTAAATAAGCATTACAACATATCCCTATTTTTGCTCTTATTTTAGATGGTCCAAAATGTCTCTATTATAGTTTAGCAACCACGATTGACGCGTTGCGTGAACGCCAAGAATGAGATTCTGATCTTCAAAGGAAGAGATCAAAGATATTTTCAAAGTAGAAGCAGGATTCTTAGATTCTAATTATTGGGATTTTGCTGTTTTGCTCTCCTAGGCTCGGGTGTTCAATGGCCCTTCAGTCACTTCAGTGTTTGAACCTGGTTTAAGGAAAATGGTGAGTTGTTCAATGTTGGTTCAGGACTTAAACGGAATTTTTCTGTGCTCTTGAACCTAGTTCATTTGATCGCTCATTTTTGTTTAAAAAAGAGAAATATATATATAAAAGAATGTTTTTATGGTTTAAAAGAGCCTTTTGAAAATAAAAAAGAATATTTTATCCGAAATATTAGCGTTCCAAAAAAATTTGTTATTTCATGTGTTCTTTGAAATTTGTGCCAGTCCAAACTGCTGGTTGAGGTGAATTTTGAACTTTTATAAAATGGACCAACTAACAGATGATGAAGACTTTGTAGAGATTATTCTGGTGATTCAAGGAGATATTAGAAGGCGAGGCCATATTATTTTTTATGGAAGGTTGAGGGTTGAGGTTTCTCGTTGGCCAAATTGCAGAAAGAATCGAACACCAAACTCAGCAGTAAGTATTTCAATAGACAGTATAAATAAGGTTACGCCATTTTTTGAAATAGATCGTAAGCTTAATTCATATCCAGTAATTTTCATATCCAGTAAGCTCTTTCGTATTATAAGCCTCTCTGTCAATTTTGTAAACTTTTCTGAAACTTGTATGAATGAATTTATGTTTAGTTTTTGGTTAATGACCGTTGAAAGTTTTATAGACCAGCGGAAATTTACAGAGTGTTGGTCAAACGCTTTTTATTGTGAAACTCTTTTACAAAACGGACTAGCTTTAGCATTTTTTTGTTTCTTCTTATATATGTCTTAGGACATATGATAAGTTAACGCTACAAAAGCCTGAGCCTTATTCAATTTTTTTTCTTTCTGAAATCGTGCTTTTGACACCAGCAGAGATGGTGCTTTTAAAACTCAGGTATTGTGCTACAGGGAATTTTTTTATCAAAATACATCATAGTAGTGTGGTGGGTCTTTCCAGCACTCTGCTTACTATATCCAAGTTTAATGCATCCAGCTAGAGCTCTTTTAAACAATAGAAAATAAAACAAAATATTAAAGATTATGTTGTACTCTACCCAAAATATTAGTTGACCAATTAATTACTGCTTTCAATAAAGTAGGTCGGTAGTTAAACGTCAGTCAACTGAACTCAGTTCAAATTTTGATTGAACAACCGGAGACTAAACCTGAACCAGGTTCATCCTTGAACCAAGTTCACTTAAACATGCAATTGAACCTTGATTGAACAACCGGCCTTATATATTTTATTTCGGCTGTAATTTTATTGTGCCGATTGTAACACAATAACGGCGTCTTGGGGGGAGTTTAACCTCACATCCCCATCTCGGTGCGCCTCTGATATTTTTCCTTTATATTCGGAAATGATCGCTACTCAAAATGATCTATTTTAAACCACTTAACTTAATTTTTTTATCTTTTGACGGTGAAACAACTGGTTTCTAAAACTCGCCACAAGCGTTGAGTTTATTTGTTTTTCAAAACAGAAAAGACCATTAAATGCTCATTACCTACCAAGCGATAAGAGCCTTGCTAGGTAAGTTTAAACCCTTAGTTAACGGTTAAAGTTTTCCACAAAGCATTGTGTAAATGAACACAAACCGAAACCTTTGCGAAAACAGACCGTAAATTATAAATAAACTATGGTATAATAAATGGTTAGCTTATTTATATATATAAAACGTATTTTAAAATAAAGTATAAGGTTTTTTATAGCGGTAACCATTAGCAAAAAAGTGGAAGATGGACGGCTCAGTTAAGTTTGCCCCCCCCAGATCGATTTTCTCAAAATGCCAAAATTTTGCACACATTTTGCACAATTTTGCACACCACAAAGCAAATTTTGCACACCTTCCTACGAGAAACTACAGCCCATTTTCTGTGGGGGGGGCAAACTTGACGTTGCCCCCCCCAGTCAATATTTTTCAAAAATTATGATGTCATTTGAAGGGTCTTATTTTGCACAATTTTGCACACCCATTTTAAAATTTTGCACACCTCCCTGTAACCCACACGAGGGTTCTGAAAATATCAAGTTTGCCCCCCCCAGTCAATATTTTTCAAAAAGTTTGGTGTCGTTAGAAAGGTCTTATTTTGCACAATTTTGCACACCCATTTTAAAATTTTGCACACCTCCCTGTAACCCACACGAGGGTTCTGAAAATATCAAGTTTGCCCCCCCCCAGTCAATATTTTTCAAAAAGTTTGGTGCCGTTAGAAAGGCCTTATTTTGCACAATTTTGCACACCCATTTTAAAATTTTGCACACCTCCCTGTAACCCACACGAGGGTTCTGAAAATATCAAGTTTGCCCCCCCCAGTCAATATTTTTCAAAAAGTTTGGTGTCGTTAGAAAGGTCTTATTTTGCACAATTTTGCACACCCATTTTAAAATTTTGCACACCTCCCTGTAACCCACGCGAGGGTTCTGAAAATATCAAGTTTGCCCCCCCCCCCATTCAATATTTTTCAAAAAGTTTGGTGCCGTTAGAAAGGTCTTATTTTGCACAATTTTGCACACCCATTTTAAAATTTTGCAAACCTCTCTGAAACCTACACGAGGGTTCTGAAAATATCAAATTTGCCCCCCAGTCAATATTTTTTGAAAATTTTGGAGTCATTATAAAGGTCTAATTTTGCATCATTTTGTACACCCATTTTAAAATTTTGCACACCTCCCTCTAACCCACACGAAGATTCTGAAAATATCAAGTTTGCCCCCCCCCTCCACCGTCGATATTTTTCAAAAAAATTTTGTGTCATTCGAAAAGTCTATTTTGCGCCATTTTGCACACCCTTCAGTACCCCACAAGAGCGTTCTCAAAAAAGTTTGCCCCCCCCCAGTTAATATTTTTCAAAAAATTTATGTCATTCGAGAAGCCTAATTTTGCACAACTATTTTTAAATTTTGCACACTTCCCATGCCGTTTTCTTTTTATGGCGTTTACGGTTAAACTTGGTCCTAAAATTTCCCAGAAGTATAAGCAAACGAAGGAGACCTCGATTGTGTAATATCTTTGAATATTGTTTAAATTTACAGATAATTGTTTATGTTTACATTTGTATATAATCAAAAGTTTTTAATTTTTATGAATTTCCGGATTATACTTAAATTTTCATATCAAAAATGAACAGAAAAAATCCTGTCATGTTCGATGCCTTGAGAATCGGAAACAGCCTATTTTGCCGGTTCAAAATGGTTGCGGTTCTCAAGGTATGGATCTTCACAGGATGTGCTATCTACGTCCATTTGTTAGATGATGTCATATCATGTGAAAAAATAAGTATAATCCGGAAATTCATAAAAATTAAAAACTTTTGATTATAGACACATATATGTAAGCATACGCAATTATATGTAAATTTAAACAATTTTCAAAGATATTACACAATCGAGGTCTCCTTATTTTGCTTATACTTCTGGAAAATTTTAGGACCAAGGTTAACCGTAACCGCTACAAAAAGAAAACAGCTCCAGAAACTAGTAGGTAGGTATATGCACCTATATCTGAATTCGGAACAGGTATCCGCGGGAGGTGGGAGGTTGTACGTGCCGTAAAGAGGAATGCGTGCGTACCTACACCTACCACACGCGAAGGCCTTTTATGTAATATTTTGAAATGTCGCTTAGCAATGCCTAGTTTTATTTGTGTTCATGATTCAGAATGACTTCGGGTGAAGTTTTCGAAGTTTGCAACGTGTATTTTAAATGGTGGCGTTCCATTTCGGCAGGAAAGTCAATGTGAACGCCTCTATTTAAAATACATAACATTACGTAACGCCTGGTTCTCACCTATACGTGCCCACCCTGACTCTAAAAATGCATCACGTGATCAGCCATGCATTTGCCGATTTTTTAAAAGTGTCGCGTGATGCGTTTTTAGTGTCACGGTGGCAACTAGGCGTAACGCTTATAGAGGTTATGTAGGGGTGAGCGGGGTTTCGCGGTTCCGTTACGTAACGCAATTTTTAAATTATTATTGTGAAATAAAACAACTTTTTGGATTTTTCGAGTGAAAAAGAAAAAAAGAGGGGGTCTCTGGCAGCAAAACGTTACGTTATTTTAGACTGGAGTAGTTCCAAACTTCACAAAGCGTTATATAGGGGGTCGCGGGTTGGTGTCAAAATTGGGCAAAATAAGGGTTACGTAATAAGTGCACTACCTCTCAGTTTACGCAATTACTTTGTGGTTGGCGGTAAATATAACCTAACTTTTTTGTTACTTTTTATTTTTTTTAGTCGATGATACGTACCTCATCAATCAACTTTCCAAAAATATTACGAAAAAAATAAAATAACGAATACCATAAAGTAATTCCTCCGGAAATTCCGAACTGTTATGGAACTGGCAGTCGCAGAAGTAACAATAATAATAAGGAAAGAGACAAAAACACTGACCAAAAAGACCTTAAGTGTGAATGGAACTTTAACTTTCTACCTATTGGTGTCATCCTATTTGCAGCAGGCGTTGTTTCCGTCTTTGGGTTGAGAATTGAGTCAAATTTACATGACATATTTTTTGAATTCGATTTGATTTTTTTTTCGATCTATAAAAGGAATAATAATTTTTTTCTTATTTGCCATTTTGAGTGCATGAAATATAAAAACAAAATGTCTAAAATGTTCATGTGTAGAAATAAATAAACGACTTCTTCTAATTATAATTATTGACGGACGGAATTTTTTGATGTAAACCTGGTTAATGACACACCAAGACGCCAAACGCATGGTGTGAACTGCAAAATCAAGGCGGGCGTCATCACCGTAGCCGCTGTCCGCAAATAGCAAGGTGTGATCCCACCATTATCCAGATGAAAATTTTCGGACGCACCCATGAAATCGGAGAAGCGTTTGACCTCAGGTGTAACTTGCCCCAAAATGGGTAAGTGCAGCCCTCTAGAAATTTGATAAGCCTTTGGTATTCTTGACATGTAGAAGAGAAAGATAGAAATGCGGCGTTATAGGCGTTCTTAGTCATTTTCGGTAAGATGTGTCTGAGCTTCATAGAAAGTGACAGTTTCCTCGTCCTTCACTTCCCAAATGGACCTACCTAAATTTTTGGGTGTTTGACGTTTCTTCGAGCTTGGGCATCTTGTCTTTACACTTTGCAGTGTGTATTTGTGGAAGAAATGAATTTAATGGACGAGGCTGGGAATAACTAATTTTTTTTATTATTTCGCCAGATGCACGAAAACGTCTGGGCGTGAAAAAAATTCTGTTTTTTTTTTTATAAGTTACAGGCAGACTGATATCGGATGGCTAGTGCAAGCAGTCAAACTATCCTATTTGTCCAAATCACTGATGTGAGCGTTCCTATAGGAGTGTTCTCTCGAAATTGAAGAATAGGTACCCTGTCCTGCAATACGTGTCAGGATAACACGAAAGAAGACGTGACGTTACGTAGTTTTCACCCAAGATGTTGCTCTATCAACAAAAACGTGTCATTTCGATCAGCTGGAGATGTCATGCATTCGCCATAAATTTAAAAGTGTACTTGGTTAATTGGCCGACAAGATAGAGATACGTCTTAGGATACGTCTTAAGATTTTTTTAGGGATGAGGTATTTTGGGGGTAGTTCCGAAGGGAGAAATGGAGGAAAGTTGAAAAAGAACAGGGCTCCGCGCGTCAATACACTTGATCGTTGTGTAAAATTTCATTATGATCGGTGCAGGAGTTTTTGAGTTACAGTGGCGCATATCGAGGCGACGGACAGACAGACAGATTGACCGACAGATAGACAGAGCGACGGCGTCTGGATTCGTGCTCATCTGAAGTCAGATCCACCAAATTCCTTCATCTTCCTCAAAATCTCGAAATGCGATTTTTTGACATTTACATTACTTCCTTCTCTTAGAGCGAGGGAAGTAAGAAGTCAACGAAATTCTTTTTGTTTTCTTTAAAATTACTTAAAGTAAAATTTATATTAGAAATCACGTAAGAAAAACTATTCTCCTCTTTGTTGCACCTTTAGAATATGTATTGCGCATAGTCTTTTTATTGGCTCAAAAATGGTACTTCTTCTAACGCAAACTTATAAAAGGCTATTTTCATCTAAGAAGGTAGTGTACTTGCCCAAAAAAGTATAGAGCAGCTTTAACTCGAAAGCGCCGAATTTCCGGATTATACTTAATTTTTCACATGCTATGACATCATCTAACAAATGGACGTAGATAGCACATCCTGTGAAGATCCATACCTTGAGAACCGCAACCATTCTGAACCGCCAAATAGGCTGGTTCCGATTCTCAAGGCATCGAACATGACAGGATGCGCTGTCTACATCGATTTTTTCTGTTCATTTTTGATATGAAAATTTAAGTATAATCCGGAAATTCATAAAAATTATAAACTTTTGATTATATACAAATGTAAACATAAACAATTATCTGTAAATTTAAACAATATTCAAAGATATTACACAATCGAGGTCTCCTTCGTTTGCTTATACTTCTGGGAAATTTTAGGACCAAGTTTAACCGTAAACGCCAGAAAAAGAAAACGGCATGGGAAGTGTGCAAAATTTAAAAATAGTTGTGCAAAATTAGGCTTCTTGAATGACATAAATTTTTTGAAAAATATTAACTGGGGGGGGGGGGCAAACTTCATATTTTCAGAATCTTCGTGTGGGTTAGAGGGAGGTGTGTAAAATTTTAAAATGGGTGTGCAAAATGATGCAAAATTAGACCTTTCTAATGACTCCAAAATTTTTAAAAAATATTGACTGGGGGGCAAACTTGATATTTTCGGAACCCTCGTGTAGGTTACAGGGAGGTGTGCAAAATTTTAAAATGGGTGTGCAAAATTGTGCAAAATAAGACCTTTCTAACGACATCAAATTTTTTGAAAAATATTGACTGGGGGGGCAAACTTGATGTATTCAGAACCCTCGTGTGGCTTACGGGGAGGTGTGCAAAATTTTAAAATGGGTGTGCAAAATTGTGCAAAATAAGACCTTTCTAACGACACCAAAATTTTTTAAAAATGTTGACTGGGGGGGCAAACTTGATATTTTCAGAACCCTCGTGTGGGTTACAGGGGGGTGTGCAAAATTTTAAAATTGGTGTGCAAAATTGTGCAAAATAGGACCTCTCTAACGACACCAAACTTTTTGAAAAATATTGACTGGGGGGGGGCAAACTTGATATTTTCAGAACCCTCGTGTGGGTTACAGGGAGGTGTGCAAAATTTTAAAATGGGTGTGCAAAATTGTGCAAAATAAGACCTTTCTAACGGCACCAAACTTTTTGAAAAATATTGACTGGGGGGGGCAAACTTGATATTTTCAGAACCCTCGTGTGGGTTACAGGGAGGTGTGCAAAATTTTAAAATGGGTGTGCAAAATTGTGCAAAATAAGACTTTTCTAACGACACCAAACTTTTTGAAAAATATTGACTGGGGGGGGCAAACTTGATATTTTCAGTACCATCGTGTGGGTTACAGGGAGGTGTGCAAAATTTTAAAATGGGTGTGCAAAATTGTGCAAAATAAGACCTCTCAAATGACATCATAATTTTTGAAAAATATTGACTGGGGGGGGCAACGTCAAGTTTGCACACAAGTGCAAAATTGTGCAAAATGTGTGCAAAATTTTGGCATAAAAATTTTTGAGAAAGTCGATCTGGGGGGGGCAAACTGACTGAGCCAAGATGGACTGTATTTCGACCATATATGAAGGGAATAATGGTGTCTACCCCAAAAATTTGAGCCTCTCCAAAACGGTTGCCCATCGATGTCAATTTCCGTATTTCCATTTCCAAAATAATAGCTATTTATGTATCTAGGTCATAAAGGAGGCGTTTAACGCCGGCGTCGTGGAAATAAAAACACGAGCCGGCAGGCGAGAGTTTTTACACGCTGAGGGTGTTAAACGCATTTATGACTAAGATACATACAATGTTTTATGCACAACCTACCATAGAAATATAATGGGTTGGGTTCCCAACCCAACCCAACCCATTATATTTCTATGGCACCTACGTTATTGTCATATAAATGTGGGGGCGTAAGAATGTATGATTGCTTAAACTTTAAAAATGTAGGCGAACATTTTAATAAATTATTAAAAAAAAATAATTTTTACACATTTTAAATGACGTTAGCAAATTGTTCTAACATTTAACAGACAAAAATCTTTCAAAATTTTTCACTTTTGTTTTTTTTTTGTTGTGAATTGGATGAGGAGGGGGGGAAGACCGCGTTTTTTAATTTTCTCGAACTCCGAAATGAGTCAATTAAAAATACAACCAAGGTAGGTAATTTTTTACAAATTTACTCTGATGCAACAAAAAAAAGTAAAAGCTCGGACGTCTTTTGCTTTGTTGAAAACTATACCACTTTTCTGCTTAAAAAGTTTGAAAACTTTACAGGCGCCCAGTTAACTCAAAGAAAACTTTATTTTAGATCCTCTTAAGGTCTATAGGGATAAAAGTTTATGTCTGACAATTAACCACCTTGCTGGGACATAAAGCATTGACAAAGCAAGGTGGTAAAGTAAATTAAAGTACCTAATTGATAAATAATAGTATGTTATTACGTTTTTTAATGTCTGGGACGAGTCGATTCCTGCCGAAAGATAAATAATAAAAACCCAACACATTCATAATGTTTTTTTTTAATCTGCATGAACATAATTATCAGTGTGAACGCCTATGCTTTTTCAAACCAGGAATTTATCAGACCGTATTTAAATAAAAATTTTCTTCGTAACAACGATTCACCATAAAAACCGCAATTTGTTAACCCATTCAGCAACAAAGTCGAAATTTATAGGACCCGTTTTTAATCGAACCATTGTTCATCAGACTCATTCAATTTGTAAAACCCATTTTTTATCAAACCCGGAATTTGTCAAACCATTATTTTTCAAAATCGGAATTCGTAAGACCCGTTGTTTATCACCGACCTTTAGGCACAAACCTTAAGACAGACATTATAAAAGTCAACATTATTTTGGCAGCACCACTCCCAAAAAAACTCTGGCCGGATAGCCCGAACGTAGGATAGCCCCGGCAAACAAGAAAAGCGCCGTCTAACCTCAATTCTGTGTTTTTTTATAATTGAATGAGAGCAATAAAACGTGAAAATTTAGCCGAAATTTTCCTGAAAAATGCGAGGATTTGTCCCAGTTATTTCATAATAGCTGGATAGAGTGTCCAAAAATATGTAGAAGTTGCTTAATCTTTGTATGGAACTGTCAAGAATAGTGCCGACTTTATCAAGCTATGTCGATTTTATGTAAAGATAAATCCCTAATATTTATTAAAAGGTAACCTTAAGACACACATTTCATTTGAATATAGAAAAAAAATTAATTGCTAAAATTATATTTTTCTTAAGCTGTATTACTTGGAAAGTTGTCAAGCTATAAGTATGTCACCTTTAGTATTTATACATTCTAAGAAACAATAATAAACTGCTAGTAGTAGTAGTACAAGGGCGGCCTGTGGGTCTGGCAATTAGGCCTCTTCATGGGCCCTTTCTGCCATACCCCGTTCTTTACCCTTATGCCCCTACTTCCGCTGCAACTCTCTCTTCGGGCCTCACTGTCTTCTTTACGAAGTTCTTTATGTCGGCCCATTTGAGCGAGTGCAGCTCTTCTTCCTCTATCGTGGGAAATCCCCACTTTAGCTGCCTTGATGTGGCATATGGATGGCACTCTGCGGGATCTCCTGCTACTTTTATTTGCGCCAGATGTTTGTTCAGCCGATTGTGCCCAGTCAGCTTCCCTGTCAGCAGTCCAATGTTCTTTCGGGTCCTGCCTTAGAGTAATTTACACATTGACTCTTGCCTCCAGGACGTCTTCAGTTCATTGTTCGCCTATTTGTTGAGCTCACTCTGTACCTGTTTCCTTGTTATTCCCAGAAGAGGTTCCGGTCCAATGTATTGGGTTTTGGCCCCTAGTCTGGCAAGTTCGTCGGCTTTCTCGTTCCCTGGTATTTCCTCATGACCTGGGACCACATTATTGTTACCCTCTTGTCTTGAGCCAGTGTTAGCTGTGCTTCAGCGAACTCCTCCATCAGACTATTTTGGGTGCACTTAGAGCCTTGAGAGCAGCATGCCTGCCATTCCTGACCTCCGGTAGGCTTGTTACCATGATAATGGCATATACCTCCGCCTGAAACTCCGTAGTGTGTTCTCCAAGTGGATAACTTTTCTGAACTTCTGGGCTTTCTGTGTACACTCCCGCGCCTGTTGTCTGCCTGGCTGACAGTTTTAAGCCATCCGTGTAGCAGACCGTCGAATTCTTTCTTTTGCCACTTTTAGGCGGTGCTTTCAGTGGCTCTCTCTTTCCTTCCTGCCCATTTATAGTCCCTGGTCGCTTAATCGCAGGTGCGTCGCCATCGGCTCCTTCTTGATCCAAGTTGGAAGAGAGGAGAGACCCAAGATTGTTTCCAGGGCGTGGATGGGGATCGTCCTCATGGCGCCGGTAATCACTCTGCAGAAGAGCCCTTGTAACCTCGTAAGCTTTTTGGATATGGTCAGCTTCTCTACAGTCAGCCACCAGACCACTGATCCTAATTGGATCCTTGCTCTTGTGGGTGGTCGGTCGATCACTCGGTGCAACCACTACAATGTTGCCTGGACTTTAACGGTCATTCTGACAACATACTCGATTTATTTGAGTACCTTTTTTATTAACGTCACCTCCAAATACTTAAGTTGTGATACCAAAGTTAGGGGTCTCAACTGCTAAATAAATATATAAATTATGGCATAATAGCAAAAAATTTGTGAAATACAAATGAATTACTAAAAATACAGAAAGTTGTTGTGTCATTATTTAGGGAGATAAAGACAGCATTGAAACAAAAATTACAGCTCCTAAACATTTTTATGCAAAACTTCGTTAGTAAGTTTTCAACTGTATATGGTAGACGATAACTCAAATATCGGATTTTGCACAAAAACTCTTTGGCATCAGGCGATAAGCTGATTAGATTTTGATGGACGGAGGAGTTACAAAGGAAATAGGAAATAGGGTTGAACTTTTTTTACATTTTAAACAAAATAAATTATCATATCATATCATATCATAATTATTTAACTTAAGATTTTATGAAGGTTGCTCGGAGAGCTATACATACTTGATGGCGCCATTTATTTATTTTTCCATCGGATAATGCATTGACGTACGCAGAAATTCTTTCTAGGGGGGACTAAGGTCCCTGGGGAGGAGCTTGAGTAACAGAAGTGTCTGAAAGAACCATTTTATTGGCAATTTTTGGGGATAATTTAACCTTTGGGAGTCGATTTTTAGTGGGGTTTAGGGAAGTCCTCCTCCCTGCGTAAACCAACGGATAATGCCCTATACTTAGGAGCAAAACGATGCAGAAGTCAAACGGTAAAGTTGGCTGTGTTCGTGAGAAACCCAACCGTAGTAACGAACATGCGTCAGATTTTTGCCACGCTGCCATGGCAACGCCATAGCAGTGGTGGTCACGAGGGTTGCGATGGAGGAACGACCGCATTCGCCGGCGTCCATAATGAGAATATTTTCGACGCCACCACATATACTGCAACTAACGCTGATTTTGGGCTGTTTTTACGTTATTTTATAGTGAACGGGCTGGCCGCCCGCGACTTCGTTCGCGTGTTTAAAATTGCAGATTCCCCCTCCTTCTCCACCTTACCCCACTTTCATGCCCTCAAACCTCTTGAACTCTTCCATCTACTCGTGTATCCGCTTTGTCTGAAGTTTTTTTCCTGTTTCTTTGCTTTTAAGGGTCATAACTTTTGCTCCTGTAAACCGATTTCAATTAAATAAAGCCTATGTACTTCCCAGAAACCCAAATAATGCAGCAAAATTCTTCTAGCGGTTTGTTTTTTTTAAATAAAAACACTTTCTTTGATTCCGGTTTTATAGGTAACTTATTTTTTAACAGTTCATTGTTTTTATCGAACCTGGTGGTGGGGGGAAAGAGAAGGATAAAAAAAAATCGCAAAAATAATAAAAGAATCACTTTTCTTCATTCCGGACTTTATTTCCTTTAGTTTGATACTACACAACCCATATATCAGTCAATATTTTCATTAAATATGTGGATGGGATGGGGAACGGGTAATAAAAAATTGCGAAAGTTAATAGAAAAACAAGAACAACCCATATTTTAACAGATCAAAATTTTTATCAAATATGGGAATAATCCTCCCTATCAATAGGGGGTTGGTAGAAAAACGCTGAAACACGTGTCCATCTATTTTATTACTAGAGTCTATAATACCAATTTCTAAACCTCTGTGACTTTTTTTTTCTGAGATACAGAAGAACCCTTTACCCCCTTCCTCCATCCCTAGTTAAGACGTAAGTATATGGACAATGCAAGATCAGCAATTACAAATTTGATCATTGGAATTATATTTGATTAATTCTGTGTGTGTTGTCTGCATGTAAATTAAAGTTTGTTACTCTAACTAACCAAGATGGAGCAAATTTTTTGTTAATAAGCACTTATTTAATAGGTAGTTTTTGGGCCATCGGCGAAAATAAGATCAAATTTGAATGTAGTTATTCTTATTTTTATTACCCATAAAGATAACATAAGACACGTTTTTAATTTATAACGCCCTGTCACCTGTCGAATCGAATTCATTTAGCTATCATGATAGCCAGCTTTATTTCTTCTTTGGTATAAAAATTACCCATCGTTATCTCAAATTTTCAAAAAAGATTGTCAAAATTAAAATAACATATCAAAATTTGAGATTAGAAATAAACACTTTGTCGTTATGCCTATTTCATTTACCCTGGCATATACCTCCCCTCTTTTTTACAAATACTTATCGGTACATAAAGTCGGCGTAGCCTGACATTTTTGTCACGTAAACATGTCATATAAACATGCTCATATTGTGCCATCCATAAAGATGACAAATTAAAGTTAATACCGTCCTTTTTGACAGCGCCGCGATCAAAAAAGCTCTGGCTGGATAGCTCAAACGTAGGTTTTCGATAGCCCCAGCAACCAAGAAGAGCGCCGCTGTCCCATAACAGATGTTTAAGTGCGTAAAAATAAGGTCTGTCAAGCCACACCCACTTCTTCCCCCCCCCCGAAAGATATTCGAGTTTTGATATGCTTATAATTTCGAACCAATTTCGAACTAATTTTGAACCACTTTTAAAAATTTTTAACCACACTCCTTACTGGTTTTTTTTTTAATTCAAAATGGGGGGTGCAGCCGGACGTCAAATTAAAAAAAAAAAACGGGAAGGAGTATGGTTAAAAATTTTTAAAAGCGGTTTAAAATTATTTCGAAATTAGTTAAACATTATAAGCTTATCAAAACTCGAATATCTTTCGGGGGAGGGGGGTGTGGCTTGACGTCAACCTGCACCACCCACCATATTTTTAAAAAAAAACACTCACTAGTGGGTTTTTCGAAAGTCTTTTTGGTGATATTAGGAGTTCGAAATTAGTTCTTTGGGATTGGGATAGTTGATTTTCATTTTTCTCTACGCTTTAAATGAGAGGTTGTAGCTTGACGTCCGACTGCATCCCCCATTTTAAATATTAAAAAAACAAGGAAGTAGTGTGGTTCAAGATTTTTCAAAGTTGTTCAAAATTAGTTCGAAATTGGTTCGAAATTATAAGCATATCAGAAATCGAATATCTTTTCTTTTCTTTTCGAAAAAAGGTCGAAATTACAAAATGTCGAAATTACAAAAGATCGAAATTACAAAAATTTCGAAATTACAAAAGATCGAAATTACAAAAGGTCGAATATCAAAAGGTCGAAACGACAAAAGGTCAAAATTACAAAAGGTCGAAAGCACAGAAGATCGAAAAAACACGAAATACTAATAACCAACATAACCAACTCAACCTAACATAACGAACCCAACTTAACCCAACCCGAAATAACCAACCAAACGTAACACACACAAAAAACCTGTATAAAACTTTCAAGGCAGATTTATTAACAAAGCTGGATGGTTCTCAGAAAGAGTGAAACTACATATTCTAAGCAAGAAAATCGTTCTGCTATAAGAAATGAGAAGAGGGATATAACATATCAGAACCTCGCCGTTTTTTATTTTCGACTTTTTGTAGTTTCGACCTTCTGTAATGTCAACCTTTTTGCATTCGACCTTTTGTAATTTCGATCTTTTGTATTTTCGACCTTTAGATAGTCGATCTTTTGTTATTTCGATCTTTTGTATTTTCATTCTTTTGTAGTTTCGACCTTCTGTAATATCGACCTTTTTGCATTCGACCTTTTGTAATTTCGATCTTTTGTATTTTGTATTTTCGACCAAAATTGCTTTTTGAACCTCAGCAAAAGCTCAGTTTCAGTCTAGTAAAATATCAACTAAATTACAGCACCATATGCATCACACTATTTCCTTGATAAGAGACTCACAGATTTATATACCTCCATTAAAGGTTATCTCTTTGACAATGATTTTGTTAAAGTATAGCTTGATTATGGGCGCTTTAGATCTCGGTTTTGAGCTTAATATTGATTGGGCTTTGTATTTTAACTATGTTTATTAACTATATTATGGAGGAAAAAATAGAGGGTGTCCGAAAAGTAACGATACCACTAAATATCTCCAAAACCGAATGATGCAAATTTTGACTTTTTTGAAGGTTCGAAAACACCTTAATCGACGAAAAAAAAAAGTTGTCTGTCGGTCTGTTGTCTGTTGACGTTCGTTTTTGAAATGCCAAAACAGACACTAACGGGCCCGAGTAAATTTTTCTAACGTAAAATAACGTTCCACTTGTAATACCAAACGGCGTTCACCTGGAGATAAACACCTTCTAGTCATTGTGTCACCTTGCTGAACATTTTCTATAACTTTGCTTTATAACTGCTTTAAATTCCGTAACTAACGCACAATAAGAAACAAACTAAAAGGAAATAAAAGCATACCTACTTATTTAAAATAGAACATACCATCCCCAACTGGAGCAGATTTTAATTATTTCTTGGGAAATAGTAATTATTATCATTGACAACAGCTCCAGATTTACCTATAATGACCACAAAATAATTAAATTCTCTGAAAAAATACCTGTCAAAATCTTTGACTTATTGACGCAAAAAGTTTTTTAAAAGTATAAGTGAAAAATAAAATAAAATAGAAATATTTATCGTAGTATAAGTACAACGCGTAATTCTTAAATAATTTTGTTTTAAGACCGCTGATTTAGCCCACTCATATTTTGCCGAATTCAGTGAACCAGTGGGATGTCTGGTACGATCAAGTACAGCGAGGGCATTCTAACTTAACTGACTTACTGTTCAAAAAGCGATAACATCTTTTGGAGATTTAATCCGATATCGGACTTCATACAGCGAATCTACTTTATTCGGGCTTTCTAGAACCAATTTTTTAAATGGTTTACAAAAGAGCACCTAGGGAGCTAGGGTGCCGATGTTATTTTGTTTTATTAGGGCAATCTGTATATTCTGGCAAATTTGCATAAGCACGTTCCTTCTGATTCTAAAAATATCTAATAAAACAACAAAAACTTTTTAATAAGCGCAATGATGTGGACAGAGAATTACCGAATTGAATAATATTGATTAATTTGATAATTTTCCTTGTTTAACTTATTAGTCTTAAGAAGATTTTGACAATCGTTGGAAAATAAAGTAGCATGTTCGGTATTTTTGGAATTAGAAAAACAGAAACTATTCAAATTTGCCAAAAAATACAGGGTGTCCCATGAAAAAAAAAGTAATGTGTCGGCGCCCTAGCTCCGCAGCCTTAATGACTAGCGGCACGACCAGCATCCAAAAAGATGTTTTTTTTGTAAATCATTCTAAGTGTGTGAAATTTGACTTTACTGCCTTTTGGAAATGTATCGTTACTTTTCGAACACCCTGTACGTATTTTTACTGGGAAATCAAGAAGCTATTATTACCAATTACAAGGGTTATAGCCTGCTCGGTTACAACTTTTGTTTATGGTATACAGCTAATTCCCAATTAGATTGGGTTAGATTAGTGGATTGCGTTGGTATATATATAAAGATTTGTTGTCAAAATCATATCATAAATGCAGCTCAGAAAAAAATTTTATGAAAAATTATACTAAAATGGAATTTAACACACTACACCAAATCACACATCCCAAACAAGAGTAAAGGGTCACAAGAGTTCGGGGGGGGGGGCAGAGCTATAGTTCCCTCTGGCGCGACGTGACACCTTTGCATGCTTTATTTATTGTAGATTGTTGGGCCATCAGAAGGGAGGGAGGTTTAACCATAAACCCTCTTCCTCTGCAGTGACGGATCCACCCCCCTGAACATTATCAAAGTTTTAAAAACATTAAAAAACCACGCACTGGACACTCCTATAAAACATAACTCGATCGATTTCAACTAATTTTGAATATGTTGTATAACTGTTACGAAAATGGATAGTTTTTATTTCATTTCTACGACCAGTTTCTGAGATATCCGCTCTCAAAGTGAGAAAAATAGTCACTGTTATGTTTCAATTAAGAACATAGGGGTCTCTCTAGAATAAATGAAAAAAAAGTGACTAAAATTGCTAAACAGAACACAAGCTGTACGCAAGAGTCTATTGTTATTGTTGGCGGATGCCTAATTTTTATACGGGGGATAGTCAAAAATAAGGCATTTTTTGCTAATTTTTGAATTTCTGTTTCAAGCTATTTTGACAATCTGAAGGTATTTTTGAGCCATAATATTTTAATTTCAATTATTTGTAGGTAAGAAAAATAGGTTTGGCTTGGGTAACTTAAAAGAGTTCATAAAAAAATATGTTTTAAGATTAGAGGATTTCTCTTGCTTAAAAAAATTACCATAGGTAGCTTAATCGGGTTGAGAATATCTTGTGAGCAGCAGAGTCGAGAAAAATCACTTAATTATCGCAATTTGCAGCCTTCATGCAACTCTATTAAATTTATGTATTTTAACGACTCTTCAAAGATGCGACGCAGAAAAAATATCAGTTATGGTAACAAAAATTATAGAAAATTTTGGCGCATTTTTAAACAACCCTTCTCACTTAATAGGAGAGATAGCATTGTTTAAAAACGAAAATTTAAAATTGTTTCTTCTCTTCCTGTTTCGGTTTCTACCGCCGAAAGAAGTTTGTCCACTTTAAGACTTGTGAAAACTTATCTTCGGTCCATGGTAGGAGAAGAGGTACTTAATGGCTTTGCGCTTTTGTATATATATCGTTCAATAAACCTGGATTTAGAATCTATCTTAGATAGGTTTGCAAAACAAAAAAGAAAACTTGATTTTATTACATAACTAAAAGTTTTTTAATACGATAATAATGTTGGAATGTTAATACGCCAAAATAGATTAGTTGTATTAGGTAGTATATTTTAGTCACCACCAACGGCTCAACCAACTACGAACATATGTAGGTCGAAATTGTTTGGTTAGTGGAGATGGTCAGGTCACCACTAACCAAATTACCAATCTAACCAAATCCCCAAAAACAATTATAACCATAAAAAAGGACTTTTTTGCCTTATGTTCGTAGTCGCTCGACTCGACCTACATTTTTTTTTCAAGGGTTTCAAGGGGAAATCTTGCATAAGACTACTTTCCTGCCAGATTCATTTCTCCTCTACCAGGAGAGCCCGGGTAGTGTCGGATTCCTACCGACTAAAACCTCCCGATTGTGGCTCCGACCAGCCTGATGGCTGGCCAGAGTCACTGCACTGCAGCCATTACTGGCTTATTGTGCACCCTTTGATCCTAGTTTAACCACTCTACTCCCCTGTACGAGTTTGTACAGGTCCTTAATGGAGCAGTTCCTAGTCGTTACTGGGTCTAGTTCAACTTCCCCATAGGGCTATACCGGTTATATTCGGTAGCCAGAACCTCGTCTGTTTTAGACAGGGAGCACCACGAGAAGGTGAGGTTGGGATTTGGATATGAGAGGCTAGATGCATTCGCATCATACCGATCGAAAACCTCTGATCCCGTGCCGACTGGCCTAAGCATTGTCTCCAACTGTATATGCAAATATGAAGGTTACATTATATTCGCATCACTATCCCTTACTCCCCAGCCGGCCTACATATGTTTTATTGCTTGCGCCCCTGGTGAAATTTCTGGATCCGCCACTGTCCTCTGGCTACGACACTGTTTTATACGTAGTCTTTCAAATCTTCCATTTTGCCGTGTCAGTTGCACAGTGTATTTTATAGTTGATAAAGTATAATTGCAGGAAACAGAAAGTTAAATCACGGAAATGCCAGTTCGCGACACGCGATGGATTTCGGATTAGATTTAATTTTGAACTCGGTTTCAGGCAAAATTAAATTCACCTCGCGTAGTTTGAATGTGGGGGATGTGGCGTCCCACTAGATCTCAAACTTTTCCGTTAAGTCGTTCAGCAATAATTATTTACGGACCAACGAAGAAAAGTACCATTTTCCCCCCGCGGATTGTTGAAAATCCATCAAGGAGAGAAAGCACTTTTTTCCAGAGGAATCTTTCTGATTTTTACAAACTTTTATTTAACTTTACATGTACCATGTACCCTAAAAAGATTAAAGAGTTTGTGATGGATAAATATTGGAACAATATGAATTTTCTGTAATTCCTTCACCACTGAAGGTACCAGATGTCTAGCCGGTAACTTTTTGTCTAACTTGGGAATAGTTGCCCAAACCGTTGGTGGATCAATAAAAAAAAATAAATACCATAATAAATAGTGCGTTCGCGTAGAAACCCGTTCGTACGAAGAGGGCGTAGTGACGTCACGGCCTGAACGCCAGGGTTTTTTCGGTCCGGCTCGAACGGAAAAGGCATTTTTCGGTTGATGTAAAAAAAGAAGTACCTTACATTTTTTAGTAAAAAAAATTGTTTGTTTTTCGCTGAAAAAAGTGTACAGAGGGTTGGATACAGGGCTTTTAGCTGATATGGAGGAAGGGCAATGCAGAATTTGCCACGACGCGACGCGTCGTTGGCCCTCTCCGAGAAATAGAGCGTATTGGCGATAATGTCCACCCTTTATTAAAATTAAAAATCGTCGCAAAAAATATACAACCCAACTTAACATTTTTTTAAATTAAAACAGGTTATGTATTGTAAGATGTCCAGCACTATTTCCCGTCTCCAAACTCGGGCGCGCCCCGAGACCGTCCCGAATGTCACGCAACAGGGTGCCTATTCTGGGTCTCGTAGGATGGGATCGTACGCCTGAGAGAAGAGAACTAGCTTCAAACAACACCGTTCTTAACTAAATAGACGGTGTTGCTTCAACCAATAAACGCGCTTAAAAGCATTGACGAGACGATCGAAAAATCACTAAACAATTATGGGTACGCGCAGAGCTGCCTCGAACAACGATTTTTAAGCGAAGCCGTTCTCTCGATTAGATATTAAGTTGGCACCCCCACATTAAAATTTCTGAACCAAACTAGGGTCAATCGTTTGGTGATCGTTTGGTAGCGTTTGGTAGTCACTTATTTTCGTTTGGTGGTACCCGCTTTATTTATAAAAAATAAATAAAAAATTACTGTGAAGTTGGCACCCCCACTTTTCAATTGAGATACAAAAATTGGTAACATGGTGGACAATAACGTAAAAACGTTTGGTAGTTGGGTTATTTTTAATTTATTTATTATTTATAAAAAAAAACTATTTTTTTCCTGGCCTGAAGATTATCTTTTTCCGGCCTGAGCCAAGTAAAGTGAAAAAACCTACCAAACGAAAAGAAGTAACCACCGAACACTACAAAACAACCTCAAACGATTGACCCTCCACAATAGTTTGGTTCCAAAATTTCACTTTACTTAGCCCAGGCCGGAAAAAAGATAATCTGCAGACCAGGAAAAAAATAGTAAAAAAGATATGGCCAAAATGACACCACCAAACGAAAAAACCCAACTGCCAAACGTTTTTACGTTATTATCTACCATGTTACAAATTTTTGTAGTTCAATTCGAAAGTGAGGTGCCAACTTCACACTAATTTTTTATTTATTTTTTATAAATAAGGTGGGTACAACCAAACCAAAATAAGTTCCTATCAAACGCTACCAAACAACCACCAAATGATTGACCCTCGTTTGGTTATAAAAATCTTAATGTGGGGGTGCCAACTTCACCTCAGTGTAGTTGGGACTTGTAGGAAAGCTCGTGTGAAAAACGCCAATCGGGTGATTTCAGAGCACGCTATTGGACGAAACCATCACGATCGATATTTTACTCGCTAACGCGCATGCTACGGCAAACTTGACTGTCTTTCAGAGTAGGACGTCGCACAGTGGATCAAGGTATAGGCAATTTTGGACATTTACCTTAACTTCAAATTTGGCATGACGGATCCAGTCAAAACTGAATTATACAGGTATACGGAGTGTTTTTTAAAATTCAGTGCAAAGATTTTAGGCACGAATTTTTCAGGTCAAAATATGAACATTTTTTTTTCATGAACCTGTCCGCAAACACTTTGTTACTAATCTACACACACACAATTTTTTTAGTTTTTTCTTTATAGCTCTTGCAGTTTTTGAGATATTTGCGCCAAATATAAAACATGAGGTGAAGTTCTCTTTTTCCCCCTAAATTTTTACGTGGTGTGCCTCTGATGGATTCTGAATTAATACATAAATTACCTGTTTAGTTTAGAAACTATTTTGTCTCATGTAAGTTTTTCGCATTTGTGACTGTTATTTTTATTTGTAACTCGCTAGATTCAATTAGAATTTTTGAAGAAAGGGGAGAGCACATAGGAATATTTAGTGCTTCTGGCCGGTTTTCCCAAAATATCGCAAAAAATCGCAGTCAGGTAAAATGTTCTATTGGTTTATCGTTTTTAAAGAATGCAAAAGTAATAAAACAAAATTGTGCATATTTAAGCATTTTTTAAAAAATCAATGTGAATTTTAAAATGTTTGAAATTTTGATGTGGGTATAAAAAAATTGAAAAAAAAATTATTTCAAAAAAATATAAAAAAAAACAAAATAAGTAGGGTTTTAAGAAACGCTGTAAAGTATAGAAAATAAATTAAAAAAATTGAAAAGAATAGTAAGTCAAATGGCTATTAAGTCTCTCCTATAAAACACACATGTTCACAAATATATATATTGATCTGTAAAAACACGTCACAGTAAAAAGAACAAAGATTAAATAATTCATTGCTTATGATTTAATTAAACCGTGGTATACCATCAACAAAGTAAATACAAAATAACAACAAAAATGTTATTTTCAATTTTTTTCTTAATGTCCATAAAAAAGCATTGCATCGATCCACTGTGCGCCGTTCGAATAACTTTCGTGCTATAGACTAAACCGTTTTAGTAAATCCCACTGTAAAACTTTTAACATAGATAGCCATAAAATATGTTTTAATGTGGGTTCTTTGTTAATAGCAATAATTGAAATTGAATAAAAATGACTCACCAAACGGGTCTGGGCTAGTTCAGTGCCATCGTTTTTTATACAGGGTTAATTTCTCCCTCCCCCCACTTCCTAACTATTTTGAAATTATGTTGATTTCTATTGCAGTTTCAGTTTTTTTTGTAAAGCACTCAGCCACGAGGTCCTTTCCATTAGTGGAACAACCTGTAAAATTTTTTATATTAATGATATAGAAAAAAAAAACTGAAACTGCGAGCGATGCAAGAAATGTTTTTTATTATTAATTATTTATTATTTTTGAAGTTTAAAATTTATACGTTGTTTTTCTTGCATGTACTTATAATAAATTGTTGTTAATTTAATTATTACATAATATTACTTTAAATATGGTTTTTTTTTCAGTTAATGTAACCAGTGGCCTAGCCAGGGGGGGTTTTGGGGGTTAAAACCCCCCCAGAAGGTCCAACCCAATCTACAATAAAATAATCATGATCAAGGGCCTCAGTGTAGCTGACCCTTTACCCCGGTTTGTAACGTGGGTTTGGTGTGATGTCTTAAATTTTAAAAATTTGCCTGCGTTGCTATGACATTGGCACAAATGGCATTCTTAGTATAAATTTTCTTAAAATTCTTGGCATCTAACCCAATCTACTGCTACTACAAAAAACCTAAAAGATCAAAAGTTTTAAAGAATTTTTTTTTTGTCAAAATTTACGCTATACCAATATTAAATATTGTTACAATTTTGTTTAATTTTAAGCAATTTTTTTGTCAACAACATTTCAAACGCGTAAAAAATAGCATTTTAGTGTATTTTTTTTTTTTTATTTTTGCATGCGGCGCATCTAAAGATTAATTTTGAACAAAATTTGAAAATGAGACTGGATGAGACATGCTTTTGAAAATAAGTATTTTTGTTTCATGTACACTCAACACTTATTAAAACGCTCCTCTCCCCTGCCTTCAGTTCAAGAGCTCAAGCAATAGGCACCTACCTAATTTTTAAAAATTTGCCATAGGTAGGTAGTTGATTTTTAATAAATGATGAAACCTCTCCCACAGTCGATTTCGGGCTACGCCACTGCTGTAACGTTTACATTTCTTGTTAAATTCGTAGACATCAACGTTTCGTTTGTTTGTTTCTTTTGTGTATTAGCGATACTTCCAGAAGCAATTTGAGTTTTGAACTTACATTGTACTTTTTTACATTTTTCTTAAACGTATACAAAGTTAAATTTTTTAACGTTGAAACCCCGTAATGTAATAGACCTTGCTTAGTAGGTGGTTCTAATTCATGTACCTACACTTTTTCAATGTTGTTTTTTAATTTTTGAAAAGCAATTATTGTTTCTCCTCATCGACAAAAACAAAAGAGCAGTGTATTTTGTTATCTTTGAAGTCGCGCGAAAGAAGTCACTTTTTTCAGCGAAAAACAAATATTGTTTTAATTAAAAAATGTAAGGTTCTCATTTTTTTTCAACATCTAACGAAGAAGGCCTTTCAGTTCGAGCCGGATCGAAAAACCCGGGTGTTTTATTTAATGGAAAAATACGACAAATAGTTTACTTTTGATTATTTTATATTGACTGATGTTTGACAATGACTGACAATACTTTCCAAAAACATCTTCTTGCATTGTGACTTTATCGTTGCAGAAATATACCGGGATAACACACAACATTCTCCCATCCCGGAACATAGTGGAACCATAATACCAAAAAAACTAACTAACTCATCTAACTAAACACTAAGTATAACGTTTAGGTTTAGTTATTTTCCTGCTACTTCGGCTGACATAGCAACTTTGTGGTGGACTGTGTTGAGAATAGCCTTCCGGAAATAGTATAGACGAAGATCTTTGGCTGCATTGGACCGTATTCCCGAAACGGACTAAGTTTTCATTTTCAATCGAAATCTATTTTTCTTCTTCATCGCTTACCTCCAATGGATAAAGACATTGAACGGTTCTTAAAATCATGCCTTTTTCTGCTTTTAAACGTACCAATCTATTTTCTTCATCTTTTCCTGGAAAAATTTCAATTACTTTCGCTAGTGGCCAATCAAATCTTTTCTTGTTTTCGTTGCCAACTAACACTATGTCTCCAATTTTTATCTTTTTATTATAAATCTTTTTTTTCATACTTAATAATTGCCCTAAGTACTCCACTCTAAATCTCTTCTTTAGGTCTTCTCTCAGTTTAATTCTGTATTGAAATCTCTTTTTTTAACTGTTAGATTCAACCTCATCTAAATCAAACATTTCAACATCTCTTATGTCTTGCATAAACATTGCAGGTGTTAATGCTACATAGTCTGGTTCTTCGGATAAATATGTAAGTGGACGAGAATTGACAATAGCTTCACTTTCACATAAAATAGACGCAAATTCTTCATAGTTTAGAGATGTTCGACACAAAACTTTTCGCAGTACTTTTTTTATTAAACCTATCAATTTCTCCCACCGTCAGTTCGAGTTAAATCTTTTGGTATTATGGTTCCACTATGTTCCGGGTTGGGAGAATGTTGTGTGTTATCCCGGTATATTTCTGCAACGCTGTGTAAATATTGTCAAATATCAGTCAATATAAAATAATCGAAAGTAAACTATTTCTCGTATTTTTCCATTCTTCGTTGAAGCTTGCTTCCTCTTTTTGTCCTGTCATGGTCGCCAATTATTTTATATTGACTGATGTTTGACAATGACTGACAATACTTTCTTTCCAAAAACATCTTCTTGCATTGTGACTCCATCGTTGCAGAAATATGCCGGGATAACACACAACACCGGGCGTTCAGGCCGTGACGTCACTATGCTTCTTCGTACGATCGGGTTTCTACGCAAACGTACTATTTATTATGGTATCAGAAAGCCATAAAATTATTTGCCACTTTTATAGGCTATAGTGTAAGAAGATTCCTTCGATATACGGCAATTGAATGAGGTTCGGCATTTATTAATTGTAGTTTTGACAACTAGTGGCTAAAATAGTGCTTTTCTTACAAGCGTTGGTTTAAATAACGAGCGCAGCGATGTATATAAAAACGCGAGTAAAAAAAGCACAGTTTAGCCGCGAGTTGTTAACATTATTTTTTTTAATACTCGCAATACACCATCTTTACACTATACATCAAGGCGGCTGGTAAATGAAATAACAATCGTTTCCATAGCGATGTGTCGTTTTACTCGGTGAAGTTCATTTTTGCGACATTTTAATCTTTGACAATTTTTAAATTTTGGCGATATTTTTAAATGATTTTTTCGTAAATACTTGGTGAAAAGTGGCGGAAATGACTTAATTCTTAGGCAAGAATAATTAGATTTTTTCAATATTACTATTTCACTTTAACTTCGGGCAAAAAACGGACAGAAATCTTTTTTTGCACCCGTGATCAAAAAAAAAAGTTTTTTTGGATCGGTAACCAAAAAAGCCATGCTTTAGTTATCTGCAAACTGTTACTAAAATCATGTTTTTGATGAAGGTAAAAAAAAATATTTTTTACCTAAATCTAGTTATTATTTACTCCTTCAGTTAAAGTCCAAAATTTAATTTGAGCCCATATTTTATTATGGTATCAGAAAGATAAAAAAATATTTTTAGCTTTTTAGTTAGAAGTTGGTATTTTAAACAAAATCGGACGTAGTTAGATGATTTTCCCCTTTATCCCCTTAAGGAATTTTTAAAATTTAAATGGAAATCAATCGGGCTAAGTTAGATGTTACCTCCCCTCTCTCCATTCGAAGATAGGGGAGATATTAACTTTATAATATTTAATATATTTACCACTAATTCGCAATGCTTGTTTAATGCAAATCCACCTGGAAAGTACAACTGGGCCTTTTATTTATACGAGTAGTTCCAGATATTTGAGTTGGGTGACTTGTGGTCACTGAATCCAGCAGTACAAACGAAGGTCAAATATTTTCGGTCGCTTCCGTCACAAATGCTTACAATCTGACTGAGAATTTGCAAATAGGGCAAACTCTTTTTTACAATAACTTTATCAACAATTGTATAATTCCAAAATACTTGAATTTTAACTGTGCTTTTTATATGGTTAGGGTAGTTGCACAAATTAGAAGTTCTTTGTAAAATTGTTTTTCATGGGATATCATACAAAATCCACCAAAATGAACTTTGCTCTGTTTGCAATATGCAGGAACCGGAAGCACTGCATCACATTCTTTTTGTTTGTCTGTTATACAGGCACATTAGACCAATAAATTGGCAAGAGCCAAATAATTTAGTTTGAAGTTTAGATAATCTTACAGCTGCTAATGTCAGGAATATTTTTTATTGGGTAACAAACGTTCTAAAACTTAGAGCATTTCTAAGAAATGATTAGTTATTTTTTTATATATATATATATATATATATTGTTTTTCTTATTTGAAATCATATTTTTGTATTTTTTTTTACTTAGACCTAAGAAAATTTGTCTTTGGCAGAACGTGAAGGTTATAAGGATGTATTTCTTTTATAAACCAATAAACGAATTGAATTGAATTGAATTGAATTCGCAATACTCAACACAAAAAACCCCTGCACTCAGAATAATATCCACTAATCCTAAGTAAGCCCCAAGTAGAAACTTCATTTAAATATGAGACAAGTGAACTGTCTACTTACCATAAGTTTTCTCACCTGCTTAAGGTTATGAAATAACATATTAACCATAAATAAAAACTTCACTTACCATAAGTAAAGTATCTACTAACCGTTAGTAAATCTATAGTAGCACAACTTTGTGATATTAGTAAATTATTCGTGACAAAAAAGCAGTTAGTGTAAACTTGTGTTTAAAGTTCGTCAGATTTTTTGTAAGTGCGAGATTTTCTGACAGTTTTTGAAGAATTGCTTCTATTCTATCATATTTTTAATAAAATTATCTGGCTAAAAACAAAAACAGTAGTTTTAAAAACTAGTGGCTAAAATAGTGCTTTTTTTATAAGCGTTGGTGTAAATAACGGGCACAGCGAGGTATTTAAAAACGCGAGTAAAAAAAGCACAGTTTAGCCGCGAGAACAACAACAAACAAAGAACACTTCTCGCAACGCACCGTCTTTACACTATAAATCAAGGCGGCTGGTAAACGAAGTAACTATGGTTTCCATAGCGATTTGCCTTTTTACTCGGTGACGATCATTCTTGCGACATTTTAATCTTTGACAGGTTGATATTTTGACGATGTTTTTAAATGATTTTTTTGTAAATACTTGGTGAAAACTGGCGGAAATGGCTTAATTTTTACGCAAGAATACTTAGATTTTTTTAATATTACTATATTCCGTTATTTCTCTTTAATTTTGGGTAAAAAACGGAAAGAAATATTTTTTTGCACCCGTGATCCAGTTTTTTTTGCATCGGTAACCAAAAAAGCCATGCTTTAATTATCCGCAAACAGTTACTAAAATCATGTTTTTGATGAAGGTATAAAAAAAATCTTCTTGAATCCCCAGTTAGACGGTTAAATTTGTCTAAATAAATAGATTGTGACCCCCTTCCCTTTCAAATATTTTCTGCGTACGCCGCTGATTATTTTATTATTATTAAATTCATAGAACCAAATGAGTAACAAAATTATATCTGACAATTGCAATCCCCCATTGTGCAATTGTGGATAAAATTAATATTTAATAAATCTAACAAATAGGTTAGTGATAAATTAATAATTTTGGAATATTAAATCAGAGATTAAACCAAATGATTTTAATTAGCATATAACTCTGTGTAAAACCTAATAAGTATAGAAACTGTTAATATATTTATTTAAATAATAGCGTTTTCCTTTTCATGCACTGGAGCTAAACTAAAACTAACCTGTTGGGAATACGTGATTTTTGATGAAGATTTTACGAAACTTATTTTAATGAATTACTTATGGACCCACCTGTTAACAGCCCCAAAAATGCTGCAGCTAAAAAGTAGGGTTAGGGTGTCAATTTTTTTTCTTAAATTCAGACGGTTTAAGCTAGAGCAATAAAATTTGACACATATGTTGGTCTTGCGGCAACGTACCCTACCCTAATTACATATGTGGTCCCTAGGGGTCAACAGGGTCCAAAATGTGTTTTTAAACTATCCCTCATACCTTCTATACTAACGCACCTGCGCATCTGAGTCTCAGTCAGTTGGTAGTTCATACTATTATCTACAAGTCTACTATACCGAAAAATATTTCTTCATTCATAACTAGGGAAGTATGATGATTTTCATTTGGCATGGTCGCATTTTTGTGACTAACGAGTGGCAAATCCCGGCAGACACAACTAGCCTTTCTTTTTAATTAGGTCTAAACTTGTTTTGTTTTCTTTTTTTATTTAGCATCGAACTTTATTAAAAAAGGGTTTTTAGGAAATCTGTTGCAAAGTTGTTGAAGGACCAAGCTTATTATGAAATTAACGAATATTTTAATGACCAAATTATGTAATTTCTTTTTGGGCTTGAGCTTGTTTTTTTTTTGAATGCTTTGTCTGTTTTTGTATATCATTCCTCTTAATTTTGATTTTAATTTTTTGCCTGACATTAATTATAGTCTATGTTTCTTTAAAGCTTGTAGATCTTATAGTGATAACTGTAGTATTTTTTAACCAAAATTAATCAATGTTTTTATGGTATTTATTTTGCTAAATACTTGAGCTCTACTTGTTAGAATGAATAAATTTTATAAAGTATATTAAAAATCAATTCAATATGACTTCTTGAACAAAAGAATTGCGACGATTACAAGGTCGATTTATACTGAGTGTTTGTCTTCTGCGCCCCCCCCCCCTTGTAATTCGAGAATCTATGCGTATTTGTAATACTCCCGACCCGCAGTCTCAAAAACATTGGCATAAAGCACCCGGTGATGGGTTTATAATGGATTTAGAATTCCGTAAGTTATGCAGTAGAGTAAGAAGTAATACAATCATCTATGAACAATATTGTTTGTTTCTTAAGCAATCAGAAGCCATTTCAAATAGGACACATTGAAAATTGATTGCTGATTGATGACCTTTGGCTATTAGAACAACAGCTGGCATATGAAAAAGATTTAAAAAATCATCTCGAGCGGCAAGCGCAGACGACACCGGCAACAATATAAATCATTTAATCCTGCTTACAGCATCGATTTGTCCATGAAAACCTTCACCTACAATCTCCCAATAATCAAAGGTCATCATTAAACCCCCTTTACATTAAATTTTTTTTAAGGTAAGGTTTAGTGTAGGTAAACGGTAGTAAGGGGTTAGGGGGCTGATAACCACTCCCTAGATTTAGAGATCACCTAGAGTTTTTAGGGGTCACCTAAACACTTAAGCAAACGGAAACCCACCCCTACCTAAATTTAAAGGTTCCCTAGTACTAGGGCTACCCTAAATTGGTTGTTGCAAATGGACTTTAATGAATCTTTAAAAATTTTAGATCGACTAAGAAATAATATTAAACAGTTAAGAGGTTAAAAGATATTAAAAATTGAAATGGATTGAAAACTGACCAACATTTTAAAGTAAGCGTCAATCCCTAAATTAAAAAGCATTATGATGAAGTAGCCAGAGATCATAGGTTTAATAATGCTGAAGAATCGTTTTGAGTAAATGTTTTTTTTTATGTTATTGATCAGGTTATAGGTCAAATTAAGAAACGATTCACAGGTATAAGGACGGTATTCGATTATTTTGATTTTCTGGATCCCAGAACCGTTACAAGTTCCACTGAAGAAATTCTGTTACAAAAGTGTAAAAGCTTTTATGATAAATGATTAAAAAAATGAGTTAATTATTAAGCAATACGGAACCCTTGAAAGGGATTTTATTCAAATATTTACGGCATTTTTATTGTTTTTGACATTAACTGCAACAGTCTAGTAGCAAGTCATCAGAGGTCATTTAGTAAATTCAAACTAATAAATAAAACTTAAGATCGCGAATGAGTCACCACTTCTCCTTACTTCTTCCGCTTGTTCAAGTGCCGCTTGAACTGAGGGTGACCCTTGAGACTTACTTGGTTTGCAAAGGTTCCGAATATGTTCCACTTGGAAAAAGTAAGGAAATTATTGGCAACGTGGCAGTTATCTGCATTTTTTTGTGTGGTGATCATGATTATTACCTGTAAGCTGTCAAAAAAAAACACGTAAAATTTGAGGTTGTTTTAAAAAAATAAATTTTATTGATGATTTGTGATTGTACGGAGGAAAAAGCAAATAAAACTACTATAATTGGTTAACTATAAAACCTGACTATTTATTTAGTATATGTTTTCAAATCGTAATCAATACGTATTGAAGATTCTCATCTTTTTCTTTCATAGAGCATGTTCTCTGTTCCGACAAAGAGCGTGACATATGAAGAACAAGATGCTTGATTTTCGATACGTATTGAACACGATGTGAAAACATACTAATTATTACACCACCAGACCAACCCAACCCATTTTTCAGTATCTTTACAACGAATTTGCAAAAAAAAGGTGAATTATTCGCTTAGAGAAAAAAACATGATTTTTTTTGGACATTCTAAACCTTTTGTAAAAGGTATCTTCATCTCATTTTTTGAAAAATCCTTCTTGGTAGATAGTACATTAATTACAAAGTCTAATTCTTCTTCGTAATCCCAAAGAAGTTCCATTTTAAGGACAGGCCACTATTACAATCACAGAAATATTTGAAGGCAACGGAACAGTTTTATAATCTAAATAAATTAATGGCTTTTGTTTAAAAACATAATCAAAAAAATACCTCACATAACCCAAAAATGTACTTAAGCCGAATTAATTCTACGGCTTATCTTAACTACATCTTAAGTGCCACTTACATGATATTCCACACCCTTGCAAAACAAAACTAAAGCTTAAACTCGGCTTACATGTCAAGCCGAACCCGTGCACACGGGCATAAGTAGCTTAGCTTTACTTTCAATACAAACAAAAGTTTCTTTTCGAAATTGACTTATTCACGGTAATAAACGAATTTGCCAATAAAAGAGCTAGAAAAGGAAATTTTAAATTATAAAAAGTGACAATATAATAATATAAAAAGTTGCCAAACCAAAATAAATATTTGTTTTTACAATAAAAAATGCCAACGTTGGGTAGTATTTTATTCACTTGAAAAGAATGTTTCCTTAGGTCACACGTTTTCAATTTTTATTTAAAATGCGTAAAATCTAAAATTTACATTTATTTATTTATTAATGGAAAGGCCCATTATTTTTCCTTGCCCTGGGGCCCGAAATCATGTTGTTAGGCCGCTGAAAAAATATGAAGTCTGTCATTCAATTTAGTTTATTAAACTTGATCAGTTGTTTCTCTTATGCCTGTTATACACTTATGGTTTGTTCGGATTCCGAATTTTAAAACTGTCCTAGAATGTTTTAGAACTGCGCGTGATAATTGCGCAATCGACGGGACTGTTCTTAACAGTTTACAATTTTTGGACGAACCCGAACGCATTTTCATAAAATTGCCATAATAATAGAGTGAAGAAGAAGAAGTACGTGATGTGATCCAGAGTGTCTTAATTGTGTCTTTTATTTTTAGCATAAAATAAATATTTTACCGAAAATTTTCCATCATTTGGTTCTCATCATATAGTGTTTCTACAAAATTGCATTTTAAAAATCTGCCATTGGGTGATGACGAGGTAGAATCTTAACCTTAATTCTGTTAAAGTTTTTGAAAAAACAGAAATTTAACACTGAAAAAGCCTAATTTTTGGGTTAGGCAGGGATTCCTCTTCTTTAGGTCACAGCATACAAAACCCTTGACAAAACCTTTATAAAAATACACGCCGATAATAAAATAATACAAGACTGCATTCTAGCTTTTTATTATTTTTCGTAAAAACCCATTTATTTGGGTATATTTTGAAGGCTTCACGCGACTGTACAGAACAGTATTGAACTGGTCCTGGACAAATTTTCGGTAGTAACCCGAACACAAAACTTTTCAGTTCAGAATAGTTGTAGTATATACGGACCTCTTAAAGCGCTTTTATACAGACCACTTCAGCCTACTGCGAACATAGGCCGGAAGAAGTTCAATTTGCCAGTGTACGTACATGCAGGGACACCGCACAGCTATCAGTGAAGCAACCAATACTCAGGCTTGCGATCACCACTTGCAAGACTTGCGTTTAGTATTTAGTACGCCTCTAACCATGGTGCTGTGTGGAGCGTAGTCAATGAAACCGGAATTTGGTCAATAAATACGCAAATTTTTATAACGTAATTTTCTTATTTTTTGTCACTGATAAATAAAAGCGTTTTATTGTCAACTGCTCAGATTTATCACTGAGAACGTGTTACAATGAAAATAATAAGGAGAAACAAAATAAAAGCAAGTTCTCAAAATAAAACAATAAATTCTAAAAACCAAAAAGATTCTCCCAGTCAAAAAAAAATTAGAGCAAATGTTCGAAAAGTCCTCCTTGCTCGGCTAGACAATATCCGAGCCTATTATAAAAACCCCTTCTAACGTTTCCAGGCATGTTAGTGGTGATAGTTTGAAAAGCTTCTTCAATTTTAATCCGAAGTTCTTCCAAATTATTAGCCCTTTCATGCCCGTAAACTTTATTTTTGATATAACTCCACAAATAGAAGTCATTAGGGGCAATATCGGGTGATCGAGCTGGCCATAAAATAGTTCCCCATGTACTTATAACCCGATTAGGAAATACATTATTAAGATATTCCCTAACAAGGCCAACATTGTGAGCGGGACAACCATCTTGTTGAAACCATGTTTGCTGCAGTAGTATGTAGGACCATTCAAATTGCCGTTAATAAAAAATGGCCCAATTACGTGTTCCCCTACAATACCCCCTCAAACATTTAGTTTTTGGGGACACTGTGTTCTTACGTCAAAATACAAATGCAAATTTTCCCTTGACCAATATCGAACGTGTGTTGAGTTATGACGATTTAATAATGGAAAAGTGCTTTCATCTGTGAAAAGAATAGATCTCAGAAAGTTTTCATCACGATTAGCCCTTTCCTTCGTTGTTTCGCAAAATTCCATACGACGATAGTTGTCCTCCGGAAAAATTTGATGCGTTTTTGACGCTTTGTAAGAATGATAACCATTCTTTTTGAGAACACGTAAGACAGTGGCTGAAGACGTATCAACTGCTTCGGCAATTTGGTGGCTAGTTAACTTTCGATTTTCTTCCACTGCTGCGCAAATCATCACATCTCGTACTTCCTGCTCGTCCTTCAAACCAGTGAGTTTTTTATGGTTTCTTGGCGCTACACAACCAAACTTTTCAAAATTCTGCACAAACCTATAAATCGTTGATAAACTAGGTTCTGGGCGATTTACAAAATTCTCCAAAAAAAGTTCTTGAATAAGTCTCACTGGTCTGTCTTGATAGTACCATTTGACCATCTGGACTTTTTCGGCAACTTCGTAGACATCCATTTTTAGTTTTAAAAATGTATTATTTTACTTAAGAACTTACCAATCTGTTTCTCGAGCAAGGCAGAAATAAAACAAAATAATAAAAGCAAGATAAATTTCCAAAAAATAACACTGCAGCGTGCTTCGAATCCACCTCAGTCGTACGGCACGGAGAGTAAATTGGACTTGATTCCCCCTATGTTCGCAGTAGTCTGAAGCTCATTGTATAAAGACGGTTTGAATATGTTGTCGTAGAAACACCACTAAATCGACTTTATTTTAAAGCTATTTAAGAAAGCGGTTTATCGCTTTAAAACCTATTTTAGGGTCGTTATAAACAGTTTAAAAACGCTTTAGAGCATTTCTTCCAACCCATATATATATGAGCTTAAATATACGCCCTTGCAATGCTTTCGACGTGCACAACTTTGTAAGCAGAATGTCCTATATACTTTCTCTTTTACACTTTTATGACTCTTTATTGTCTCTTTCTGGCGTCAAAGCTTAGCGGCTCTGAACATGCGCGGCCATCATCATTGGTCAGCCAGCCAAAATCCAGAAAGACAGCTGGGCATTTGTCAAAATTTTTCTATTTGTTTAAGTTTTTAAAAAATCAGTCTTTTCTATTTTTAAATAAATAATTGTATGAATAGAAATAATTTTTAGGTATTTTCACTTTTTTTCCTTCAAATTTTAAGAAAAAATAGCTACCAACCTGTGGATCCGAACTTCACTTTTGTTGTTTGGCGGCACACACATCACGTCTATTTATGCGGCGACATCTTAAGCTCCAAGATATAAACAGTTTTTATTATAACTCTTCTTTAAAGTTTCGCGTAACCAAAGATTAAAAATATCACAATAAAAAAATTTGCATAAACGAAAACGCGGAAAACGACTATGTGTGATCAAAACATATCAACAAAAATGGCGTCTCGGCCGAAGAGCGAAGACGAAGGTCGCGAAACCGGCCGCCTCGTAAAATTTTCGGGCATGTACATAGGCGCGGAGCTAAGACGGCTCCATGGCCTGCTAGATTTTAGATCTTGCTTACAAGTTTGGCCTGGGAAAGGCCTATATTTACCCTCATACATATATTTTCCAACCTAAAGAGATACTCAACCCTGGTTTTCCGAAAAAAATGTTGTTAACTAAGTTGCTTTATTTGTTTTTTTCTGTAAACTGACATATTTAATGACATTTAATGAAGGACGTATAAACCCTGGGAGAAAGCTCTTTAATTTAAAACGATCCTTATATGTATATGGATAATTATTTGAATAAAAATTATTTGTGTGTATACCTTTGGTTTGTTCAGGTTAGTCAAAATTTCCTATTCTAAACAGTCCGGTTCTGGTTCGACCACAACTGTTCTGAACTGAAAAGCTTTGTGTTCGGGTTACTACCGGAAATTTGTCCAGGACCGGTTCAATACTGTTCTGTACAGTCTCGTGAAGCCGGGCGGAATTAAATGGAACTGTCTAGAACTATGTTCTGACGCATGCGCAAATTCATTTACGTATGTAAAGTTTGTCCGAAAAAATAATTTGTTCGTTGAAAATGTACCCAAGTAAATGGGTTTTTACGAAAAATAATAAAATGCCAGAGTGTAATCTTGTATTATTTTATTATCCGCGTGTATTTTTATAAAAGTTTTGTCGAGGGTTTTGTATGGTGTGACCTAAAGAAGAGGAATCCCTGCCTAACCCAAAAATTCAGCTTTTTAACTGTTAAATTTCTGTTGTTTCAAAAACTGCAGAATTTCACTTTCACACACAGAAGAATTAAGGCAAGATTCTACCTCGTCATCAGCCATTGGCAGATTTTTAAAATGCCATTTTGTAGAAACTAACTATAAAGCTATATGAATTTTGTAGAAGAAAAATTGCGGGAAAATATTTATTTTATGCTAAAAATAAAAGACACAATTAAGACACTCTGGATCACATCACGTGCTTCTTCTTCTTCTTCACTCTATTATTATGGCAATTTTATGAAAATGCGTTCGGGTTCGTCCAAAAATTGTAAACTGTTAAGAACAGTCCCGTCGATTGCGCAACTATCACGCGCAGTTCTAAAACGTTCTAGTACAGTTTTACAATTCGGAACCCGAACAAACCATTTATCTCAAAATAAATATTTGATAAATTTTTTATCTTCTAATCTTTCCTTTTTTCACAGATTTTTTTCTACTAACTTAAAAAAAACCAACACATAAAAGACGTTTTCCGAAAATTTTAAATAATTTTTCTCGTAGTTTTTGGTCTTTTTGGATTGCTTACAGTTTACTTAAAAAATAAAAATGCCAAAAGTTCGCGGTCGCCAACAATTTCATCATTTAATCGACTTCGAGAAAGGACGACGTTTTGGTTTACAGGAAACTGCAAGAAGGGTTAATGCCAATCCATCAGCATGTTAAGAGTTTGGAGAAAGTGGTTCAATGATGAAACTTATAGACGTCGTGCGGATTCTGGACGCTCTAGATTATTACAAGTTCGTGATTTACGGCATCTCAAACTTCTTGCCCTCAGAAATCGACGGGACAGTATACGCCAAGTAAGAGATATTCTAGTTGCAGCTACAGGACGAGTGTTTTCAAAAATGACAGTTAATCGAAGATTGCTTGGTATGTGGCTGAGGGGTTTTACCGTCCGCTTTTGGTGCTATCTTTGACCCCACAATATAAGGCTCGCTGCTTGGGTGGTGCAGAGCTTGCAAAACTGGAATGACGAATGGAATACCATAAGCTTCAGCGACGAATCCAGAGTTTGTTTAGGCGGCCATGATGGACGCATGAGGGTTAGGCGATTTTGAGTTGAGAGACGAAATGTAGACTTTGTTGTTGAACGTGATAGAGCAAGACAGCAAAATATCATGGTATGGGGTGCTATATGTTTAGGAAGCAGATCACCTCTAGTCCTCATTAACGGCAATTCGACTCCCTGGAAACTTAGATGAACTCTGGCATGCCATAAGGAGGATTTAGATGAGTGTTCTTTAATATGATATAGACCATTTTATTTTGTCAATGCTCAATAGAACAAAAGAGTCTAATGTATTAATATATAAATAAATTACTTTTAATATATTTGTCCTTTCTAGTGTTGCATTTTTCTTGTGGTGCATATAAACGTAGTAACAAACAACCTGACCGGTATAAGCTAACCTCACAAAACAAGCACAGAAAATATTTGTTGCTCTATTGACAGTCGTTCTTGTAATGTGTAAAAAACTTGGTAAAAAGTGGAGCATGTTTATTTGACATCAATTTTTTTAAATTAATTGTCAGTGTAAAACAGGCATTAGACGGCTCTATTTTAACAAAATCCATGCCACCAGTATATAAAATCTCTCTATAGGTCTCGCATTTTCGTATCACTTTTTAATCAAAGAGAACGTAAAAATTAATTTTATTCAAAATTAAACTGACATTTGCAAAAACAGCTCATTCCAAAGAGCATCATTTGAAAGTTGTATAAACAAACGACTTAAAAACGAAATTTACCATTTTTTGAGCGGCCATGTTGATGGCGTAGAAATCAGAAGAAAAAGAACGATTCATCATCATCATAGGCAATCACTCGATACCGAGTATGATATTCCTCTATTCTGTATCGTCGCTATCTATTGTGCGTTTTTTGATGGCTATGTAAGCCAATTCTCGAGCCGCACACCCTTCCACAGTCCTGGCACACCCAGTCTCCGGCCCGGTGTTGTTGGTCATCCATTCTTCTATTTTGTCGCTCCTTTCTACGTTATCTCTTTTCCGTCTCTAACGTCGTTGCTCTTCAAAAGTTTGTGCTCCCTCATGGACTGTTCGGCGCCATGAAGTCCTATCGTTTACCGTGGTCTCGAAGTTGTTTATATCGATGTGACCCTTCATCATATTGCCTTTGAGAACGTCCTTGTACCTTTTTTGTTGACCTCCTTGATTTCTCTTTCCCTCCTTCAGTTGCCCATAAAATATCTGCTTTGGGAGACGTGTTTCGGGCATGCGGATAATGTGACCAGTCTAACAAAGCTGGTGCTTGAAGATAAGGGCTTCTATACTAGTTGTTCCGGCTTCTTCTAAAACACATGTTTGTTCGTCGGTTTTGCCATTTGATTCTCAGTATTCGTCTTAAACAACTTTGGTGACATTTTTCTAGTCATTTGATATGCCTTCTGTAGGTGGTCCACGTTTCCCATCCGTATGTTAGAGTTGGTATTATAACTGTGTTGTAGACATGAAGCTTGGTCTCCGCATTGATGTCGTGATTGTTGAAGACTCTCTCCGAAAGCCGTCCGAACGCTGAGCTAGCACATTTTAGGCGATGCTGTGTTTCTGCATCAATAGTTGCATTTGATGATAGGTGGCTCCCAAGGTATGGGTAATGTTCCACGTTCTGCAGAGGATGGCCATTTATGGAAATGTTTGGAGCTTGGGGATTCGTACCTGGTTCTGGTTGATGAAGAATTTGCGTTTTGGCAAGATTGACCTCTAGGCCAATGCTTTTGTAGGCTTGGTTAAATGCGTTGATTACCAGCTGTAGACCTTCCTCTGTATTGGCCATAACGACGTTGTCATCAGTGTACTGCGGTTCGATTGCCGAGGTCGTCGATTACCCAACTTTTAGCAAACATCATTAGTGCCACCATTTTAATGGTAGCTTCCCAATTCTTCTTCTTTTTCCCTGGAGACAATGGGCTTATTAATTAAACCAATACCTTCTCCACATAGACCTATCAACTCCTACCGTTTTAGTGTCCTTTTCTCTTCGACGCCATATTGACAGAAAACTAATGGATTTTCTGTCACTTTTGAATGAAAATGGCAGCGAAGGTGGATTAAAGGACCCTAAATCGGTAGGCGTTGATTGGCCTGTATGGAGAAGATACTGATTAAACCAATAAACCTTTATCTACAGTTCTGACTTCACTCGTCTGTAACAAAATAATACCATAAAATCCCCTAGGTATAAATCATGTAGGAGTAAAATAGGGAAAGTAGAACACATAGGGAATGGATATCCCAACCGACCAATCCAAAAAATTACGAGTAACAATGCGATTGACAGTTCATAGCTAAAAAGGTATGAATGAATGTAGAACTACGGGCGGGACAATTCCCATTTACGTAGTCCACCTTGCACTATCCATGGTTTATGCCTGGGAGCGTGCCTCTTTCGCAAAAGAACAGATTTTTCTGGACTGCAACCTTATTACATCGCCTGAGACCAACTGATAGTTCCCAAGGTGCGACTCTCTTGACCTGACCAGAGTCGGACACTCCAGCAGAACATGCAAGGACGATTCTTCGTCCTCCATGCACCATCGACTCTCTGACTCTCCGGCGATTCCCAGCGTCTCTAGGTGCTTGTTGAGTGTCCTGTTAGGAGCCCTAATGCTGATCTCACATCCTTCCTGCTGGAGCAAGGACTTCGAGCAGGTGCTCCTCAGTCAGCTATGTTTCGGTTGTACCATCCATGCTGACCACGATTTTGACCTGGAGCTTCCTGAGCTTCTTGGCCAATTTGTTTACATCAGCGTCGTCCGTAGGCGGTATGTACTGATACGTTTGTAGAGTGGGATACTTATGCAGTTCCCTGTCGGGACTCTTGTGTTGAAGAAGATCTACTGAGTCCTTGAACAGTTCCTGGTTGATCCTTATCTTTAAAATTTCCACTGGGTACCTGTTCGGTTCCCTGTGTTATCTCCTGGTTGTCGGAGGGTCCTTGTGGAGTTCCCTAACAGACGAGTAAATCCGCTAGAATCATCTCCTTAGCACTTCAAGGAGGGGGCAATATACAACAGGGTGCGCCTGGTTCCCTGAAGAAGGTTTTTATTGTGGTACCTCATCCACGCGGCTCTGGCGTTTAAGCCAAGGCCGCCACACCCATCCCTGATCCATCACTGAGAAAGGTCCAAAGCGAGCCAGAGTTGGGTTCACTTAAGCGCTCCCTATCTCTGGCACACCGATTCCAGGGAGGTGCGGTATGACGTTCTCCAACAGGATTTAGTCACCAACTTATTCAGTCGGGTCCACCCCCGCGACTTGGACGCACCTGTTGAGAATTACCCAAGTGAGATTCAGAGACGGGAACTCTGGATCCCCTTGGGCCGGGTTAGTGCTTGTATCTTGTCAATCCAACCCAACACAAGCAAAGGCGCTAAAACGGTATAACTGTTGGGAAACCGTCACTTTTTCTATGCCTTGACACGAGGGGTTAACAACGGCTTTTTAAAATGGCCTGTTTTATTGTTGTTTTTGTGGCAATAATTGTCGTACATTTTTTTTTTAATTTTAAGTGATTTACGCTAGCTAGTGAGTTTAGAATTAAAAATAAAAACAATATATTACCCTTCGTTTATTTTGACACAAAGGTAGACTTAAGCTACAACTTAACCTTCAGGATACCTCATCTATTCTTTGCAGAAAATACTTACTTTTTGTGAAATTTTTATACAATCCGCGAAGCAGGACAACTCTAGAAGTTGAAATTATCCGTTTGCCAAAGTAAAAGAAGTAAAAATTTAATCAAATTCATAAGATCACTAGGCAGGAGGATTAAATGTTCTAGTCTAAGGTGTCGCATTGCGGCAAAAAAATTAAACTAAGTGAGAAAAAGAAGCAGTCTCGGTTAATTTTTGCATTGAGTTATTCTCTGAGGGACGAAGAATCTTGGCAGAAGGTGGCTTTCACAGATGAGAAGATCTTTAAATCCAACAGCGATAAAAAACAAATTCTGGTTTATCGACCACCAAGAACCCGATAGGAAGTAGGATATATTGCTGGAAACGAAGAACGGGCGTGAAGATTTTCGGTAAATGTTTGGAGTTGGATATCGGCTAGAGGACAAGGTGCTCTATTTAGAATTAATAGGCGATTTACAGCCGAAGTTTACGTTAATACGCTGGAAAATGTAATGCTTCCAGCAGAGGCGAGAGTCCCATCATTTTGTATTCCAACAAGATAACTGTCCAGTTCATACGGCCAGAATTGCGCAGCGATAGTTCCAGGATAACAATATCGAAGTTTTGCCTTGGCCTGCAAAAACCCCTGATGCGAATCCAATAGAGGGGGACTTATCGCAAAGAAATTAGCAAGTTTTAATATCATTTTCAGGAATTCAGAACATCTAATGGAACTCATCGTAAGGGCATATAGGGAAGTTATAAAATTTGATAAAGCTCAAATCTTAACTACTGTGGTTGGTCTATTCGGCAAGTAGCTGTTCATTATAGGAGCAGCAAGTCTACGATCGTAACCATCAAAAACTGATTGCAAGAAGAGGGAACTATCGACCGAAAGAAAGGCACCAGAGGAAGACCAAGAAGCAATCAATTTTCTGAAAGATCATCCGTTTGACAAAGCGAAAGAAGTAAAAATTGAATCAAATTTTCCAGAATTCATAACAAAATTAGGGAGGAGGATTAAACTAAGTGAGGAAAAAAAGCAGTCTCGATTAATTTTTGCGTTCAGTAATTCTCTGAGGGACGAAGAATTTTGGCAGAGAAGATCTTTAAGTCCAACAGCGATAAAAAACAAATACTGGTTTATCGACCGCCAAGAACCCGATAGGAAGAACGATATATTGCTGGAAACAAAGACCGGCGTGAAGATTTTCGGTAAATGTTTGGAGCTGGATATCGACTAGAGGATAAGGTACTCTATTTAGATTTAATGGGCGATTTACTACCGAAGTTTACGTTAATACACTGGAAAATGTAATACTTCCAGAGGTGAGGGTCCCTTGTCCAGATCATTTTGTATTCCAACAATATAACTGTCCAGTTCATATGGCCAGAATTGCGCAGCGATAGTTCCAGGATAATAATATCGAAGTTTTGCCTTGGCCTTCAAAAACCCCTGATGCGAATCCAATAGAGAACGTTTGGGGACTTATTGCAAAGAAATTAGCAAGTTTTAATATCATTTTCAGGAATTCAGAACATCTAATGGAACTAATCGTAAGGGCATATAGGGAAGTTATTGCTGAAAATCCAAACTTATTTAAAAATTTAGCCAATTCAAAGACTTCAAAACATCTGCAATGACGCGCTTTTAAGAATAAATATTTTTTTATATGTTTTTAATTTTCTTATTTTTTTTAATTTTATTTATTTCCTGATCTGACCTTTTAATTGTTTTGGGCTAGTAACCTTCGTCTTCCTTTCGAGGGACAGTTACTTCTTGAAATCTATTTATTATGGTTACTATCGTAGACTTGCTTCTTTCATAATCAGCTAGTCGAACAGACCAATTACTGTCTAGCTTTTGTTTAGTTAATAAAGCATTTTTGCTTTTTTGAAATGTTTTTTTTATTTTTAGTGGCCTTATATTTTGAATTAGTAAAAAATAAACAAGCCGTCTCCTTATAAAAAGTTTATATATGCCAAAAATACGTCAAAAAGTCAGTGTGGCACATATGAAAATATAAAAAATCGAATTTGTAGCTACCTTCTCCTGTACCAGTTTTATGTGGAGAAAAAACGGGTATTACTCCCACAGGGTTTTTAACTACGTGCATAAAATCCATATGACAGGTATCGCAAAATAATGATAAAAACTACCGGGTTTAACTTTTGGTTTATCCCTTTGTTCGTCGTTTAAATCAGCTAAAGCACAAAACCAATTAAAACCGAACGTGACCGCTTGAACGAGATTGGTTCAAAGCATAAGTTACTATTCTATACGTTAGGATTCTTTATATAAAAACAAACAGTAAATCACTAATGCCGTTAAAAAAATGGAGATGTAATTTAACCTAAACAAACATCCCTTGACGTATGAAAACCGATTATAATCGGTTGACGGCTTTCAATACTAATAATAGGTACTTGTTTACGCCATTTTTCGAACGAGGCCAGACTTTATGGTGGAGGCGATCACCGAAAAGCTGACTGCAATCTATAAGTGCGTTGCTGTGGTCGACACGTTACGTCCCGCACGCAAGGAGTGCAGTACCTCGTTCAAAACATGACATAAACAAGTCAAAAATATTGTACTTTTAGGCTTTGTTTTGAACGTGTTAGGTATAAGAATTCGGATACGTTTAAATAAAAGCTAAAAGTAACTAATTTGTTTGGTACAGTACCGGACAAAAGTGGAGAAACTTTTTGAAAAATGACAATTTACTCAAATTAATAATGTTTATCTTTATTTAATTTATATTCCTTTCAAAGAGATTTATGAGAGGAAATAATAATTAACAAATATTTTAAAATAATCCATGTAATTCTAATAGAAAAAAAAAATCTGTTGAGTGATCAAAAGTAGAGAAAGAAAAAATTAGTAACTCTTCCAAATGCTAATATTTTTTCGGAAATCATTTACTAGCACTAACTAATGCGCATCTTCCTGACTCCATTATATTACCAATGACACCCGACGTTCTTAAAAGAGCTTCAAATAAGTTATCTTTGTTTTTCAATTCTGCTGGATATTTCTTTCATCCATATTCTATTAACTGATCCCAAAAATTGTCTATGGGATTTAGGTCCGAGCTTTGGGCAGGTCATACCATAACTTCCACTGGAATGATTTTTATCATGCAAAATTCAAGTTACCGCCAAATTTTTTTTAGCATAGTAATGCAAAGAAAATGTTACTGATTCCTCTACCCTAATGAGGGGCTCTGCCCCGTAGCTAGGAAAGCACCCCCAAAGCAAAACATTGCCTTTATTCATTGTAACTAACTATATAGCAAAGTACTGTATTCTCACCATCAAGCATGGTAGGGGCAAAGTAATGCTTTGAGGGTGCTTTTTTTATCATTAGAGTATAGGAGATATTATGAAGCAGCATAATTATCTGTATATTTTGAGAGGCGTTATGACGAAAAAAATTTGGCACTAACTTGGATTTTTCAACATGATAAGAGAAGAACTGTAAATGATTGTCTGCAACAAGAACCAGTGGATCTTTTATTTAGTATAGCCTGCACAAAGCCCGGACCTGAATCCCATAGAAAATTTGTGGAACAAATGGGAATATCCAGAAAAGTTAAAAAAAAGATGACTTGTTTCAAGCTCTTTTAAAAACATGGGGTCCCATTAGTAAAAACAAATGTAAAAACTTAATAGAAACAATGCCAAGAAGATGCGCAACAGTTATTGCTAGTAAGGAATTTTTGAAAAAATATTTGAAAGAATTATTAATTTTTGTGTTCAAGTTTCTCCACTTTTGACCACAAAATAGTTTTATTTTTTACTTTTATTAGAATTATATGGATTATTTTGAAATTGTCGTTAATTATATCTTTCTCTCATAAATCTCTTTCAAACCAATATAAATGAAACCCAGATATTGAGTAGTAGTAGTAGTAGTAAATAGGGGGCGGCCCAAGACCTGGCAAATAGGCCCAACCGGTCCCTTTCTACCTTACCCTAGTCCAGCCCCCTAATCCACCACCTGTACTGCTTGTGGCTCTCCGGGCCTTCCTGTTCTCTTCACGAAGTTCAGTACTTTGGCCCACTTGAGAGCTCATAGGTCCTCTGCATCCAGGTTTAGTTGTCCGAGTACCTGATGCCTCAACCTTAGGTATGCATCGCACTCCGCAATGAGGTACCGGAATGTTTCCTTCGCCCTCCCACAGGCCCGGCAGATAGAATAATTCCCGATCCCGATACGAATCAGATGCTTACTGAGTCGGTTGTGGCCGATCAGTGTTCCTGTCAGTAGTCCAATATTTTTTCGTGTCCTTCCCAGGAGCCATTTGAGTCTGGCCGCGTCCGGTACGTCGATGAATTCTTTGGACTCTCTGCATCCTCTTTCGTTTTTCCAGGAATCTGTCAGTGCATCGTTAGCCCATTTAATGAGTCGACTTTGCAACTGTCACCTTGTTATACCTAAGAGTGGTTCCGGCTCCACGTATTGAGTGCTGGCCCCGATCCGAGCGAGTTCATCCGCCTTTTCGTTGCCCGACACTCCCGTGTGTTACGGTACCCACATCACTATAACTCTCTTGTCCTCTTGTCTTGACTCAAGGCTTTCTGTGCTTCGACGCACTCTTCCACCAGAGTACTGGCAATTTTTTAGTGTTGCCGCTATTATAATGGCGTATACCTCGGCTTGGAAGACCGTAGCTTGCTCTCCGAGCGAGAAGCTCATTTGAACTTCTCGGTCTTGCACGTAGACCCCTGCCTCTGTTGTCTACCTCTCCGATAGCTTGGAGCCATCGGTGTAGCATATCACAGCGTTCCTTTTGAACTGTTGGTGGAGGTTCTCACTCTGCCAGAATTCCCTATCGAGAATTTCGACTTTGTACCTCTTATTGAATCTCTAGGGAATTCGGGTTGCCTTGATCTCAAAGAACGCAAGTGGCATCGCCGTGGTGGCCATTTGGGCGACCCATAGGTGTCCAACGGCTTCCCCCCTTCCTCTCCACTGATCAGAGTCCCTCAGACGCAAATGGGTTGCCATCGCTTCCTTCTTGATCCAAGTCGGTAGCGGAGGCAGTCCCAGAATGGTCTCGAGGGCTTGGATTGGTGTCGTCCTAATGACGCCGGTTATATTGAGTGAATTACCATTAAACATTTTCTCCACTTTTGCCCGGTACTGTAATCCGGTGTCACTGCAACAGAGAATAACTATTTATAGCTCTATTTGTTAAGATACTACAAGATAAAACAAAATTGTGATTGTTTTCCACAAACCAAAACTACACTTTTTTTGCACTCGACGCGCGTTTCGCTAACAACGTTAGCATCATCAGGAGACGATAAACAATGTTTATCGTCTCCTGATGATAAACAATGTTTATCGTCTCCTGATGATGCTAACGTTGTTAGCGAAACGCGCGTCGAGTGCAAAAAAAGTGTAGTTTTGGTTTGTGGAAAACAATCACAATTTTGTTTTAGTGCAACCAAAGGTTCCAAATTCCCAACATAACTACAAGATAAACCAAGGTAACTCGCAAGGTTGGCGCTTAAAAAATTAGAGATCGTTTAAAGTTGTTTGTTTGTCATAAATTATTGGCAACACTGTTACACGGACAAACATGACCGCCCAGTATCCTATCAATTTTAACAGTCACGATTACACAGTGTGCCGTAACATAGCACAGACAACATTTCCACAGCAAAAAATATAACAATAATGCTTTTTTTGTTTTCTGCCACAACTTTTTCAAAATGTCATTAAAATGGTACAACAGTTATTGTGAGGAATATTTGTTAACTGTGACAACGTCAACGGCACCTAAAAATTGAGCGTTTTCTCTGGCAAAAAAATGTATTTGAGAGTAGGAATTATAACAAGTGTATAAAGGGTAAAGACATGTAAAATAAATATTAATGAAACTGAACTACTGTTTTAAAATACGCATTTGAAGGACTTACCGATGGTCAAATCTTTGTATACGTTAAAAAAAATGCTAAAATTTGTTCCTTTTTGGTCAGTTGAGATTTAACTTTTATTTTAGCATAAAGCAAGCTGTAACAACACGTTCCTATAAAATTTTTCATTGGTGGAAATATGGGTGCAAAAATTAGCTGCCATACCATTGTGGTAGGTAAAAAAACTACAGCTTAAGTTAAGCTAGCTATTTTACAGCAAACACGTAGCTGCCACATCGTCTCTACAGCTATGAATTAGCTGTAAAATCCAAAGTATCTAGACCGTGTTACTTAGGACTATTGTCACCCTTTTTTAACTATTTACTAGGTTGGCGGCCAAAAAGCCCCTAACCTTCAATAACAAAATGATACCATTCTGGGGGTTTTTGTCCTTAACCTAGATAACACTTTTACGTATTAGCATTATATTATTTTTATTTTAGCGTTTTATTTACAGGTATTGACAAAGGACAGTGTGACAGTGTCAGTAGACGCCGTAGTCTACTATCGCGTCTCCAACGCCACCGTATCAATTGCAAACGTCGAAAACGCTCATCATTCCACCAGACTTCTGGCTCAGACTACTCTGCGTAACATTATGGGTAAGTTCCCAGGCTTTTAGCAATTTTTTGCGGGATAGCATAGTTACTATCATTATCTTGTTTTAATGGCATGGGTTTCACAAAGATCGAGGATACCAGGAAATGCCCTCTCTGCCATCGAAATGACAGATATGCGGGGTATGATGGAACTCCCTCAGACAAATCCATAGAAAAAGAGAAACATAGTTACTATGATAATTGTTTCAGGGGGTAAAGGGGTATTGAGCCTCTAAGCCCCTCCCTGCATACACCGGTATGTAAATAGAAACTAATTCTGCTATAAATTAAAATAAATTATACATATAAAGCCTTTACAGTTTGGCTATGTTAAATCCATTTATCAGCGATAAGCATCGGCTGTAAGAGCCGTGATCGGAGCTGAACTAGCATCAGCTGCTTCCAGCAGAAACCTTAAGGAATACGCTTGATAGTATTGGAATAAGAACGCGCTTACGAAGAACTATCCTTCATGCGCTAAGTGTACTAACCCACCCTTCCAATTAGCGATTTTCTGGATGGCCATGCTGTTTTGCATAACAACGTTAATAAACTTTTGCCATCAAAATGTGAGTTCCTGTTTCCAGCTACAAGTTTGGCATTAAGAAAAAAATCACAAACCTTTCAAGTTGGTAAAAACATCAACAACCCTTTATGTTTGAGATTTTTCTAATTTCAACTTTTAATTAGTATACCATGTTGTTACCGAACAGTGCTTAACTGTTAAGCGAACCACTCAGACTAAAGTCAATGACGATATCCGGGTAACAGTATTGTGAACCTTTTTTTACTAAATTTTACTAACCATTTACTAGGTTCACAGTTCAAAAATTCTCAAAAAATTGTCATTTTTTTGGCAGAAAAAGTGCACATAGTTACTATGATGGGATGGGAATCTAGTAAATGGTTAGAAAAAATTGACAACACTATTTTGGCCGCCCAAAATTTCGTCAATATTATTATTAAATCTAATAGCGCTTAGATCGATCCGAAGACGTCACGAATCTACCTGCGGGGCTCTGAATCCTAACCGGAGAGTGATTATCGAACACGGCATTTAGTCGAAAAATTACCACCACCACTGCCGTAAGCTACGAATCCATTTCGTTGTGGTTGTGGTTATGTTTCTGGTTAATTTTAGAGAATTTTGGTGCAATTAATTTTAAAAATAATAAAATATTACCAGGTTCCAACACATAAAATACTTATTTTGTAAAACTAAGCTAAGGTGACCAACTCCTAAAGGGGAAAACCGGGACACTTCGGCCATTCAATGTATTGTATATCATGTATTTTTTCTTATATGCACCCCTAATAATATTAAGATGTATTTTCCAAAATAATTATTAAAGAAAAATAATTTAAGTAAGGTTTCAATTCAAATTTGCAGTGATTTTAAAGTTACAAAATACAGTGGTATCAAAACCGGGGCGAACCGGAACTTTTACTGAAAAATCGGGACTATCCGGGACGGATTTTTTCCCCGGGACAAATGGTTAAAAATCGGGACTGTTCCGGCCAAACCGGAACGGTTGGTCACTAAGCCAAATTTTTCATTTTTGTCATCTCTAAATTTACGATGACTGGTAGTGGAAGTGGTTGTTAAACACTACCACAGCGGCTGTCAAACTTGTCAAAATTTTAAACGTTCCAAAATTTCCCTTTTGGCCCAATTTTGGGGGTTACTTCTATCAAGTACAGGGTGGGCTAAATTCGCTGGGATTTGGGGGTTTTGGGTACTTCTAGGCAAGATAGTCAAAAAATAGTATGCATATCCTGGGCTCGACTTTTAGAAAAGCTTTAATACGAAAACTGCATTTTGATACGTCTTACCATTTCCGAGCTACGGGGGCATTTTGAAAAGTCTGCATTTTGGGATGGGGTCTATAACTTCGTTATTTATAGGAATATTGATTTCATGAAATAGCTTTTTTAAAGACATTTTAACAAAGAACTTAACCTTCTAACTGGATTTTTCCTAACACATCCAGTTTTTGAGGTATAACCCAAAGTTGGTATTTTTCTTATAGAATGACCCTTTATTTATTTGATTTTTAAAATTGGCAAAAAAGTTCCTTTAAAATGATCTATCACACTTTGTGTTTTATTTTTTGTATTTTTTATTTTCATGTATCTTTTTATATTTTTATTACTTTGTACGAATATTTATATTTATTTTATCTTTTTAATTTTACTCTGTATTACAAATTACGTTAAAAAAGTTTAAAAAAATAAATAAATATCGAAAAAATCAAAATATAAAAAAAAAATAAAACATAAAGGGTGATACAGCATTTTAAAGGGAATTTCCATAAGAAAAATACCAACTTTAGGTTATATCTCAGATACTAGATGCTTTAAAAAAATTTCAGTTTGACGGTTGAGTTCTTTGTCAAAATTTCTACAAAAAAGTTTTTCACATGAAAACAATATTCCCATAAATAACAAAGTTATAGACCTCATCCCAAAATACAGACTTTTCAAAAAGTCCCCATATCTCAAAAACCTCTTTACATATCGAGATGCAGTTTTCGTATTTAAGCTTGTCTCGAAAATCGAACCCAGGACATGTCTACTATTTTTTTGGTTGCTTGCTTAGAAGTACCCAAAACCCCCAAATTCTTGGAGGAAGTAGAAGAATTGAAGAACAATTCTTCAATTTCCATAAACTTTCTTTCTCGTTTTGACCCAGAAGAAGTTTTTAAACAGCAAAAAAAAAGATAAAAATGTTGCCAAGAAAGTAGGGTTATGATGTACGATGTAAGATTCAAGGAAGATAAACTATAGCAAACGCATGCTGCTGTCCATAGTGTTCGGTAAGCCGCAAGAAGTAAGCGGTAAGAGCAGCATACCACTTACACCCAGTTCCCACCTCACGCGTCACATGACTTTCATGGAAACTGGGTGTTACCTTACGGAATCCTGAATCCGCCTCTACAGAACTCTGAAATCTGCTTTAAAATTAAAAATAAACAGAAAAAATAAAAAAATTGTAAAGGTTATGGCGATAGTAACAGTGATGTCACCAGGCAGCCACTATTGCCTGTCAGTTAGCTAAAAATCATGTTAGCAAAAGTTCCGTAAAAATTAGTCTGCGCAAGTTGTTCAAAGTTAATGGATCTTTAAAATTAATTGGTTCTTTTGTTAATGGGCGTTTCAAAAAATGTCGCTGCAAGTGACGGTAAATGTTTTTTTTTTTAGTTTCAACCTAGCCTTTAATTATTATTAACATTTTAATACCGAATGTTGACAACACTGTTACGCGAACCATCATGGCGGCCCAGAATGTCGTTAATTGGGAATAATCTCGCCTAAAGCTACATTTACATTAAATTTTGAACGAGCGTACTCTACGCTTAACATATGAGTTCGCACACAACCATTTACCTACATTGAAAATTTGACGTTTGCTTAAGCTAAAGCAAAATTGAAATTGGGTCAAGAAGCTTGGCAAGCTTTTACGAAATTTGGTTGAAATTTGAAGGTTAGGAAAAAGAAAAACTGATTAATAAAAGAAATTTATGATATAATATGGATAGTTACTTATTTCAGGCGTTTAACGTAGAATTATTTTAAAAATAACAATAATAATAATAAAACCAAACATAACCTAAAAATTGGTAATGTAAATGGTCACTTTCAGAAATGTCAATTTCAAAGTGAATGCAGCTGGTCCGAAATTTCACTTACTTTTTACCAAGTTGGCTACTGGGATATCCGATTCTGGATGCAAAGGACCTGCTAACCCTCTGCCCTTATATTGGAGTGCAAACGTGTCTTGACAACTTTGGCAAAGCACAACAAGGTCAATCTCCACTGGGTCCTGGGACATAAAAGGTGAACTGGGAAAAGAAGAGGCCGATAGATTGACTAGACAAGGATCATTAACCGATCCGGTAGGTCCGGAACCCATACTAGGTATTCCGGCATGCCAAGTCATAACGGCTTTGAAAATTGACTTAACAAGTACCTATTGACGCTGGGAATTGCCGAAGTGCATGTCCTGCAGGAGTGTCTGGCTCTGGCCAGGTCAAGAGAGTTGCACCTTGGAAACTATCTGATATCATTCATTCATTCAACAAAGAGGTCCGGAAAGCCAACCGCCGCCGTACCGGCGGAGCAGGTACTGGATTAGAGGAACGAGTTTGTGGTGAGGCAAAAAGGGACCGCTGTAGGGCCTACTTACCAGGCTTTGAACCGCCCTTCGTATACCACTATACAACTACTAGGTTTCAATAAGAAAATTACAACTTTTTGAGAATTTTTGTACTGCCAACACAGTAAACAGTTTGTAAGATTTAGTTGACGTTGACGACAACACTGATACGTGAGCCATCATGGACGCCCAGAATATCGTCGATTCTATTAAATCCGAAATACGATGTACCCACCCGTCGAATATAGTTTTAATGAGTAAACGTGTGTTTGTTCGAAACTGTTAATAGGTCAGCGTCCTCTGCACGAAATACTAAGCGAGCGAGAGAGCATCAGTCAACACATGAAAGCATTGCTCGATGAGGCCACGGATTCCTGGGGGATCAACGTCGAAAGGGTTGAAATGTAAGTAGGTCATGTAATTATATATGAGACAGATAAGGTATTGTTGTTAATATCAAGTTTGAAATGCAGCGATAAGAAGTCAAACGAGTAAAATGCGCATTTACAGTTAAGCAAGAAGCAAGCAAGCAGGATCATGTATTTTTTTCCATTATTTATTTTATCCAAAAACCAGGTCACCCATCAAGACGCATCATGTGAAGCAATATTGATTTGCAGTTTTAGGGCCGTATTCATAGTCGTTTCTCAAGGCTCCCTAGTCCCTGCTTCCTTCGCCATAAGAATTTACATTACCTAAGCAGGAATGACTATGAATACGGCTCTTAGAGCCAGGGTGGCCACTCATATGGGTAGGTTGAAACCGATTCTTGGGGAATCTACGTCGAAACGGTTAAAATGTAAGTAGTTTATGTAATTATACAAGAGAGATAATCTTATGTTATTCATATCAAGTTGGCATCACCGTGATCAAAAATCAACCAGTAAAAGGTGGATTTACAGTTAAACAAGCAAGGCGTCATCTTTTGTATTTTTTTCACCGATTCCTGGGGAATCAACGTCAAAAGGGTTGAAATGTCAGTAGGTCATTTAATTGTATATGAATCAGATAAGGTATTATAACTAATATCCAGTTTGCAACGTCGTGATGAGGAGTCAGACGAGTAAAAAGTGGATTTACAGTAAAGCAACTAGCAAGCAAGCAGCAAAAAATTATCTCAAAAGCTGTTACGAGACGACCGAGAACTTACCAAGCACCTCTACTTATAAGTGTATACCCTGACTCTAAAAATGCATTACGTGACGCGACATTAATTTGCACTTTCTTTAGTTTAGACAACTCGATAGGCACTCATATATATATGGGTTCATGGATGTGTACCGACGTTACGAAGACTGCGCGGAAATAAGGTGAACACACATTTCAAGAGAGTAGGAGAACACGGGTTTTCTTAAAAAGCGGTATTTGAATGAGTTTGCGCGAGCTCTGTAAGAACTATTCTCTTGGAGAGTGGTATTTGAATGGGATTTGCTCGGGCTCCGTAAGAACTTTTCACTGTGCCGGGTTTCGTAAGATGTGATTGATCGATTGAATGAAGCGAAGTGGTTTAAACCAATAAATGTCATCAGGACTCTACAGGGTACGCGCAGATCTACCTGTTTTTTTTAAGAAGCCGTTTCCTTATTCCAATTACCAGTAGAACAGACTTGTAGAAAAGCTCCTCTAAAAAACTTTCAGAGTATTGAAATGCAAATTTTCGCGTACTTTATCACACCTATCCAAACCAAATGTTATTTTTAACAAATTTAATTGGAGGGAGAAAACATACCATTAAGGTTTCATAAAAATACATCATCATGGAAACGCGATCTGGGGAAGTGTGTGAGAAACGAAAGTTCAACCTTCTTAATATTTAATTCTATTGACTATGCGTTTCGACTAAAAACCAAGCATCTTTGGTACATCTGTAAGTATAACAAAAACGGAACTAGTCATCTATTATGGAAAAAAAAGGAATTACTTACTTCTAAACAAGTAAAGGAAAGCAATATAAAAGAAGGTTTACTCGTCCAAAACTCGATTTTTCGTGAAAATAGCTCTCTTGCATTGAAGTCGCGAATAAAATAACACAATGTAGTTTCGGTTTTGTAACGCGTGAACATTGCCACTGATTATACCACGTGAATTTGACTGAAATTTCCAACATCGTTTAAAAATCGATAAACCATAATGGTAAACATTACCTTTCGCTAGTCAGGAGTGATGCCATCAGATATCCCATTTTATAAACCTTTATTTTTCTTTTGATTTCCGTTGAATAGGGTTTTTTCGGTTATATCATTGCCGATATTTAAAGGGTGTACTTTCAAAATGACCAAAGTTAAGTTAGATCGCATTTTACTACACTAAAAAAAAGATATCTTGGCTTAAGAGAATTTCTTTGGATAAGGATAGCTCCCCTCTGTTCTTGATTAAAGACCATTCTCCTTGGAATAATAAAAATTCTCTTGTTCCAAACAATTTTATTTTGATTCAAGATTTTTATTATTTTTATTATTATTAAATGCCTTTATTCCAAAAATTAATAAATTTTGCAAGTAGGCGAAGTCCAGCCTCAAGCTACCCTACTTAACCCTATTCACAATTTAAATAAGATTAAAAAACAAAAACAAAAAAAAAACAATAAAATGAGAATATGAACTGGTTGATATAAACAACAAAAATTTAAAAAAATATATAATGATGATAACTTATAATTATGATCTTGAATCAAGGTTGGCTCCATTCAAGAGATCTTTTTCTTGACCGAAATAATACTTTTTTCAATGTATAATTTTAATGATTGGGTTCCTATATAAGGTAATTTTAAATAATAATATAATAATTATTTTTTTTTATACCTTCATCAAAACCATGATTTTAGTAACTGTCTGCAGATAACTAAAGCATGGCTTTTTTGGTAACCGATGCAAAAAAAAAAATTTCGATGACGGGTGCAAAAAAGATTTCTGTCCGTTTTTTATCCAAAGTTAAAGAAAAATAGCTGAAAATAGTAATATTGAAAAAATCTAATTATTCTTGCCTAAGAATTAAGCCATTTCCACCAGTTTTCACCAAATATTTACGAAAAAAACATTTAAAAATTGACGACTTTTTCAAAGATTAAAATGTAGCAACAATGAACGTCACTGAGTAAAAAGCATCGACGTATTAACAATCGATGGTAAAAAGACACATCGCTATGGAAACGATTGTTATTTCATTAACCAGCCGCCTTGATATACAGACCGCTTCAAGCTACTGCGAACATAGGGCGGAAGAAGTCTAATTTGCCAGTATACGTACATGCAGAGACACCGCACGCTTATCAGTGAAGCAACCAATACTCAGGCCTGCGATCACCCCTTGCATGACTTTCCTTTGGTATTTAGTACGCCTCTAACCACGGTGCTGTGTGGAGTGTAGTCAATGAAACCGGAATTTGGTCAATAAATACGCAAATTTTTATAACGTAATTTTCTTATTTTGTGTCACTGATAAATAAGAGCGTTTTATTGTCAACTGCTCAGATTTATTAGTGACGACGTGTTACAATGAAAATAATAAGGAGAAACAAAATAAAAGCAAGTTCTCAAAATAAAATAATACATTCTAAAAACCAAAAAGATTCTCCCAGTCAAAAAAAAATTAAAGCAAATGTTCGAAAAGTCCTCCTTGCTCGGCTAGACAATATCCGAGCCTACTATAAAAACCCCTTCTAACGTTTCCAAGCATGTTAGGGGTGATAATTTGAAAAGCTTCTTTAAAAACAGATAGAAGTCATTAGGAGCAAGATCGGGAGATCGAGCTGGCCATAAAATAGTTCCCCGTGTACTTGTAACCCGATTAGGAAATACATTATCAAGATATTCCCTAACAAGGCCAACATTGTGAGCGGAACAACCATCTTGTTGAAACCATGTTTCACCAAATCTTACACCTAACAACTGCCCAGCAGTTGGAATAATGTGCTGCTGCAGTAGATCCAAGTATCTAGGACCATTCAAATTGCAATTGCCGTTAATAAAAAATGGCCCAATTACGTGTTCCCCTATAATACCCCCCCCCCCAAACATTTAGTTTTTGGGGATACTGTGTTCTTACGTCAAAATACAAATGCAAATTTTCCCTCGACCAATATCGAACGTGTGTTGGGTTATGACGATTTGACCATTTGACCATCTGCACTTTTTCGGCAACTTCGTAGACATCCATTTTTGGTTTTAAAAATGAATTATTTCAATTAAGAACTTACCCATCTGTTTCTCGAGCAAGGCAGAAATAAAACAAAATAATAAAAACAAAATGAATTTCCAAAAGATAACACTGCAGCGTGCTTCGAATCCACCTCGGTCGTACGGCACGGAGAGTAAATTGGACTTGATTCCTCCTATGTTCGCAGTAGCTTGAAGCGGTCTGTATAGTGTAAAGATGGTGTGTTGCGAGAAGTTCTCTTTGTTAGACATTTTTACATTTTTATAAGTATTTTCCTGTTTTCCTTGGATTTTATGATAAAGGTATTAAAAAAAAATATGGTTAACAACTCGCGGCTAAACTACGCTTGTAAAAAAAGCTCTATTTTAGCCACTAGTTGTTAAAACTACTATCTTCCTGTTCTCGGATTGGCTTTTTTGGTTACCGATTCCAAAAAATCTTTTTTTTTTCGATCACGGGTACAAAATAACTTGTATCAATATTTTACTCAAACTTGAAAAAAAAAATAGCGTAAAATGGTATCGTTAAAAAATATTATTCTTAGCTAAAATCTAAGCCATTTTTTTAAGTTTTCTCCAAGTATTCATAAAAAAAATTATTTCGAAAATACGACAAAATAACAACGGCTAAAAATAAATACGATTATATAAAGCGATTGGTTGGTCATCCCGCATTAGCCGCCCTTGATTTATAGCATAAAATGCGGTCAGTGGATGACGTGTTCGAGTTTTTTCCTGTTTTTCAAGGATTTTTTGATACGTGTTTACCCGCGGTTTTAAATAACTCAATATACGCTCGTTATTAAACCCAATCCTTGTAAAATCACCATTTTAGCCCTCTAGTTGAAAAAAATATATTGTATTTAAACTTTCTTGAAGGTGTAGCTTAATGGGTTCAAGGATCTTGATGAAACGTCCTTTTTTTGAAATGCCAACGTTTCACAAAATTTATTCACTTCTTCAAATAAAATGTTTAAAAAAAGATTAAAAGTAAAACAACAATAACACCAAGCAAATGTGAAAAAACTTGAGAAAAAACAAACAACAAGAAACAAAAAAACAGACTTACATTCAGGACGGCCATTCCATATGTCAATTCTATTGCCAAAAGGCGTTATCGTATGGTAAAAAGGCATTATTTTTATACAAAGTAATTTAATTTTGATTAAAACTTTTAAAAAAAATCTAATTTTTACACTGATATGTAGCAGATGCTAGTTTTGTGTGTATATCAAAATGTGAGGTATTTAAGTTTTTTAAGTCAGTCCTTTTATTTATAGTTTCATGTCTTCTCAATTTTATACGAAAAAATTTAAAGTTTTAGTTTTAATCTTTTGCTGGTTGTTAATAACATAAAACACTTTTTTGTAAGTCCACACTATTTTTATTCTATAGGGTGGTCCAAATTCGAGGGGCCTCTATAGCTTTGGGCTTTTGCAGCATAGTTAGCCCAAAACTAATATACATGTTACGGGCTCTATTTTCAAGAAAAGTCAAAAACTAAAAACCGCATTGCGATATGTCAAAGCGTTTCTGAGCTACAGGGTGATTCTCAAAAATGTGCGTTTCTAAAAACCCTCTACAACTTTTTTATTTGTAAAGATAGAGATTTTCATTAAAAACATTTTTTGAAGATTTTTTAAGGACAAATCTACCTGTTTCACCGATTTTGTCTTAAAGCCTTTAGTTCACGAGATATAATACAAAGTTTCATTTTTTTAAGCGGAATACCCCAATTAAAAAAAAAAAATAGTTTTGTAATAAAATTTCCTGTTAAACGATGTGTCATACACCCATTTTTATTAAGTAGTTAAACAGATATCTGCAATTTTTAATAATTACCACAGTAGGCTATGTTTAACTCTGAGCTATGCAGTTTTAGGGTATCCATCTAGGTAGCTATGATCAAATAAAAATAATTGCCATGATAAACGAGCCCAAGTGTCAAAAGTGGCGTCTTCGTCAAGATATAAAAATGTTTGAAAACTTTGAAAAGTATGACATGATAAAATGTTATATTGAAAGTAACGAAAATCGACAGACGGCGTTAAATCTATATTTCCAGAGATATCCGGAGAGAAGGCAACCTAGCTCAAAAATATTTTTGAAGTTAAAACGTCATCTACAAGAATACGGATCCTTTACAAAACCGCGGCCTAGGACGTATGGAAGCCTAACCAGAGATAGAGAGTTGGAAGAACTAACGGTTCTAGGAGAAATAGAAATTAACCCGAATACTTCCACCAGAGCTATGGAGAGAAACACTGGAATTTCACGCAGCAATGCCGTTCGGGTGCTTAAAAAACACAAGTTTAGGCCCTATCGACACCAACGGGTGCACCAATTACGGCAACGAGATTTTGCTCCAAGACGTGCATTTTGCAGGTGGTACCTAAATAAAAGCCAAGAAGACCCCAATTTTGCCAGAAAAGTTATTTGGGCGGATGAGGCAACGATTTCTAGTGATGGAATATTCACCAGATATAACTGCTATTACTGGAAACAGCAAAATCCCCATATTATGGTGGAACAAGCGAATCAGGGAAGGTTCAGTTTTAAGGTATTGGTAGGCATCTACAGAGGACAAATTATTGGGCCATATATTTTGGATGGAAATTGAAATGCCGAAAAATACCAACAAATTTTAGAAGAGCAGGTGATTCCGTTTATCAACAATTTGCCACTTCAGCAAAATAATGAGCTATATTTTCAACATGACGGTGCACGTCCTCACAATGCACAAGACATTACTAATTTGCTAAATATTGTGTTTGCCGAAAACTGGATCGGAAATAAAGGTTCTATATATTGGCCCCCCAAGTCTCCAGACCTGACCCTTGCGACTTCTTTTTGTGGGGGAGAGTCAAAGACATTGTATTTAGAAAACGCCCAACTACTAGAAGGGAATTGGAAGAGGCACTTCGTGCTGCATTCCAGGCAGCTTCGTGCGGTAGAACTTCTTAATGCAGAAAATAGCGTCAAGAGAAGATGTAGGATATGTTTACAAGAAAACGGCCGTCAATTTGAGCATTTGTTTTAGAATTAAAGAAAATTGTTAGATTACATAGTTTAATTAATAAAAATTTTAAATATAAACTTTTAATAATTTTATTTTTGTTTATTATTTTAGGGTTGGTAATTATAGTAAACTAGAAGTTAAAGTTCGAGGTTGCTGTGTCCCCTTGTGTCGTAGCCAACTTGATGTTGTATGAAAAAAAACAATAAAATTTTATTTACACATTTAGGGCGCGCACAGCGCCTACTATGGTAAATATCAAAATATGCAAATATCTTTTAAACTATTTAATAAAAATAGGTGTATGGCACATCGTTCGACAGGAAATTTTATTGGAAAACTGATTTTTTAGAAAAATTGGGGGTATCCCATTTAAAGAAATATAACTTTGTGTGATATCTCGGGAACTAAAGGCTTTAAGAGAAAATCGGTGAAACAGGTAAATTTGTCTTTAAAAAATCTTCAAAAAATGTTTTTAATGAAAATCTCTATCTTTACAAATAAAAAAGTTCTAAAAGGCCTTTAAAATCGCACATTCTTGAGAATCACCCTGTAACTCAGAAACGCTTTGATATATCGCAATGCGGTTTTTAGTTTTCGACTTATCTTGAAAATCGATCACGTAACATGTATATTAATTTTGGGCTAACTATGCTGCAAAAGCCCAAAGCTATAGAGCCCCCTCGAATTTGGACCACCCTGTACATTCAATTTTGGAGCCCTGAAGAAGCAAATAAATTTTGCGAAAAAGGACGTTTCATTAACAAGATGCCTCAACCCATGAACCTATACCTTCAAGAAAATTAAATATAGAATCGTTAAACCAATCTTCAAATTATATTTAAACATTAATCAACAACACCTCATTTTAGTTTCTTTGGGGTTTAAATTTTCTTATAAAGATCTTGAGAAAATGTTCCTATATACCAAAGCTTACATGCTGATGGATTTTTCGGGAACGGGTTAGAAATATGAATATCGCCAGGTAATATCGTTTTCATCCAAAAAAAATTTAATTTAAAAACAGAAGCTTCAACTAAAATCGATCAGGTAGGATTTACTTTTTCATACATTTAAAATGAGGGAACAGTCCTCTACAACACCCCATGGTTAACTTTTTTTGTCCATAGAGACAGTGTGTGAGGTAGAGGCGGACAAATATTCTGCCCTTCGATTTTTCGATTTTTAGATATTATTGTGTAAAATGGTGTTCTCCATCTTTTAAAAAAAAATTTTGGAAAAAAAAAAATATTTTTTAGAAAAAAAAACGCCTATAAATATGCCGTATCTGCAACACGTCACATTTTTCTAGAGAAAAACGCAGCATCTTCTTATACTAGTCAAGAATGCAACATTTTTCTGGTCGCGTCTTCAAATGCTGCACTTCTTAGATAAAAGCACGCGGCAGCTTATGGTTTTCTAGTGAAAAACGCAGTGTCGGCACTTGCTATACTTTTAACTAGTATGTGATCGCGTTTCGTCATCAATTACTAGACAAGAATGCAGGATTTTCAATTTAACGAACTTTTCAGCATTGTGATTTTTTTGTTATGAGTGTTTTTTTAAAATTATTCAGTTTTGTAGAAATTAATAAAAAATTAATATTAAAATGAATAACCGGAGACCCCCAAAAGTCGTATGTAAATTTAAATTAAAATATCTAGTGCATGTGAGTATTTTGAATTTTTCTCATTTTAATTTGTGTTTTTTTTTTTAAATTTGAAAACTAAAAATAGTTTAAGTGTTCATACTAACGCAAAATATTAAAATTTTGTAGATTAAATCCAAAACACAACTTATACTGTGTCCAACAAAAATTTTATGTCGGTGTAGAGAATGAAAATTTTGCACCCGTGGGTAGTGGTGTTACTGGGGGTTTTGATTAGTTCATTAGATTACTCAACGAAGAATTCATTTAGGAAAAAGTCGATATTAATCAAGAAACTCTGTGCCGTGATGAGTACAGACAGACAAATATTTTAGGAGGAAATGCCAGAAAATAATTCATTAAGAGTTTTGAACACTTCTCTCGAATAAATTTTAATTATTATTATTTATTTTGTAATAATAGTTCATCATATAGTTTCTATTTTTTTAAATCCATTTATTTAATTATTATTTTTGTAAATTTTTCCCAGTATTTTCGTTTACTGTGTCAATATTTTTGTACCATTATCAAATGTTTATTTACATTGCAATGTTTTTCTTGTCTATTTTTTCTACACTAGTGAAAAAAATAGTTTATTTGTTAAACCAACTATTATTATAATAATAGACACTTAAAGTAAATATTTCAACCCATCGGTATCGGTATACGTAACGCGTTTGAAACAAAGTCAAAATACACCACATTTTTGACTTTTTTATGCAATGTTTCGAACGATTCCCGTTTTCTTGAAGGTTGCGATGACAGAACTGCTGATTGAAATCGTTGCGTATGTTCGTGGGTCCGTAACGATACGAACATCCTTCCGTACGCAATGAGATTATGCCATCACATCCGTCAAAGAAGCAGGCATCGTTCGAAACATGGCATGAACAAGTCAAAAATTTAGTGTATTCTGACTTTGTTTCGAACGCGTTACGTATACCGATACCGATGCGTTGAAATATTTACTTTAAGTGTCTAATATGACTTCACAACTTCACATAAATAAAATAAATACCGCATACTGTGTTTTTGTTAAGCAACGCTGATACGTAGCTCTATGTAATACTAGACAAAAACTCAGTATCCCAGCAAACACTATTCCCTCAGGCCTTCGTCGCCCCGATGTCGATTGCCTAATTTGCCGTCATCGGCGTGACGTCGATTTACGACATCGGACCAGCAGTATTTTTTGTCCGCTTTGCGATGTAGGCCCAATTTTACTTTTTGCTGACATCGGCATACCGTCGGCATACGATTAAGGTCCGATATGGTTTAACCACATGGTACCGACCATCCGCCCATATAGCTGCTTAATTTGGTCGGTCTAACGTAGGCAAGCTGGTCTCGGCCCGACATCGGTAAACTATTCAAGTCCGACATAGGTTTCCTAAAGCGAATAGGTGGACATAATAAGGCTCCACATCGGCCTCTCAAAGCGGTCCGACGTCGGTGATTGACGAAGGTCCGTCGGTGGTTGCTTGACACGATCCGACATTGGCAAACTACACAGTTTCTATAATGAGGATGCTTAACCAGTTGGGGTGGTTTAATCTTGTCAAGTCCGCATTCTAGTTTTGAAATATCTTTGCTCATTATATATATATATATATATATATATATATATATATAATATTATCTTCCACTGTACAGGGAACATAGTGACATTAGCGCCATCTCTACATACTAGGAAGAAACTATTAAGCAGTTAAAAAATTTTAATGTGACCCACCATCATCTGTTGCCGGTTATCGACCAATCGAACAAAAATCTGATCAGGCCATGGTCAGTCCTAAAGCAGATAGAGTGCGTTTCGGCATAAAGTCGACTATAGTAAATCGGATCATCGTCGGCCCTAAATCAGATAAAGGGGTGGTCGGCATAAAGTCGATTATTGTATATCGGGCCATCGTCAATTGCCGATTTTCGACCGATGAAACAAAGTTCCAATCGGACCGTCGTCGGCCCTAAAGTAGATAAGGTTTGCGTTGGCATAATGTCGACTATAGTAAACCGGGCCATCGTCAGTTGCCGATTTTCGACCAATTAAACAAAGTTCCAATCGGACCATCATCGGCCCTAAAGTAGATAAGGTTTGCGTTAGCATAATGTCGACTATAGTAAATTGGGCCATCGTCAGTTGCCGATTCTCGCCCAATTAAACAAAGTTCCAATCGGACCGTCGTCGGCCCTAAAGTAGATAAAGTGAGCGTAGGCATAAAGTCGACTATAGTAAATCGGGCCATCGTCAATTGCCGATTTTCGACCGATTAAACAAAGTTCCATTCGGACCATCGTCGGTCCTAAAGTGGTGTCGGCATAAAGTCGATTGTAGTAATGTGGACCTCCGTCAGTTTGCCGATTATTGAACGAAAACTGAAAATCGCAATCTGTCCAACATCGGGCCAACGTGTAGTGGCCGATGCCGACACACTGCCGACGCTTTCGACATTGGCCCGATTCAATGCCGACGATTTGTGTTTAACATCTTTATTTGTGTTCCAAATGCACTCAAACCTATATTAAAAACATTGTTTTAAAATTTTTAATAAATCTGTCAAAAAAAAAGTTAGAAATATTTACTAATAAAAGAATACAAGCAAAAAACGTTTTTCGCGTTTTTCTCAAAACTAAGGTTATGGAAGTTACTGCGTTCTTCACTAGGAGGGCAGTATTGCATCTTTTTTCTGTTAACAGCAAAGACGTCCGCCTCCCAGTTCAACTGCAACGAGCTATGGCAGCCGAAGCCGAAGCTGCCCGAGAAGCCCGCGCCAAGGTCATAGCCGCCGAGGGCGAGCAGAAGGCATCCCGAGCCCTTCGTGAAGCATCGGAAGTGATCGGCGACTCGCCAGCTGCCCTGCAGCTGCGCTACTTGCAGGTCAGTGACGCTTATGCGCATGTTGCATGGAAGCTAAAAGCTTGTGCGCTTCTTTTTTTTATGCTGAGAAGATTAACTTTCCCGAGACTTCCGATTTAGTACCCTTTTTGGACACTGAAATATGGTGATGTAAAACTACTACTACTCGTTACAAAGTACCGGGTATTTGCCAAATACGGAAAGTACCGATTCCTTGTTTTCCAAAGCACTCGTTACTCGTTACTATTTTTATAACTGTATACTACAGGCACTACAGGCTGTACCTAGTGCTCAAAATTTTAAAATACTGTCTTGACAAAAAGTAACGATTATTTTATTTTATATTTTTTTCTTTTGTTTTGATGTAATAATAAAGAAGTTTGGTTTAAGTTTAATAAAACCTATTCTCTGATATGTTTTTATAAATAATTATAATAAGTAAAGTAATAATAAATACCAATTCGTTGAAGCCTAGTACCTAGTACCGAATATAAAGTAACGGGTATTGATATTAAAAGTAACGAATCGGTACAAGTATTTAACAGTAACGAATGTTTAGAACACTACTGAAATATAAAAGGTTAAGAATTCTTTCAAGTCGCGCCTCCTACGCGTTCTTATTCTTGATTTGATATAAAATTCATTAGAAAGGTTACACTGTCACGGACTTCTACCAATCGCAAAGCTAGAAGCACATTTCTACTGAAACAACTCTATTAGTACAAAGCAGCAGAGTGATTCCAATAGAACGACGCTGCAAACAAGTCCCAACAAAACGAATATTTTTCTTTTTTGCAAGGACCACATTTCACTTTGGATTGTACGTCTTGGGAAAGTATGATCTCCTGATGTAGGATGTGTAAAATCAAATTCCAGTTCCAAACAAAAGCAGTTTAACAAAAGCCAGGCAAAATTGCGTCCGGTCCATTTTTTTTTATTTTTTCCACGAATTAATTAACGACTTTTTATATTTTGTATAACAGTGGTAATAGTAACAGAAAATCTGCTAATAGCCAATGCTCTTTAATTAAAAACTAAGCATGGTTTAGAATGGGGTCGTTATTTTTGAAATTACCAACTTTTATGTCCCAGGAGCAAATTAATCCCAACTCAAGTTTTAATAATGCCGCAGTATGACCACCATTTCCTGCTTCATATGCTTTTTTTATTTAATAACAAAATGTTGTGGATATAAAAAGATGTCGATGTATTGAATTAAAAAAAATATCAAGGGACCGTTTATTAATCGATTATTTGTGTTGGCGCGTAGACTTCCTACTGTTTTCCAGCTTTCCCACATTACATCCTTTGAAGCTACCTCCAAAAAACCTCATCTCTGATACCTTGTTGAAAAGCTTATAAAAATCTTAGTTTATAGGCTCCAAAATTTTTGATATACATAACATATAGCAGAATGTCAATTACAAAGTAGTCTACACACCTACACCCTATTTTCTTATCCGAATCGGTTCAGCCATTTTCTTCAATGTTAGTTTATTTGCACTAAAATTTTGGACGACATATGTATACAAAATTAATGGAAAAATCAAGATACACTCTGGATACACCTAGAAAATGTCTGGATACACCCAAGAAAAGTCTGTATACCACCTTAAAGAGTCTGGATCCACTCTAAAAAAAACAGGTTACACCCTGGAAAGATCTGGATATACCTTGTAAAAGTCTGGATATACCCTGGAAAAGTCTGAATATACTCTGGAAAAGCCTGGATATACCCGGGAAAAGTCCGGATATATCCAGGAGAAGTCTGGATAAACACATATACGAGTAGTGGTTTTTTAAGTATTTTGTTGAAAGAAGGAAGTTTTGGAGTCTATACTATCTGCGTTTATACGACCGCTAGATTCCAATACTATCCCAGGGACAACGAAAAAAAACTTGGATTCGCTTTTCGATACGCGTTTTCACGAAGTGAATCGGACTGAAAACGCATTCAGTTCTACATGAAAACATAGTAGTTGTAAAAGTAGTAAATTGAGTAAAGATTTACTCTTAAAGAAAATACAAACTTTTCCATGGCGTATCCAGACTTTTTCTGGATGTATTCAGACTTTTCCAGAGTGTATCCAGGTTTTTTTAGAGTCTATCCAGTCTTCTCCAGGGTGTATCCAGAGTTTTTCTCGGTATATACAAACTTTTCCAGGGTGTGTTCCTTAGATTAAAAAGAGACAATATACCTGACACTTACGGAGACTTTGGTTATATTATTATATGGAACAATGTTTACCTTTCTGTTGTTTACAGTAAACACACCAGTGGCGTACCTACCTACTTAAATATAAATTTACACATGAATTATATTATTAAAATTAAAATTTGGTTCTAATGTCATTTAAAAGGATAGAAAAATAATAATATTTATGAATAAACAATGGTTATTATTTACCCAGGAGTTTTCGTTGGACCAGATATCTTGTGTCTTTTTAATCTAAGGTGTGTCCAGGCCTATTCAAAGTGTATTTGAAATAGAGGGTAACCTGGGCCTTAACAAAGGCTACTTTTTATTTGATATTTCGTTCAATGACTTGTAGCGGTATGGCACACAAATATGAAATTTTCAAAAGTTTTTTGCATTTCTTATGTGCTATAAAATATATTTATTAAAATATATATTAAATATATTTAAATTTTGGCGCCTTTAAACTAAGATTTTTCTAAGCTTTCCAACATGGCAAAAAAAAACTTTTTTTTCCGCATGAAGTTTTTTGGGGGTAGCTTCAAAGGATGTACTAGTACAGCCAATTCCAGCATAACAGATGGGACACTTGGCACGATTTTTTTAAATTTAAAATTAATTATTGCCATTAGGTGCTGCAAATATGTTAATGTGGGTACCAAAAAATAAATACATTAATCGTACTCAAACAATTGAAATGTAAACTTATTTTTTATCTACTTTAGTCAGTTAGTAAAAAGTCTTTTAATATGCATAACGGACTTGCCAGCAAAAAGAAGCATATCTTCATTCATTTTTTTATTATTTATTTCTCTGCCAATAAGACCTCAAAAGATGCCAAAACTTAATATAACCGTAAAGCTAAAATGATATTTAAATAATATTTGTTACTATTTTACCAAAAAACTATAAAGTTAAGAATTTAACTAACAAAATGTTGCATAACGGGCCGAACACTATTTCCACTCAAAAGAGAAACAATATTTACATTACAAGAAAAGTGATTTACGCAAAATAAATAAATCTTGGTAATACTAGCAAGCCCACTTTATTTATTTTTTATACAATTATTTCATGGATAGTGTATAAAAATACACGGTATGCCTGAACTGAGTATAGGTTACATAAAAATGGAGAGAAAAACTAATTGTACTTTTTGAATAAGAACCCTTCCCTGACTAAATAACCGTATTCATTAAAATCGTAACTGATCCTCTTCTCGAAATTTTATCAAATTTGTGAGTTTTTATAAGTATTTATAGTACACCTAAAGTTTTACCTTTAGCAAATGTTTTGATTTGTATGAAATATGTTTATATCTTACTGAGGGGGTAACAGGAATAAAATTTTTCAGTAGGCATAACCTTCTATATGGAAAGAGTGAGCCAAAAATAACGTTTATTTTATTGACATTTATTTGATATTACATTTAAGACAAACTTTTAAAAGCTCCATGTAAAAACAACCACGATATTCTATATATAAAGTAGTATTTTTATGATAATGTTTAAAAGCTACATCTTATAAGAAAGTAATAAATGGACTATTCGGCATGTGACGTTTTATAATACTTAAATCTTTAACAGTAAATTTTAAAAGTTTAAAATGCTATACGCATTTAATAATAATAATAAAAATAATAATAATAATAATAAAAGGACTTTATTGGAGAAAAAAGTTATCATACTGGTTACCTGCATATGGTATTAATGTTTTTATAATACAATTTTATAAAGAAAGGGTAACTACCCCTTGGCGAAGTCTAGCACCAGGAGCTATTTTTACTTAACCATAAAGTAGGCCCTTAGCTTTAAGTTAATATAATACTTAATAAGTTTTTTCAAGTAACACTATATTAAATAATTTTTTTTACGTATATATATTTTCTATTTGTTCTCCCATACTTACACCGTCTCTTCCCCACACACTATCACTACGTAATTTTATAACGTGTTTTATTTCTAATTGTTAATTACTTTTATTTTTAAATATTAATTACTGCTGTCTTTCTCTAACTACTATTGATCTGGGCAGATAAAAGATATTTTTTATATTTACTTTTAAACTGACCTATATTAAGTTGTTTTATCTCAGCTGGTATTTCATTATACAATTTTATAGCATTATATAACAGCACCTTTGATACGCACATGATTTAAAACGCGGAATTTGGTATTGGTTTTTGTGTCTAACATTAACATCATGAAGAGAAGACCGAGGTATAAGCTTTTTTTTAAGTATGTCTGATGAGTTTTCGGTTATAAGAAGACCATGAACAAAGTTGGCGAGGTGGTTTTTCCTGCGATTATCCATATTTAACTACGAGATTTCTGTCACTTTCTGCGAAATCCTGTCAAACTTACGTAAGCCGTATATTAATCTACAGCAGTTGTTTTACATTTTTTGTATTAGAAATTTATCAGTTGTGTAAAGACAACTGCTGTACAGAAAATCACAGTAATTATAATTCGAAAGTACTAAACTTTCGCAGAGAGTTTCCTTTTTAACTTTTAACCATACCATAATCGGGATTTTCAATAGAATTTATCTTATATCAATTCCAATATTTGGTAAACTCATGGTGAACGGTCTTACCTGCCTGCTCGGATCAAAGTCCAAGACCATCTCCGTTTAAAAATTTAACGTTTTGCTCTCGGTGATCTAAAAATACTTGTAGAGTCTTTGTAATTTCAGTTGCCTTGAAAGCGGCTTTTAACTCACCAGTCTGTGACAACTGAAATGATAAAGACTTTAAAGATATATGTAATTTTAAATCACCTAGAGCAAAGCGTTAAATTTTTAGATGGAGTTGGTCTAGGACTTTGGTCCGAGCAGGCAGGTGCGGCCGTTCACGAAATATTGGAATAGATATAAAATAAATTTTTTTGAAAATCCCAATTACGGTAAAACATGTAAAAAAGGCTGTTGTGGATTTTTTTTTGTACAGGATTGTAGTTGTTTTGAAAATATTAAAAATTAAATAGATAGTTAATAGCATTTTAAACTTGTAAAATTTACTGTTACTGTATTATAAGATGTAGCTTTTAAACTTTATCATAAAAAAATACTACTTTGTATACAGAATATCGTGGTTGTTTTTACATGGAGCTTTTAAAAGTTTGTCTTAAATGTAGTTTATTTATATATATATATATATATATATATATATATATATATTAAAACTTCTTCGAAAAACACGGAAAATCCCCATTTTAAACGTTATTTTTGGCTCACCCTTTCCATATAAGGTAAAACCACCTATTACCGCCCTACGTATAATGGTAACCTGTTACCGCCCTAAAAAGCTATGTCTGCCTTTACAAGACGTTTATTTAAAATCTATGCAAATAATATACCTAAATATTCTTTGCTGCAAGAGAGACATGATTAGGCAACCAGAAAAATATACAGCTGGGGATGCTAACCGAACGCTGCAAGCAGCTTTATTTGGTCAAGGGTCAGTGGTTGTGCTCCAGTGACAGCGGAATACAATTATTTTGGTAAGGATTTACACGTACTATGTTAAGAGTTTTTCTCAAAAAAATCATTATCTTTTGTCTAAGTGATATATCTATTTATAGTAATTGATGAAATAGGTTTAAAGCAATAGGTTTAGAACAATTTTTTTAGCAAATTTTAAAAGAAAGATGGCAAAAAATAAAAATTAAAAATAGGGCGGTAATAGGTATTGATTTTGAGCATTTTGCCATTACCGCCCTATTAGAGCGGAATTAGGGAATTCTTTCGTTTTTTTCAAATAGATTTTTTGTTGTATTTTTTCTTTAGTAAACTGAATATTTTATTGATGATAATTTGGAAACCATGAGTTAATCTGCGCAGTAACCCTATTGCGTCCTACTATTTTATTTTCAGAATAAACTATAATTAATTAATTAAACTAAGACTATATAACGCTTTTAATTAATAAGTCCGGTTTTTAAATTTTAATCTTGGTTTGTTTTAGTCAAGTAAACTTAAATTTTAATAATAAAAATACTTTTTTAGCACATCTATTTGAATATAATGCAAAAATTTCAAAAAACTATTTACTTTTAGAAGGGGCGGTAATAGGTTACATATATCTTGCACTTAATCCCATTACCGCCCTATTAGAGCGGAATTAGGAAACTGTTTTGTTTTCTATTAAATAGGTCTTTTTTCTGTTTTTTTAGATATTTTAAATGTTAAATCAATGTTAATTTTTTAACTAAATATCTACACTGCGCCCTAATTCCGCCCTATGATATTTTATTCAGGATTAATTTTATTTGATTAATTAACATAAGAGTTTTTTGCAACGCATTTAATCAAAATGTAGGTGTTTTTTTATTTTTTTTATTTCATTTAGTCAAAAAAATTTAAGTTTTATTAGAAAAAAATAATTTTTTGACATTTTCTTCTTAACATGAAATAAAAAATTTGCAAACATTTTTAAATTTTACGGGGCGGTAATACTTTTTTGTTTGCTGCACCAATTCCAAATACCGCCCTACATAAAATTTAAAGACGGTGCACGCTGCAAGATATTTTAATATGAACTCACCTTACTCTGAATCACTCGAAAAAAAAAATATAAAATATGAAGTTTTTTAAAAATTTTATAATAATAAAACCTACTTTTTGGGAATTAAGCTGCTCGGATAAATTGATTAAAAAAAGTAAAATAAAGGTACTTAAATTGATCGGTAGATCGGTTTTTGAAGGACATGCCTTGGAGTATCTAAGTATGCAAAACTTCTAGGTGCACCCTGTTCAATAATGCTGCAAAATAATTTTATGCCAAATTATTAGGATTTTTCACAAAAATATTTGAATATTTATTGAATATGAAAAAGTATAAATCATAAAAAAGTTTAGGATAAAATTTAAAACTTATACATTTTTTTATTCATTTGTCAAGTGTTTAAACAATTTTAAAAAAATACAGACCTTTTTTTGTATTCTTTCAGCGATTTTTAAGTTTTTTGTTGAGAAAAGTAAGAAAAATTAAATTTTCTTTTACATATCCTTTTAAAAAATTAGGTCGGTAATAGGTGATCCTTAGCGCGCGATTAGGAAATTATTTTTTAAATTGGGGCGGTAATGGGAAAAACGGTATTATTTTGATTTTTTTTAAATTTAATTATTAATTTAAATTAGGTTCTTTTAGGTTTAATAAAAAAACCTTTAGTTATTTAATATCATATTTTTGTACACAAAAACAGTAAAAATATGCTTAATATTGGTTTACAAAGTAAAAATCTTCTTAAGTGGGGCGGTAATAGGTGAGTTTAGCTTATAAGGTTGTGCTTACTGCAAAATTTTATTCCTGGTACCGCCTCAATAGGATAAAAATATTTCACACAAATCGAAACCTAACTTTTTTTTTGCTAGAGGTAAAACTAAAGGTGTACCATAAATACTTACAATTAGTTTTTCTCTCCATTTTTATGTAACCTATACTCATAGGCATACCGTGAATATTTGAGAGTAAAAAGTTTACGCTGATCTTTTAATATAAAAAAAACACCCAAATTTCATGTTTTTGGAATTTTTTTGATATAAAGAAACCTTTTAAATTACCTTATTAATAAAAATAATTTTAACCTGCGGAGAAAAATTTAAAAATATGAAAGGAATCACAAAAAGTACATTAATGCCTTCGGCAATTCGTATTTTATGATATATCTTGTGGTGGACTTTTATGCTGGAATGATGTGATGATTTGAAGCTACCCCCAAAAAACTTCATCCGTAAAAAAAGGTTTTTTTCTTACCTTATAATACCTTGTTGAAAAGCCTATAAAATTTAAAGGCGCCAAAATTTTTGACAAAATATATTTTATAGCACATAAAAAATGCAAAAAACTTTTTAAAAAATCAATTTTGTGTGCAAAAACAATAGGGAGTCTGCGAGTCAACACAAGTACTCGTTATGTAAAGTCTGTTATGATTAGTCCAGGGGTTTTTGAGTTACAGTGGCTACAAAGTGAGCAACGGACAGACAGACCGACGGGCAGACAAAAGAACGGCGTCTAAAAACGTGTTTATCTACATCGGAACCACCAACTCCATAAAAATCTCTAATTGCGATTTTTAGATCATTATATTTTTTCCTTTGGCAAGGGCGTTAAAAATTGTTTAATGGATAAAGCTTAACCACAATAGATCTGAGAAGGTCGAGGTGGACAGGTGTCTACACCCCCATTCTAATGTAATCTAAAGGTTGAAGCTCGTGTGAAAATAGTACATTATAAACCTACAGACTTTTAATTTTTATTTATTTATAAATAATATCAATAGTCTTATAATAATCGAAAAATGGTTCCAATTCTGCAAAGCCTTGAGACTTGTGTGCAGACATGAAGAAATGGCTTTGTTGCTTATACTTATTGACGAATAATTAAGTTAGTGATCTTAAATCTTAGAGCTAGGAATGGTAATCAATAAGTTATCTGATCATTACAAACTTAAATTTCCTTTTTCAACCAAGAAATTTCTATGTGCACTTAGTTCATTAAATATTTTTGGACCTTGGATGTAATTTGAGTTTTGAATGCGACTTATTCTAGTAAAAGGCACCAGAACTGAGAGTTCTAAGTTGGATCTGGTAAATTGAAGTTTTTCATGCTTGGTTCCACAAGGGTGTTAAAGTGTTTACAAGTTAATGTTGCTAGGGAAACACAGTATATCTCGGAGAATATTTTCGGAACGAAATAGTTCATGAGTATGATAAAGTCTGGGTTTAAAGTTTATGACCCTGATAAGAGCTTTTTGAACTGTTTTTAATTGCATTAAAGTAGTTTTTCCAGCATCCCCCTTCCACAGCAATCCCATATGATAGTATTGAATGTACCAGTGCAAAATACAACATTCTTAAAGTTTTTTATCCAAAACCTTAGCAGTATATTTAATTTATGGCAAGATAAATAAAAACTTTTAATAAACTTCAGAAACATGTTTTTTCCAATTTAAGTTTTGGTCAAAGTAGACCCCTAGGTACTTACTTTCTGTTTTTTGATTTATGATTTGACAGCTACAATTTGTATAATCACATTTTAGTTTATTCTTATAGGTTCATTCAATTTCCATGAATTTCTCAAGCTAAAGTTTATGTAAATTGTTTTTCCGTATTAAGCAGCATTTTATTATAGTGAAACCACTCTTTTATATAAAGTAAGTCGCTTTTAATAATGTAAAAATAAGTCCTTTTCATTTATGTAATATTAATGTAAATATTGAACAGGATCGGCCCCAGGACTCACCCTTGTGGGATTCCGACCTCTATGTTCTTTTCCTCACTAAGGAATCGAAAAATAAAATAAAATATTTTGTGTTCCAATTTAATTTCAAGAATTGAGGTCAGTGATGTGAGACCCAAAATATTATCTATTCCCACTTTGAAAAATGTATTTCCAAAAATTCTTTGCCGGTATGGTTGTGACAAATGTTCGCTGCAAATGTTCCTTGCAAATGTTCGAGTGTTCGGGCAAACGTTCGTCAAAAAAGGTTCGCCAGATTTGGCCCGAACTTTTGGACGAACCTATTCGCTCTGTGTAAATGCGCCTTAAGAAATTTTGAAAATACACCTAGATAAGATAGATAGAATATACATTTTTAAGTCTTACTACCTGCGATCTACCTGATAGAGATGATGTGAACATGCCTCCTGGTGTACCCCTAATGGCAAAAGAGTTAATTTTTTTAGTTAAAATTAAATGCGAAACAGTGTCGACTGCTTTCCTTATATCAATAAAGAGTCCTGTTACTTTTTTGTTATTGTTAATATGTTTATAGATTTCGTTTAAAATTTTTTTTAGTGCTAATTCGGTTCCTTTGTTTTTGATAAAGCCATAATGATGCTGAAAAAAGCTTTATTTTGTTTAAATATGAAAGAAGCTAATGTGCAATGATTTTTTCAAGTGTTTGAGCTATAATTGGCAAAGGAGCCACAGGTCTATAGTTGCCTTTGGAGTACCTTCCCCACCTTTGGTTGTAAATATGGCAAGAAAAGGCGATAACACTGTCCAAAATTTTTTTTTTGGTTTCCTGCAACTTACGAGTTAATTCCTACCAATTTTGGGTTGCGAAAAACGAATATGACAAAGAAAATTTTTTATTAGCTCTAGTTTCTGTGATAAAAAATAATGAGTTTTTTATTTAATAAGGATTATGAGGTAACGAAAAATATTAATTATGTATGCTAACAATATTAAAAGGTGTATTTTTAATGACAGTTACACACTATAAATGACAAAAGAACACTCACCGGTGGTTGAATAAATGAAGAATTAATTGGGGGCTTCATGAGATCGCTGTCTTTTGGCTTTCCTCTTGTAAGTAATGTCTGGAGCATCCCTATACATAAACCAGCAGTAATCCGCGAGCATTGCTTCATTCCAGCGGCCCTGATATCTCCTGAAAGCTCCACAAATGGGTGGGAAAAAATCAAGGTGGGAGTGAAGAAAATGTATTTTTAGTGAAATATTACATCCGAGTTGATGGTAATTTTCTAGAAGTAATTTTACCAATTGAGTGAAATTTTCCTCTCTTCTGTTCCCTAAAAATCCATGCATAACTCCCTTAAGAGCTTCCCAAGCTTCCTTTTCTTTTCCTTTCAGAACTAGGTCGAAAGCACGATTCTTTACGAGTTCACTTATGTTGTGGCCCAACGAAGATGCATTCCTTAATTTTTGCATCACTTAGTTTGGGAAATTTTTCTCTCAAATATTTAAAAGCCTGACCATCTTGGTTTAAGCCTTTGACAAAATTCTTCATTAAACCGATATGTAGGGGAGGAAGAAGAACATCTTTTGGATTCACGAGAGGCTCGGCAACGACATTTTTCTCACTAGGTTTAAGATTCCTTGCAGACCAAACTACTTGGATATAGTGTGATTTCCTATCTCTACTATCTCACATACATAAAAAGCAACAGTAGTTAGTGTACCCTAATTGCATTCCTAATAGTATAGCAATGACTTTTAGGTCGCCACAGATATTCCACTTATTTTCAGCATATTTGATTGAGTTGAGGAGGGTTGCCATATTTGCATAAGTCTCCTTCATATGAACTGCGTGACCAACAGGAACAGAAGGAAGACAATGGCCATTTTGAAGCAATACAGCTTTTAAACTAAGCTTGGAAGAGTCTATGAATAGCCTCCATTCAGTTGGATTATGATCCATTTTCAAACTTTTCATCAGACCTTTAATATCACAGCAAAAAACAAGATTATTCTCCTTCTTAAAAAAAGGTAACAGATTCCGCTGACGCTGTCTGTACTTAGAGACCCTGACATCTGGTTGAAGAAGTCCATTGCTGTAACCTTGATCCTAGAAGTTCTGACTTCTCCTGTGACAAGTCAAGATCTCGAATCAGACTGGCTCAATCTGTGTGGCTTATCATCTTTTTCTTCAAAATCAGGGTCGTGTGATATTGAAGGCATGTTTAATTCCTCATCTTCCACATTGTCTTCACTATCTACTTCCAATTCATAGTTTTGAGGTGGAGTAGGAATTGGTAAACTGTCTGAATGTGGTATAGGTCGAATAGCAGATGGGAGATTCGGATATTGAACTGTTCATCTTTTTTTCATTGACAATCCTGCATTGATAGGCGGAGTCAAGCAAAAATAGCAGTCATCTATGTTGTTTGTAGGCTTCCGCCAAACCATGGGCACCCCAAAAGCCATCGATCGTTTTTTATTTTTAAGCCATTCTCGTAATAGAACTGAACACGAGATGCAACATATATGTGGAGCCCATGACTTATCCTGGTCTCCTACTTTCATTCCAAAATAATGTTGGTAAGCAGTTTTCACAAGAGTCGTCAAATTGGGTTTCTGTGAAGAAAACGTTATTTCTCCACAAATATAACAAAAATTGTTAACTGAATTTACACATTTACGAGGCATGTTAATACAATAAGTTTTACTATAAAAACACTCCAAAACAACAAATTTTGCACTAAACAAAACAGAAATATTCTATGTAAAATGTAAACCTTAGATTTACAGCATAAACACTATAGTCAGTTTGCGATGATATATTGTGTCTCCGTGTATCTAGTTTTATAACAATACCATACACACTACATTAACTGTGCGTTCGATTAGAAATATGAAACTGAAGTGTTAGGTATCGGTCGCCCTGAATAAAAAGACGTGCAAATACGCAATTATGTCGGAAAGGAGGGAGTCCCCGCTTATATATATCGAGAATAGTAGGGCTGTATTGCAAATATCGATAGCTAAATTAACACTATCGATAGTTCTGTAGTTTTATCTCTATCGATATTATCGATAGTCAATTTCGATGGTGGCGTACCACTATTTCTAACTCCCCACCCTATCCAGTTCTCTGCCCTTTCTATTGTTTTCTCTTTCGATGCTTTTAGAGGATATAAAATGTAAAATATCACCTTATCTCCAAAACTAGAGCTAATCTCTAATTTTTATGGTGATTTTTGAATTCAGTGGATTAAAATACGTAAGAATTAGCTATTTTTGAGCCCGAAACATTTTCATTGTTGGACAGTGTAAGTGATCTATCGAGTATTTTAGCTGTGATGTTATCTATTGAACCTTTTTTTTGTATATCAATTTTTTGTAACAATTTTTTTACCTCATTAGGTTCCGTTGGTAGAATTACAAGAGAGTTTTGATTGTAAAACCAGTTGAAGTTTTTCCTTGGAATATCTATTCCCTCACACTCAATTTCCTGAAGTACTTTTTTTGGAACCTTTTAAAAATATTTGCGCAGTTGGTCTGCCACTGCATTACCCGATATGGTAGTATTGTTAATTTTCAGAGTTATTTTGTTAGTTTGTTCTGTTGATTTTCCAATTAATTTATTTACTTTTTGCCACGTTTTTATCATATTATATTTATTTTCTTGTATCAGTTTAAAGTAAAAATCTTTTTTAGCTTTAGGAATTGAATTTTTTACAAAGTTTCTTGCTTCAACATATTCCTGTTTAAGAGGTAAATTGTAAGGTTGCTTCTTTAGCCTAATGTGTAGTCTATCCCTCTCTCTTATTTTAGATGAAATAGTAACTGACATCCAATGTTTGAGTTTTGTATTCTTTGCTGTAAATTTTATGTTTTTTATTACTATTTTCTAGTACATTTTCAATTTTATTGTAAAGAAGAGTTAATCCTGTGCCAGGATCCTCCTGGGCGAGTATTTCTCCCCAGTCTACTGATTTTAGTAATTTATTGAACTGTCTAATATCACAAGAGATTTTTTCCTTATGGGTACAGCCATCTGAATTATTCTCCATTTCAAAATCTAATGCTATAAGTCTGTTGTTTTTAATTTTATTATAAATGAGTTTGCTAAAGTGCTACTTTTAATCCGCGGCAAAAGGTTTGTAGCCCGACCTTAAGGGATTAAAGGACGCCTTAGTCCCGAGGTTTGTATACTATTTTATGCACTAATATTATTGTTAAAATCACAATAAAGTGCTCTTTCGCTTGACTTACGATAAATTTAATTATTAAGTGCATAAACAGTATTGGGCACCGAGAAATAGTGCCAAATAGAGCCTAAACCCAATTTACGAACCAGATTTCTTTTAAATTTTAAGTTGTGTATGTGTATGGATACCTTTAGCCGCTTCGCGACAAGATTACCTTCTGAGATTTTTCTTGTTTCTATATGTATATATATCTATATAAAACATAAAATCCCTATAAATGTAAAAAATTTCAAGCATCCCGTTGTCCTCCTGGGATTAAAACTTACCTACTGAAATAAAACAAACAACAAGGGAATGCTTGTCACATTCTAAACATCGGTTAAATTTTAACTAGGTTTAACTGTGCAGTGCAATTAACCTTAAAAAAACTTTTGTTTGATCATCGTTCAAACAAAAGTTTTTTTTAAGGTTAATTGCACTGCACAGTTAAACCTAGTTGAAATTTAACCGATGTTTAGAATGTGAACCCTTGGTATTTTAGTCCCATTGTGGATGCACAGTCTAAACCCAGTTTAAATTTAAACTAGGTTTAACGTTGTGGTGCAATTGGCAATTCGAGAACCAAATGCTTTTCGTTTCAAAGTAAAAGGCTCTTTACTTTTTTTTTGCTCGAATTTTTCCGTGTTTTTTAAACTGACACAAACTATTAGTCTGGAGTCCGGAAAAACGGCTCCGACTATAGTATATGGTTTTGGCTTTGATTTATTGGATTAATTCGCGGGTTTGGGGTGAAAACACTGGAAAAAGTTTTTTATTTTATACCGTTTAAAAAAAACGCCGTGAGTATTTTATACGGGTATATACAGAGTGGGCTGCAAAAAATGAGACTTTTTGGATTGCTTATAATTTTGGACCCAAGTGTCCAAGATGATGGATAATATTGCAATTTTTTAGCGCTTATGAAATTTTTTTCTGTGCGCCACTGCCTCAAAAAATATTTTTTTCCTGAAAGCATCATCCTTAGTGTACATAAAAATGTATCACTTTTAAAAATCGGTCATGAAATAAAGACGTTAAAAATAATATAATTGAATTCGGTTCTATTTTTACTAAAAAAATCAACTTTAATGTGCGCCATCTGGAAATGTAGAAAACTGTTAGATTTGACTTTGAATTTTTAAAGTCTGACATATTGGCTTTTTTAAATGCTTAAAAGTTCATTGAAATCAATTTAGTGTCTTTCACAGTAAAGACTTCATTTTCCTTCATTTAAACAATACCTAGGAAAATATGGCAAAAATACATCAAGAAGACAGATTCTTGTATTTTTAGTTCTTTACCGATTTTAACAAGTTATACATTTTTGTGTTCACTAAGGATGATGCTTTCAGAAAAAAAATAATGCACTTTTAGACAACTTATTAGCAATAAAATGACTTCAAATTTATAGGTGTAGCCCTACCAACAAAAAAGTTATCGTTGTAGTCGTGTTGTTGGGATATATCCACAACTTCGTTAATTTCAA